>JANQAP020000014.1:5038951-5090886 GCA_026874005.2 Erythroxylum coriaceum
GCTTCGGAATAAGGTACGAATTAAATTTCGCTTTATTATGATTCGTGTTAATCATTTTATAGAATTAAATAGATCTTGATTTTCGGGAAATCAAACGAAAAAGTTTCGTGATTATTCCGCTGCAATCGGATCAGATCCGGACTCGGTTTCCTAACAATTCCTACCTACAAGAAGCTATTAGCTAGTGTCAAGCTCGATTCACAACTTGAAGAATACAAGGAGAATGAGGACATGAACATTGTTGTTATAAATGAAGACACAAATGAAATTCTTGACTATGGAAGGTGAGACATAGGTGTCATCTCCAAGTAATTGATTTCGCTACCTCAACTATCCATCTTTGATTGGGAAGATATTTCAAGAGAGGCTCTATAATTCGGTGAGCAAATGCTTCGTCTAAACTAGTGATAAAGGAGTCCTTAGAGGAAAAGATAGATACCTTTGTAACTGGATGTTGTCTCGATGTAATAAAACTCATAAACAATCGAGAAGTGCACTCTTACTACATTGAAACTATAACTCACAATAAATGTCAAAAGTTCTTTAGAAGAGGTTGATTCATTACATTTAAGCTTTTCAGGCATGGTGGTTCTTGTTGTAGAGTTACAGTGAAGTGACAAAGACAAAAGGATTTTAAAGAAAATATGAGAAGAGATGAAGAAAGTTGCTTCTAGAGAAGAACAAGTTGAGATTGGCTTGGAATTCTTGTAAAAGTTAAGATTGAGTTTTAAAGATTTGTTAGATGAGAGCTAAGGATTTTTGTAGATGTTGTCAGGGTAATTTGGGAAAATTATATAATTTTTAAATAATTAATAAGTAAATTTTTTAAAAAAATAATTTTTATATGATGTGCCAACTATTAGATTGGTATTTGAGTTTATTTGGCATGCCACGTATTCCAAAATAACGGGAGCATCAAGTGTAATTAACAAAAAACATGATGGAGTAAATCTTTGAGGGCAAATTGTTTCATTTTGAAAATGTTAGGGGGTGAACTAGTACAGGAGATAACGATAGAGGCCTTCTTAGACTTTTGGTGAAACATTGAGGGGCAAATTAGATATTTTGCCTAGGATAAATGTATTAGAAAATATGAATTTATATGTTTGAAAATGCAATTAAATTACATGTAAATATGACCATTCTTTTTTTATATAAAGTATTGTAAGTATGTTACAATCAAAATTAACCTTAAAAACTTAAAAAAAAAGAACTCTTTAAAGTTAATAATAAACTTTAGTGTTTTAAAAATTGGAATAATGTAACACACAACTTTCAAAATTGGCAAAAGAATGAACCCTATATGGAGAGAAGACATGAATATGTTATTAGTAGAGTATAAGAATGTACTTACTTGTAACCTCTTAGACATATTGATAATCAACCCTTTAGTAATCACACACAAGCTTAATCTCAACTCAAAATTTAAGCAGGTCAAGTAAAAGAAAAGAGTTTTCATGGTAGAAAGACAACATGTCATAACATTCAATATTAAAAATTGCTATATGCTTATTTCATTGTGGAGGTACAATATCCTAATTGGCTAATTAATGTGGTGATGGTCAATAAAACTAATGAAAAATAGAGAATACAATGGTTTATTTCCCACAGCCAGTCAGTTGGTTGTATTTTAGTGATAAAATAATTTAAATGCATTCTTTATCTTGCACATATTTATATATATATATGATAAAGTCCATGTGATAAATATACAATACAAGTGAAATTATGATGAGATCATAATTATGAGATTCATATTGCATTTATATATTATCCATAAATTGTTCCTAGTTATTATTCTATTACAAGTGTCTTAATAGAGCATAGAAAGACTAACACACATTATGTTTTTCCTTATGAAGGAAGTAGTTGATCTCATTGACTAAACTGTAGAGATACTTAAACAAATGTGTGGATGCTTGTTAGAGAATAAGTTCATAACACTAGCCTCATATGAAAAAGATATTTGGAACATTATTTATATGTTTATGCAAATTCTCATTGTAATATTGCATATATGATCCTTTGACTTGATGCCTCTATAGTTATCTTGTATAGAAATTGCTATATTTTGATATTACTTATGACATGTTATAATCAAGGATAGCTCAGTCAATAGTCAGTAGGTACAGTATGAACTATATAAAGGTAATTAAGTGATCAATATATGATTCATCACCCTATAATACTTTGGGAGAATGATTCATTGTTCTCGATTAATATTGATTTGAGAAATCCTTGGCTAAGGTAGAATGACATTTTGTAAAATAGTTTACAAATGTCATCAATTGAATCAATTACTAATGATAGAAAACTAACATGATTGGACTAAAATAGAGTGGACATTAATTTCATAATATATGTATAATTGGAACATTATATGATGAAATGAATGAATTATACAAAAAATCATGCATGAAAAAAGTTAGTCCAAATCACTTTGACATTCCTAAATATTTATGTTGTTATGATGTGTTGCTAGATACCAATTTTAATATATGGATATAAATTGTTTAATAAGATAATCAAAGATAAATTAATAATCCTAAATATGATTTAAGGGTATAATTTATATCTATTGCCACACATATTTGAGAACCTAATGAGTCATGCACAAAGAATGGGTTAAAGAGAGAAAAGTTTTTTAATCAAATTGGACTTGATTGTAAAGTTTGAGAAACTTTATGATTAAATATGAGATATTTAATAAATAAGAAGCAATATAATATATTAGATCTTATTTGGACAAAGTTAGTATTTAATTAAAATTATGTGGCTTGTAATTAAAGTTTAATTGATATTAGAATTTAATTTTAATTGAATTACTATAACGTCCATAAAAAATTATAACTAGGCTTAAGGTGAAAAAAGAGTTAGCACTCCTTGCCTCTCTGCAACAGTAACATAGTTCTCTCAACTTGTTTTGTAGATGCTATTAAAGGTTGGACATTTGTACGACTATAGTAGTTGAGATGAACCAATTTTAGAAATGATTTGAGGTATATGACATGAAAAAGATCAAACTTCAGAATAGAGTACGAATTACAATTCAGTCTTTGTTATGATTTATATGTTAATCATTTTATAAAATTTTAAGTAATCTTTGCTTCGAAAATTCAAATATGAAAAAGTTTTGTAACTATTTTGTTACGTTCAAGATCGATTCTCTCCTAAATTTCCAATAGTAGATCAAAGCTAATTTTAATTCTATAATTTGATTAAAATATGTTTGATTGTTACTGATTAATTTGGAATTGGAATTGCAATTGTTGCTTGAATAAATGTTCTTACAATCTAAAAGGCTTAGATTGAATATTCTAAAACCCTTTGTTCAATTTAGAATTGTAAAGTTGTTGTGACATTTTAAACATTCTTACCCACAATTATCCAAATTGTTCCCAAAGCATAACATTAATTACCAAAATCCTCATTAGTTCTAAAAAAGGATGTTCATCAGTCACAAAAATATTCTATACCAACATAACTACTCGAACTGTCACATTTAAAATATATACAATAAAACATTTTTACTCAATTTAATCTACTGACCCCTCTATACTCCGTTATATGAATCATGTGTACTGGGATTATCAGAAATCTCTCTAACTCCAAAAAAAATAGCAGTAAGGGGTGAGTTACCTGTAAAGTTAGGGTAACTAATCATACTCTTAAAATCAAATAACTCAGTATATGATTAAAACATACATATAATACTAACTTCACAACATTACTCATCATATCTGAACAACTGACAAACATCCAAAAATTTATCAAACCAACGATTAAGACTAATGTTATTTTTTTACTATTATTTATGTTTTATCCCATAATTAGCCGAATTTTTTAGGCCTTGCTCAACCTAGTAGGCTTACATTCAATGCTTTGCCCTTATCTCTACTCATTATAATTTCTCACTAAGTGGAAATGTAATTAGATGTATAAATATTGACACACGGTACCTTAATTTCTCAATCTTACTTGGTACCTGGGTACCACTCCAATACTTAGCCATTAGCATAGGATATCCCCAAGATTCAAGATATCCTGGTATCACTCTAGTACCTAGCTATCGACATAGGATATCATCGAGACTCAGTATGCCCCCGTACTTACTCCACGGATAGATATCTAACCATCAGTCGCTCGCATTCAAACAGCCTATCAATCTGTGACCATCGAATGTAGGTTATCCTAGGCAAATCACAAATTCACAATTTACACCATTTATTCATAGCCTATTCTTAGTCAGTCTCTATTTAATTTACACATTTCTTGCCGAATTAACAAGCGATACACCTTATAATACGAAACAAAATATAAAAACGAAACATCTTGTATTTTGTTAACTATTTGTGAAATAAAAATAAACACAATTAATGTAATTTAGAAATCTATAAATGTAATTGTAAATCATTATTTTAATTAATGACTAATTCAAAATATTATTCACTATAAAATAATTATTAAT
Source organism: Erythroxylum coriaceum (assembly GCA_026874005.2). Lineage (NCBI taxonomy): Eukaryota > Viridiplantae > Streptophyta > Magnoliopsida > Malpighiales > Erythroxylaceae > Erythroxylum > Erythroxylum coriaceum. The sequence goes on from JANQAP020000014.1 coordinate 5,043,420, forward strand.
AACAAAAATTCAAAGTTTCAAGAATTGTAAACTATTCTAAGAGTACAGTCCAAAGTTATCCTTACTTGAATTTCAGACTCAATTAATTGATAGTCTAATTTACGCTTTAATTCACCTTTTAGATCTAGACATTACAAAATCTATTAGACGAATTTAAGAAAAATTTCAACCTAATTGCATTTAATAATCCAAAATTATTCCCTTTTCTACTTTATTCTTAATTATTAAAAAATATCCTTACTTAACCTAACGACCATAATTAGTAAAATACCTTTAACTGTTAAAATTCTTATTTTATGCTCATTTATTTTTATTAATACAAAATACCCTTCTTGGAATTAAGTTACAGTCTTACCCTTAAATTTTTGAATTTCCTATTTTACCCCTTCATACAACTCAAGTTTTCCAAAATTACCTTCTTCTTCACTCTCTCCTCTTCTTCAACCTCCTTTTTTTTTCTCATTTTCCTACCACCTCTTCTCCATTTTTAATTTTCTTATGACTTTAATTTATTGTCCCAAACAATCACAATATACATTCCAACCATAAACTAGTATAGGATGACTAGAACTCATAAAAAAGGCGTACTAAAATTTTTTTAACCTATGTGAAGTCTATGCCTTCCTAAGTAATTTTAGGGTTATTGACTTCCAAAATTTCCTCACAATTTGTAGCTAGAAAAATGGAGAGAAAAATGAAGAAGACAAGTTTGATGCTAACTAAATGCCATTTGCTGTCTTCTTCTTTATATATCCCTCTATTTAATTATTTTATAGGTTGGGTAAGTTGTTAAGGTTGGGCTTTTTGTTTTTCCTTTTATGGGCTTTACAGTTCTCCACCTTAAAAGAATTTTGTCCTTGAAATTAAATTACGTACTAGAGGATTCAAACAAATGAGGATACTGACGTCAAACTTTTCCCTTTACATCCCAAGTCACCTTGCTTAGAGAGCAATTTTGACTCCACAAAACTCGCACCATCAGAATCTCTTGTATCCTTAACTTCCTAATCTATCTATCCAATATCTCCATTGACTCCTTTTTATAAGTCATATCATTTGTAACTTTGATCTCAAACCTTGGTATAACATGACTAGGATCTAATTGGTATTGTCTCAACATTAACCCATAAAACATATCATAAATTTATGATAACTTTGGTGGTAATGCTAAGCTGTAAGCTAACGGTCCCACACATTGTACAATTTGTATCTTAGACTTAACTTCCCTCTCCTACCAAACCTTAAAATTCCCCTCCAATGTGACATCTATAAAAATACCATATCTCCAACATTGTACTCCATCTCTTGACGATGTTGATCAACATAATTCTTCTACCAATCTTGAGCTACTTTCAAGCATTACCTTACCACCTATTTTCTCTATTTTCTCATGACCTAACTCTGGTCCCTCTAACAATCTAGCACCCTCTATATCTGATGTGTATCGAATACACCGGAAAATAAAACCTAACTTTGCACAACTTAATTTATAGTAATGTTAAGTGGGGATCGTATTCATAAGAAATGTATGTGTAGCTTTTGTAATGAAAAGAATTGGTTTTTAGGAAAAGGACGGTTTTGGTTTGGTTCAATAAATTGCACTAACAAAAGTAACTCAAATTAAATAATATGAAGGTGAGAAAATTGACGAATGGTATTAGAATGGTGATTTGAATGAAAATAATAATAAAAATTAAAAATTACTAAAATCAAGCAACTAAGAAAATAACAAGTGAGCTACCAAATTAATTTAGGGATTTGTCAAGGATGAATATTTAGGATTTATTCTTTCATTATTTTGTTTCATTATTTTGTGTCGAAACTTAATTTCCTAAAGTATTGACTACTCTCTCTTAAGACCTAATCAATTAACCCTAATTGAATCGAAAAATTCCAAATTTTGCAACCTTTCGATTCACAAAACTTTCCTAACGTTTTCCATTAGATCTGAAATTATCTGTTGGACAATTAATTTCTCACACAAGATCTCTCTTTGAATGATTGTTAATTTGATAATTGTGTGACTTATTAAACTATCAACTCTTGTTGTGCAATCTAATTTGATTACTGTTGACTCACTCTCTCAATTTGTTGTTAAAGTATGAGCGTGCACAATTATCACAATACTATAATTTGTATTGAACAATAATAATCAAAGTCATAAAATAAATTTAGAATAAACCCTAATTTGGAAATTTGAAACTTATAAACATAATAAACATCTTGGAATTCAGTTTACACATCAAGTTTGATGAAAATAACAACAGGAAAGGAATAAAAACTCTGTCTAGAGCTTGATTTGAAAAATTGGAATTCCTAGATGTTCTTCTTGATCTCTTTTGTTTAATCCACTTTCATATGATGGCCACTGTGTTTTCGAGTCTTTTTAATGTTCTTAAATAGTATCTTAGGGTCTTGGGAGTGTAATTAGAGTTTTCCCCCTTTGATTGGCTCCAAAAATGCCCCAAAACCCTAAAACAAATGGAAAAGTAGCACCTGGGAAGCCTATGTCATAATCGTGACATTAGAGTCATGATCATGACTTTTGGAATAACTCTTCTGTCACGATTGTGACAGCAGCTCCATGCACGTCCAACTTCCTTATTCTTTGATTATCTGATTTCCACCACTAACAAACGCATCAAACACCTCACAAAATATAAAATTAAGGTCGAAATTATGCTCTAAACCTCACAGATACTTAGAATATAAACAAATACTCACATTAACACAATTCTAAGCCTATACATACAATAATCATCTAATAAACACCTATCAAAACATAGTATAAACTGCAACTATCAACATCCACACACTTAAACTTTTGCTTGTCCTTAAGCAAAAACAAAAAAACAAACTCAAACAAATTAAACATAAATATATAAGAATACATTTATGCGACATGCAATAATGAGACAATGACATCAAACTTTATGGAATCAATTTAACCACAAACATCAATCATTCAAGTTATGCCAACATACTAACCTATGCATTTCATGGTTAAGCACTTTGAATTGAATATACAAATTAATCAAAACCTTAACATCATATTCATTCACCTCTAGCACTTTTACACATACATTTATAGTTAGTAATCAATTAAAAATTGCAGCTATCACTAGGTATCCCTGCAAGAAAATTTTTGTTATTTTCAAAGATCATTAGATTTTATTTATTGAAACACCACTTTTTTTTAATTTACTCTGGTCTTTTGACTTGAAGGCAAATATCTATATGGATACAATTTAAAATATGTTATATAGGACTTCATCATTACTTGACATATAGGCATAGATGGTGGAGAAGCAATTTGTTTAATAGCAAAGTAGAACATAGTGAAGCTCATTTGCACTTGTCAGAAGATGATGTGGTAGATTAATTATCACATTTACAAGAGTTTATACTAGGTAAACACCCAAGTAATAGAAAGAAAAAAATGAACTTTTGTTGATCTTAATTAGACTTATAAAAAAAGGTTATTTTTTAATTTACCTTATTTGAAGGATTTGTTATCTGAGGCAAAATCTTGATTTCATATATGTTGAAAAAAATTGTGAGAATATTTTAGGCACTTTGATGGGTATTGATGGAAATTGAAAGACACAATTAAGGCTAGAGTAGACTTAGAAGACATGAATATAAGAGAAGATTTGCATTTGAAAATGAGAGATGATGAGTCATACATGATTCCACCTTTTTGTTACACTATATCAAAAATGAGAAACAAACTTTTCTTTTAGTTTCTTAAATCAGTTACGTTTCTCGATGGGTATGTCTTTAATATGATCCGTTGTGTTAATGCAAAAGATGGAAAAGTTTTATGATTAAAGAGCCATGACTGTCATGTGCTTCTACAACGGTTACTTCTTATTCGAATACATTAATGTTTATTGAAGGATGTGTCAACGACTTTGGGTGAATTAGGTGATTTTTTAAGCAATTATGTTATAAAACATATAAAATAGAAGAACTTGAACAAATGGGAAAAGGCGTTGCTTTTATTCTTTATAAGCTTAAACTATTTTTTTCTCCATCATTCTTTGATGTTATGGTGCATTTGGAATTTACTTGTCATATAAGGCCAATTTTTATGGCTCGATTAAATTTTGATGAATTTTCTCATTTAAAAGGTAATTTCTTTTAAATTTTACATTTATTGTCTTTTCTTATTATTCAGTAGCAAATGCTAATCTTTTTTCTTTTAAGTTTTGGGCTCTCCTAATCGGTACGTGTGTAATAGAGCTCGACCTAAAGGCTCTATTATTTGTCAAATGAATGTTTGAAATTTTTTTTTATGTACTTACATAATGTCGAGAAAAGATTTAATAAAATATAACTTCAATTTTGATAAATATGGTGACTTGTCAATTTCTCCTAAAAAGTAAGGCCATTAGGAACTAGAAAGTGTGTAGAGTTAACTAAAGACAAACTTGAAATTGGCCATTAGTGCATTTTGAACAATTATAAGAAAATCGACTCACATATGGAGTATGTATATTACTTCTAATACATTTGTTTATATTATAATTTAATAGTTAGTTTCTCTTTTCTTGAATTAATTTACATTTTAATTAGAGAGCACAAAAGTAAGTTTAGAAGAAAAGGTGAAGTTAATGTTGAATAAAAGCATAAGACACACTTCCCATCATAGTTTAGGACTTGGAAAAAATGAATACTTTTATTAATATTACAATATTAATTTTCAGTGATTTTTCTTTTTATACAGATGATATGATTACATAACCATAAATTTCCAAAATCAACGGAAGCATTATATGCTTTAACATGTGGGCCTTATAAGTGTAGTAAAAAAAATTACAGGTTGCATTGTTAATGGAGTTGGATTTCATAGAAAAGTATATGGCAATCACCTTAGAAGCCAAATTTGTGGGTTTATTGTTGAGGGACAACATAAGGATGAATTTATTGACCTTATTAATAAAATTGTATGTTACATTACATCAAGTATAGAAAAGGTTGTTCTATTTAAGTGAAAGGAATGAATATAACAGCGAATTGCAGTATTATTAGCATTAATATTCGTAACACCTGGTATGAAAATGAACCATTTATGCTTACAAGTTAAGTAAAGCAAGTGTTCTATCTTAATGACACTATATTAGGCAAAAAATTTGATCAAAAGTTTGAACACTGAAATCTTTCTGATGTTTGTGAAAAGGAAAATAATGAAATGGGTCAAGATAGTAATGAAGTATATTAAGATATTGAATTTTAGTGGAACAATATAGCACTCAAAATTTAAGTTGAGAATGTATCATCATTCTATAAGAGAGATATTGATCGTAATATATTAGAAACAACATAAATAAAAGACAATCTTGTCGTAGAAAGAGATGAAGATTATCTTGAAGATGAATTATTTGAAAATGATGATACTTTGGTTGAATACAATAGCGACAAAGAGTCAAATCTTAATGCTATTAATGATGATGATCTTGAATATCTTAATTATGATGATTGAATATATCTTAAAAATGATATTTAATTATTTTATTGCAATATAGGTAAAATTTATCTTACTAATACTAATAACGATAATGATTTTGGAAGATCTTGATAATGATGATTTAATGTGCTTGATTATGATTGATAAACAATTAATTAACTATATTTATATACCCATATTTAATGTGTTTTGCCTGTTATTTAAGGGTTTTATAGTATTTTTGATACTTATATTGCTTTTAGTATGTTTTCAGGTGATAATTGCTTTTATAAACCAAAAGGAGAAGTATTTGGGTGAAATCGTGGCATATAATGGAAGAATTGGAGCAATTTTATAGATACATGTTTGTGTATACTGACTGTGTAAGTCATTGTAAACGTGTGGAGTTTCAAAGATATAGTTTTTGCCAATGTAAAGTTACACACCCTGTGTGTGGCATACATGGCCATGTATGTTGCGCATGTAAGCTTTTATGACCATGTAAAGTTACAAAATGAGATGTTTTTAGAGATAACATACGTCACCTTCATAACCATATAAGTGCCCACCCCTAGTTTGTTGCTGTATAAGGATATTATTGAAGGTTGCATCAGAAAGGAGGCAATTTGGATTCAAAAAATAGCACCAAGGAGTCATCAGAGACTCATGAAAACAAAGAAGAGACACAAAAAGGGGCAGCAAATTTCCAGCATAAGGAAAAGAAAAGGAGAATTCTAGATTTTGTTCCTAAATCTTGTCTTATTTCCTTGTTGTTGTTAAACATTCAAGATGATTAGATTTGTATATTTAGTTATAATTACTCTTGAATTATTTGTTTAATTTCATATTCTTAATTTAATGAATATGCTTGTGATGTTTATCATTTTATAATCAATTTAGATCAAGAGATTGGGCTGATTTACTTATGTTATGTTACGTAGTGAGAGCTGGTACCATAATAGACCTATAAATATCAAATAAATAGGCAATTGAAGAGAGATCCTGATTGTTTATTAGTTATCTATAGGATTGCTTCAAATCCAATTGAGTAGTTAGGAGTAGTTTTGAGAGATCAAGAGATTGCAACTCAACTCTTATCTATTTCAATTGGGATTAATTAATTAGATCTTAAAAGAGGGTAATCATAACCATAGGATATCTAGGATCAAGTGTGATTAAATCAAGAAGGTAAATGGAAAATAAATAAGGATAGAAATAATTCCTAGCTTTATTATTAATCAGTCAGCCAATTTCACTGCTGCCTAGTTAATAGCTATATATAGTTTATTTATTAATTTTTATTTTTAGTTTATTTTTTAATTAATCATCTTATTGTTTACCTTAAACAAAGTTTACAAAAATCTTTGAGTGACTCTATACTCCTCTTGGGAACAATATCATTTAAACTATAAGATACGATATGTAAATCTAGTATCTAAACTTTTTCTATCTAAAATTATCAATAAGTTTTTAGTGTCTTTGCTAAGGATTAATAAAACAATTACTACATTTTATGTTGTTTAGATTTAAGGAGTTTGATACTTTTCTTGTGTGATTATAGGTGCATGAACACAAGAATCACAAGGAGTAACTTGTAGACCTCCTTATCCAACCAAATGAAGGGAATACATCATAGATGTAAGTTACTTTAACATAAATAATCTTAGGTGGCAGAACCATCCCAATTATTCTTGGACTAATAATCCAAGAAATAATATGAGAGCACATGGTCCACCATGCTTCTAGCCAGAGAAACTTGGATCCTTATAGTTAAAGTTAGACAAGTTAACGGATGTGCTAAGCTCCAAATTCGATAGCTAAGATGAAAGTCAAAAGAGGATGGAAGTCAAATTTGATCAAATAATGAAGAACTACTTCTCTCTTCTTCATAACTTGGAGGTTCAAAATGGGTAGCTTGCTAATGCATTATCAACAAAGAATGTGGTGAATCTCTTAAGTAACACGAAAACCCAATCGATATACATATTGTGTTGTGACATTTGTAGGGGTAACCATTACAATTTTGAATTTTAGGCATCAAATTATAAATGAGAGCACCCATATTATATGCAAAACTTGCCTCAAAATACACCATATGAGCATAATTATAATTCACAGTGGAGCAACTCCTATATGGAATGATTATGTTTCAGCTGAATCCTTACAACAACAATAGAAAGAAGAACATCTTATAGATATATTAATGGAAGACCTTGCTGAAGGTGAAGCTAGCCACCGTGTATTCAAAAAAAGATTTTCTTCACTTAAAGACAATGAGTTAGATACAACATATCAGTTGAGCTTGTTATAGCCTTAAAATGAAGGAAGACAAAGGCCAATGTCATAAATGAAATTACAATTCAATAAGAGATGGAAGCTTTTGTCTAAAAAGAGAAAGTAGAAAAAGAGCATACCGCCTTCTAACAAGACAAATTGTTTAAGTTAACTAAAGATTCATGGTGTTTCATTATTCCTTATTTTATTGACAGTTTGTTATCGAAAAAGGCATTGATGTAGACAATTGGATTTCTTAATTTGATACATTAAGACATTATTATCTTACAACATATGGCTTATTTGCAGGCTACTAAACTACTATTAAGAGAACAAGGTGGAAGCAAGCCATCAATTATAAACCTAGGTTGACAATAAATGTGAAGGGTACATCTAGCTAAAGATGTTAAACAAGCACTACTTAGGAAGCAACTCAAGAATTCAGATAGGTTTAATTTTTATTTCATTTTGTTTCCATTTTTGTGTTAGCATAGGATTTTATTGATTTTTTATGTGTTTTATTTTAGGATATAAAGCTTCCTGAGTTGATTATTCATATTTATAATGTTTATATTACTCATGTTAAAGTTTCATATCTTTAAGTGACTAATTTTTAAGTTTTTCTAACTATATGTTAAGGTATTCACAGTCTTAAGGACCTACATAGTCTTTAAACACGACCATATACATTCTAGATCTTTTTAAAAAATTCACAAAAGTTTATAGAGAGATACACGCTCATTAGACACGCTCATGTGGACTTATATGGTCAGTTAGTCTGTAAAAACTTACACATCTATGTCCTTTGAATTTTTATGAGACTATGACTTACACGGTTAGCTACATAGCTATATAACCGACAATATACATAAGTGACAGATGTTTAAAAACCCTATTTTCTTCATTTTTCTCTAATTCTCTTCTCCCTATCCGCCACCCACCTTTGCATTCTCTCAACTTCCCACCTAATTTAGTTTTTTTTCTACTCAAATAACAACACCTAAGTAAATTCTTTCATTGATTTCACTTATTTTATGCTTGAATTTTTGGGTATTTTGCAAATTTTAGGGATTTTTACCTAAAAATGCTAGGGTTATGGTTATTGTGATTTAGTGATATTTTCATTGCTTTTTGCTTAATTTTGGTTTAAAAGTTGAATTTTAACCTTACCCATGTGTTTGATTAATTGCATGCGAATTGGATGAAATTTAAAATAGGTATGCGATTTTGCTCACTAAATGTTGAATTGTAATGATTTTGTATGCAATTACGATTAATTGGTTATTTTTATAGTTAATTGAAGTTATTTACTAATTTAATTTAAATTCAATTTTGATTTGCATGAATTAGATGTTCAATTTTGTTAATTTTGGGTAATTGTTAGATTAGGTGCATCATTTTCAATTTCGGATCTAAATTCACAATTGAATTGTTAAATTAAATTTATTTGATAGTTGCCATTCTTTTGATTCTAATTTGTGATTAATTTTCTAATTATTTATTTATTTATCTTATATTTTTTTTTTTGCTTTTATTTGTGTTTAATTTTACTTTTAATTGTATGTTTTCATAATTCTATGATTTAGTGAGCATACAAAATAAGTGTGGGGAATGAATGTTACTTGTACTTTTAGTTGCTATTTTTTCACCTTTCATTTAGTTTTAGGCACAGTGACGGGACAACGAAAAGTTAAAGAAGTACCAAGGAACAAGCAATGAGGAGAAGGGTCTTCTAAAGACCCGACTAAAGCTTAACAGCCACAAAAGTGCAACAAATTAATTCATCCAATAGAGTGACCCAATATGTTGTTGTTTAGTGTTGAAGCCCACGAGGAGCAATACTAGATGCTCAAGGAAAAGAATTTTGAACCGGTGGATGCATTGATTAAGAAGCACTAGAATAGATCGACTTGGTCCAGTAGGTTTAGGACCTCATCAATATTAAAACACGGTCTCTCTTCTTCAAGATCGTGGAGCCCTCATACTAGGAGCTTATGTTAGAGCTGCTCTCCATGTTCTTTATTGAGAAAGGCCGCTACGATTAAGACTAACTAAGCACGATTTGGTTCTAAATGTTTAAGGAGATGGTCCAGATGAGTTACTTAGAGTTCTCTGTCATGATAGGTCTTTACAACTACAATTTTTTTTTTCTGGAGCATGAGTGAGCGGATGCCAATTTACCTGGGGCATACATTAGCCTAGTTCTTCTAGTATCATAGTAAAGAGAATAAGGTAGGGATTATATGCATCAAGCCTTATGTAACATCGCTAGCATAAAGGATGGGAGTCTTCAGGAGGCTACTAATGATGCAATTGGTCGGTACTATGGAAGCTTTAAATTTGGACATCATGAAAATAAACACATGGTACGTTAAAGGCTAGGACCTACAGTAGACATCTATCGCCTACTTGGAGTTTTAGATGAGTCGGTCGCATCGAAAGTAGATGGGGATCACCTTAACCTAGATGAGCAACCACTGTAACCGAGCTCATCGTCATCCTAGAGAAGGGAGGTGCAACACTAGAGGAGGCTAGTTTAGGATCGCTCAGGATGCCGACACCATTGGGACACTAGGACCAACTACAGATAGCTCATCTGAAGAAGCATATGGACAAATTTTGGGAGTTCAATGCACTATTCGAGCATAACAAGTGGCACTAATGGAGCAAATCGAGAGGATACAGGACTATAATAGGGCACTAATGGAGCAGATGGCTAGTCGAGAAGCCTATGATAAAGGGATGGAAGAGGTATTGAAGCAAATGAAGGGACATCTTGGGATATCTATCCCATCTCCACCATCTAGAGCAACTGCATCGTCTTCATCTCAGCAGCAGTATGTGGCGTCGAGACCCAAGGATCCTCCAACGATGGATATGTTGGACTCACCAAGGGACCGATGGATGCTTTAATTTGGTTTTTATTTCCTTTCTTTTATTATTTATGTATTTTCTTATTTTTCTTATTATTTTATTTTGTTTAAACATTAATACAATGTTATTTTATGTTATGTTAATTTTTATTTCAATGTTCTTTATTATTATTATAACTTTTTATTTTATTTTTTTATCCCTTTTCGTTTATATTTTTTCAAGGATGGTTGTATCTAATATCAAATAGACTATTCATCAAATGCAAAACCTTTTACATCTTATTAGTCAGGGTAGTACCAAGTCAAACCTTTTCTTTTTTTGTTTTATTATTATTTTATTTTTATGAGCTTCAATTGTGTACATTAGAGACAATGTAGAATTTTAAGTGAGTGGAAAGGATTTCAAATATCTTAAGTTTATTGTAACTTTTTTTTATTAACTCTTATTAGTTGACATCCTAAGTTAGTTAAAATCTATCCAATATACTTTATATTAATATTGATTATTAAATTAAATTAGTATGTAAAAGGAAGAAAGTTATAATAGACTTGCTTTTATGAGTCATATTTTTAATAATCATTGAGATAATTAATTTGAATTAAAATTGCATATTATTTACACATAAGGTATTTTGTGAGCTTTTGTGCCCATGAGCAAATGCATCATTATTTAAGGCTCTTTCTTTTTTTTCATATGTGATATCATGCATAGTTGGATAATTTTGGAACTTGCTTTTATTATACATATTGAGACCGTCTTTGTTAAATTAAAAGCATTGAAATGATAAAGGCATTTAGTTTCAACCTTTCTTTAGCCTATTTTCTTGTTTATTATCTTACCATAGTTTATCATTTAAGAGTAACCACTTGTGAGACTTAGCCTTTTCATTGATTATAACCATATTATTATCCTTTACATTATTTTTCTTGAAGTATTTTTATTATTTTGAACCCTGAAGGATTTACATTTACTTGATTGCTTAAACTTGAATTATATTGAACACTTTTAATAGAGGTCTAATATTTCTTAAATGTTGGTACATGATGAATGCTTGAAAATAACTATAAATATGTATATGTATGTTGTGAACATAATAAATAAAAAAAGTGTTAAAGTTATGGTACTGATGGAATTATGGTGTGAAGGACCAATATTATGAAGAACTAAGTTTCATTAATTTTGTTTATGTAAATTTCCTTTAATGTTATCACGCTTTTATTATCTTTATCATACCTTACCTAAGCCTCGTTAAAACCTTATAGCAAGACCTTTTGACTTTTATTTGTAGTTTACTTATAAGTGGTGGAGATATGATTTTATTGCAAGCTTAAGGTTAAGAATTCTTTTATGCGTTGATTTGAGAGTTCTTACACTTTCCACCCTAAATGGTTAGAGTGTAACGAGTGAATCCTTAGTGAGGGTATAAATTTTTTTATTTTGATTTCAAAAAGATTATCTATGTGATTGTTATTGAGGTTGACTTATGAAAGTTGATTCTAGGATAACTTAAATCTACTTATATGTTAATTTGATTGATATGATATGATTATTTAGAATGTGGATGGATAGGTAGAGGTTAATAAGGGATGAATATTTGTAAGTTTGAAGATTTAGATTATGATTTTCTTGAGGATAAACAAAGATTTAATTATAGGGATGTTTGATAAACGATTAATTGACTATATTTATATACTCATATTTAATGTGTTTTGCTTGTTATTTAAGATTTTTATAGTATTTTTGGTACTTAATTTTCTTCAAGTCTGCTCTTAGGTGATAATTGCTTTCATTGACCAAGAGGAGAAGAATTCGAGTGAAATCACAGCATAGAATAGAAGAATTGGAACAATTTTAGAGATACATGGTCATGTATAATGACTATGTAAGTCATTATAAATATGTGGAGCTTCAAAGATATAATTCCTGCCCTTGTAGAGTTACACACCCATGTATGTTGACATACAAGCCCGTGTATGTTGACCATGTAAGCTTTTGTGTAAAGTCATGAATTGAGGTATTTTTGGAGATACACAGGAACTTACACATATCCCAAAAACCTTAGTTTTTTTTAATATATGGATATTATTGAAGGTTGTGTTAAAAGGGAGGCAATTTGGATTAAAAAAAGAGCAATTAGGAGTCATCAAGAAACTTGAAAAGAAGAAGAAACACGAAAAGGGGCAGCGGATTTCCAACACAAGAACAAGAGGAGAAGAATTCCAAATTTCGTTCTCAACTCTTAACTTATTTCCTTGTTGTTGATAAATATTCATGATTATTAGATTTGGATATTTAGTTACATCTATGGATTGCTAAATTCCTTTTTTAAGAATTAATCTTGAATTAGTTATTGAATTTTATATTTTTAATTTAATGAATATGTTTGTGATGTTTATCATTTTATATTCAATTTAGATTGATAGAATGGTTTGATTTACTTGTGTTATGTTACGCAGTGAGAGCTGGTACCACAATAGACCTATAAACATCAAATTAATAGGAAATTAAAGAGAGATCCTAATTGTTTATTAGTTATCCATAGGATTGCTTCAAATTTAATTGAGTAGTTAGGAGTAGTTTGAGAGATCGAGAGATTACAACTCAAATTTTATCTATTTCAATTAGAATTGCTTAATTAGATGTCAAGAGAGAGGGTAATCATAACTATAGGATATTTAGGATCAAGTGTGATTAAATTAAAAAGGTAAAGGGAAAACAAATAAGGATATAAGTAATTCCTAGCTTTACTATTAATCAATAAACTAATTTAACTGCTTCCTAGTAAATATTTATTAATTATTTTTGTTTAATTTTTAATCAATCATATTATTGTTTACCTTGAACAAGGTTTAAAAGAATTTTTGGGTGACTATACAATCCTTGTGGGAACGATATCAATACTATAAGATGCGATCTGTATACCTACAATATTGAAAGTTTTTCTATTTAAAACAATCAACAATGATGATTGAATTTATCTTGAAAATTTTCTTTATATTGTCTTATTTTAATATTGGTAATATTTATCTTACTATTGTGACTAGCAATGATGATTTTGAAGATCTTAATTATTATGATTTAATGTATCTTGATTATGATGATTTAATTTATCTTAAAATTTCTCTTTCTATTGTCTTGTTGTGAAACTGGAAACATTTATCTTACTAATATTGATATGATGTTTTCCTTTATTCTATTTCATATATTTTATTCTTCTTACTAATGTTGGTTTTTCTTTATTATATTTCTTATATGTTATATTTACTTTTTTGATATGATGTCTATGTTTTTCTTATAGATATCTAACTTATGGCACTTGGTAGAAACAAAGGAAAGAAGGTGGTGTTAGAACAATAACAGAATGTAGCAATATGCAACTTTAACCAAACCAGTCAATTGATGCCAAAAATTTAATTCCTAGCCAAAAAAATAACATTATACCTTAAACAACAAAGGAACTAGAAATGTAGGTTTGAAATTTCTCTTTGCCTTTAAATATACATATACTCTAATATATATATATATAACATTTTGTTATATATCCTTTTGTTGCCAAAGAAATCAGGGCATTTTAGTATAGTGCCACAACATAGCAACAACAACATTCCACCTTGTAGTCATACACAACAATAACATTATACCTCAAGCAACAATGAAGCTACTAGTGCAGGATTGTGATTTTTTTTATGCCTTTAAGTATACATATGCTCTAATATTTTTTTTATAGTTCGAAAATTTTCTTATTATATCCTTTTTTGGATAGCTTCCAATGCTACTACTAGAAAAAGAGGCAGAGGTAAAATTAGAGGTTGTGAATTGCAACAAATGAATGTTGCAATGAATTGCAAGTTATCAACACATATGGATTCTTAGCAAGGTCATCTTATAGACAAAGTCCAATCCATAAAATTTCAAGTGAGTTAGAAATTATTGCAAGAACATAGATACCTTATCTAAAACATATTAAGGACTTGAAGAAAGATAATTTTCTTAAAAATACATCGAAAATTCTTTTGGTAATTATTCAAAATCTTTAACTCTATGCAACGTTGTTTCGATGGATTTGAGATCAATTACATTTTTACTTATTGATTGCAATTGAAATTAAATATTGTGGATATTTAGAACTAAAATGTTTCAAATTATGTTAATCATCATTTCAAGCTGCATAAGTATTATGAGTCTTTTGCTTTTGATGCGGCGGCATGAAGCCATGTACAAAAACAATTGCCAAAATAAAATTGGAATAGTTTATGTAATTATTATCCCAACCAAAAATTTCAGGTTTGATTTTTTTTCTTTTGTTTGTTTGCATCAATCTTGTAAATGAATTAACATTTAAACTAATTTTTTCCTTTGGTTTAGGAAAATTGTGAGAAGGTAATTAAGGGTGAGCAAATAAAAAATGTAAACACCTCATAATTAAGGGTCTAGATCATTTGTATTTGTTCGAATTGAATATGTAAGATCTACGTTTGCAAATTGTACTTTAATAAATAAGCATTAAGTTACTTATTATGCCTTGAGTGAGAATGAACTAGATGGACAAGATTGTGAAAGGATCATACTATATAAACTCACTCAATATAAGGAAAACAAAGGATGTGTTGTGATAGTTGTAGTATATATTATGTTTTGGTAGGTATTTTAGTGTGTTTATTGGTGTTAATTAGAATATTATTGTATGTTTAGGCTTAGAACTATAATAATGTGATTATTTGTTTATGTTTTTAATTGTTATATGTTTTAAGCCATGATCTTGGACCTTAATCTTGTGTTCTTGAGGTGTTTTGATGTGTTTGTTAGTGAATGAAACCAAATAAATGAAGATTGAAGGGAGTTAGAGCATGCTAGGTCATGATCGTGGCAGAAGAAAATTTGATAGTTTCACGATCTTGACACCCCATTTCATGATCGTGATAGAAGAAAATTTGGCAATGTCACAATCCTGACACCCCCTGTGATGGTTATATTTCTTTCCTTTTGTTATATTCATTAAACTTGATGTGTAAACTGGATTGGAAGATGTTATACACATTAATGACTTTTTAATTTCATATTAGGATTTGTTCTTGACTCATTTTGTGACTTGATCATTTTTTATTTCAATGCAATGTTTTATGTTTTATGTGTTGTGATATTTGTGTTTTTGATACTTTGACAATAAATCAAGAGAGTAAGTCGATAGTTATCTGATTAGGCTGGAAAATGAGAGTTAATGATCTAATAATTCACGTAAATATCAAATTGATAATCATATAGAGAGAGATCTTGTGTGAAAACCAAATTATCCGGTAGATTGCTTAAGAACTAGTTGAAAACGTTAGGTTGTTTTTGTGAATCGAGAGATCACAAATCTAGAATTTTGGAAACAATTAGGGATGATTAATTTGTTTTAAATGATTAGATATTGAGAGAGAATAATCAAACCCTTCGAAAATCTAGGATTGACACTAAATTGAATAAAAAATGGTTAAGGCAGCAAAATGACAATAGAACGAATCCTATACTTTCATACTTGATCATCCTTGTTTTATTATAACAGCTCAATTGTTAAGTGGTTTAGTGTTCAATTTTGTTTGATTGTTTAATTTCTGAATTTTACTTTCACTCAACTCATATTTGATTGCTTAATTTTCTGATTATTTTTGTTTTCATTTAAGTCACATTTTTAAAACTTTAGACAAAGTTATTTTCATTTAATTTTAGCTAATTCCTCATGGGATTGATGTTTTGATTACTATAAGTTTATGATCTGTATACTTACAGATATTGAGGGTTTTACATTAGGTAAAACTTGCTCAATACGTTGTTGGGAATTTGGGACAGTGTCAAATCTCAACTGCGGCAGAATAATTACAAAACTTTTTATATTTTCATTTCCCAAAGCCAAGATCACTTTAATTATATAAAATGATTAACAAATAAATTAAAATATGAATATTAATTTGTAACTTATTCTAAAGCTTAATCTTTCCTTGTCATATCCCTTGAACTGTTTCTGAAACTGATCCATCTCAACCATCGTAACTGCACAAACGTCTGACCTTTAATGATATCTATAGAACAGGTTCAGATAATTCTGTAACTCTTACTGAGAGGATTAAGCAAGAAGTACTAGCTCTATAGAGCTTAGGCCTATTTATAATAGGTTTTGGATATTTTAGTAATTTAATTGAAATTAAATTCTAATTTTAATTAAACTTTTATTAGAATTAAAAATAATTTTAATTAAATACAATTGTGCCCAAATAAGATTCAATATCTCATATTGATCCCTATTTATTAAATATCTTATATTTAATCATAAAGTTTCTCAAACTTTACAATCAAGTCCATCTTGATAAAATATCTTTTCCCTCTTCAACCCATTCTTTATGTGAGACCCATTAGGTCCGCAATGAATATAAATTATAATTTTAATTCATAATTAAAATTAGATAAATTAAGACTCCTTTTAATTTATCTTTAATTCTTCAATTAAATAATCTATAATCATAGATCAAGATTGGCATCTAGCAATACATCACGACCGCCCAAATATTTAGGAATGTCAAAGTGGCTTTGACTAATATTTCTGTGCATGATTTTTTCGTATAATTCAATCATTTTATCATACAATATTCTGATTAGACATAGAGCATAGAATTAATGTCTACTTTATTTTGAGTCCAATCATATTATTTCTTCGCCTTTAGTTATTGATTCAATTAATGACATTTGTAAACTATTTACAAAACATCACTTTACCTTGGCCAAGGATTTTCATCTCAATATTAATCGAGAACAATGAAACATTCTCTCTAGTTACTTTAGGATGACGAATCCTATCTTGATCACATAACTACCTCCATATAGTTCATACTATATCCAATGACTACCGATTAAATGACTCATGATTAAATAGGCCATAAGTAGTATCAAAATATAACAATTCCTATACAAGATAACATTGGTGATCTCAAGTCAAAGGATCACTTATACGATCATCACAATGAGAATTTCATAGATGTACAAGTAATATTCTAGATGGGTTTTCAAATCAGGTCAGTTCATAACAAGCACTCACACGTTAGTTTAAGTATTTCCATACTTTAGTCAATGAGACTGACTACTTCCTTTATAACGTGTGCTAGTCTTTTCACGTTCTACTAATGTCCAGTCTTAATAGAATAATGATTGGGAAGATTTAGGGATAATACATAAATGCAATATGAATCTCATAATTATAATCTCATTATAATCTCATTTGCAATGTATAATTATTCCAAGGGCTTTATCATATATATCTAAACATGTACAAGATAAAGAATGTCTTTAAATGATAGTCACTAAACTACAACCAAACTAATTAGTTGTAGGGTATAAACTAGCATGTGTGTCATAAGAAGTAAAAAACAATTATGTAGGTATAAATTTTGGCTCAATATTTTTGTTCATTTATTAATGTATTAGTAATATGTTGATTGAATATTGCTTTTCTTATTTTATTTTATAATAAGATGTAAAATATTTTAGAGAAGTCTAAATCTGAGGGTAATGAGCTCAGTGCGGATGAGATTTGTGATACAATACTTGGTACTCGTTCAGGTTATTTTAAAGGTCTTAGTTACAACTCTAAGCCAAATGTTTCAACCTGTACGTATAAGACAATCACTGAATAACATCAAGAGAAAAATAACAAGCTTAAGCCTGCATTAAAGTTTTAAGTAATCAAGGGAGAAGAAACTCAAGCTAAATTAGCAAAACATGATATGTTGTTTAAAAGGTTACTTGGCTCAGATTGTGATGGAAAAGAGGAAAGTGAAGGATATTCATTCTAAGTCCTAGCCTTGTTCTATCGCTTGCTATATTTATTATAATTTAACTTTAATATTTTTCCTCAATTGCATAATAGATAAAGATGCAACTGATGAGTGATTATGTTGTGAATGGTAAAGTTACGAGATGTTTTCTTTAATTTGAACCAAATAATTAATGTATCAATTTTCTCATAATAATTTTGGTTAACTTTAACCAACCTTGTTATTTGTTATAGGTTTATGAACTTAGACAACACTTTTGACTAATCTTTGACAATATGTCCATATATTCCAATTTATGGTGTTTTTAAAAAAATAAATTTATGATGTTTTTTCTCCGTATTGTTTTGTTTACAAATTATAAGCAAGGCTCATATTATTATTAATATATTTTGTAGGAACAAATAATTATCTATTAATGTTATATTACTTTTTTGGTACAATTTGATTATACTTATATAATTTTACTTACACAAGGAATGTTTGAGATTTTGGATTAGTATTATTTTTCTACAACTTAATTTCATAATAATAACCAAATAATTCACAACAAAAAAACATGTTTATATATTACATACAAAACGTTGCAAATTGCTCAATATTATGGATTACAGAAAAAGAGGTAAAAATTGTTTAGCAATGTTTTCAGACATTTGTAGTTAAAAGATTTTATTTATGAATTTACAAAAATGTATTTAAAAGATTATAGTTAGGAAATTACAAAATTGCACATATATAACTCAATAGCGTAAAACGTAGCCAAAAAGTATTAGCTACGTTTTTTATTGGCTATCATGTGGCACCAAATTTTTCTCTTGCCTACGTCGATTTCTTCTAAATATTTGACTACATATTTACAGTGTTTTAGGCACACAAAAATTTATAGATGATAATTTTTGTCTACAATTATGAAAAACATTGCCTATTTTTTTCCTACGAATTTTCGACATTTCATATGATTAAATGGAAAGATCATAAATAATTATGCACAACGGTTTTTGACTGATTGACTACATTTTAAATTATTACTTATAGTCTAGTTTTTTTGTAGTAGTTGAACTTGATAAAGGGTTTTTTGTTGTTCAAAATAAATGGTTTCACTTATGTAATAACTTTTTAGCTATTAAGAAATAAAATTATACTATAAAATCAATTTAAAAAGAATTATAACAAAAAGTTAACCAAATATATATAGCAGAGAAGAAAGCGGTAGAAAAGTAGGAGCTTATAGGTATCTAACTATTTTAGTTATAAAACAAATGAAAACACCAAATTTAGAAGAAAAATGTTGTTCATCTTTTATGCTAAAATTGATCTAGTCATTGCCTTGAGTCCCCAGCGGCCAGCACAAGTCCTCGAGGGAAAACTTAGTTACGATGGAAAGGAAGCTAGAAATATAATTTACATCGTTACCAAAAAATGTGTATATCGGATATTATATATGGTGAGAAATCTAGAGTAGACTGAAAGCAAATGCAATGAATTTCAAACTCTACATCTTGCAGAACCTAATTATAATATCAACTATTGAGTAAGGTTTCAAGTTTAAACTACATGAGTATCAATATAACAATGTTATGCTGATTATTAAAAATCATCAAATTAGTGTTATTGTATATAACATCGTCTGGACCATCATGTGATGAATTTATGATACCTAAAATTAAAATAAGCTCAAATGCCTTCCTCCCTTTATGGTTTTCATAAATACTTTACGAAAGGAAGGTCCAATGCATTTGCATACAACCCTCAAATGTGTGTTTGAGACTGAAAGTATAGATTACCCTGATATCAGTTCTACTAGCTTCTGCTTAAGAAATTGCTGCCATAGGATCTCTATGATGACCTATTAGACTTTCTCATATGAATTGCTTACCTGGACACTCCATTTTAGGGATGACAATTTTGACTGGTTGATCGGGCCTTGGGCACTATATATACAAGTAAAACCACGTCATTTGCTTATGGAGAAACAATCGAGCAAAATGATGTCATTTTGAATTATTTTGGCCATGAACTGCTCGGAGCTGTTCAGTAAGTTGGTTATGGCTATGAAATAAGTTTTGTTTATGTAGATTATAATATTGAGTTGCTAGATCTATTCTTTCTTTAACAGGGGTTAAACCATGGTTATGAAGGGAAAATTGTAGATAATTATAGCGGTTTTTATAATATTCTTTTTCTAATTTATATTGAAGGACTAAAGTTTCGTAATGAATAATATTTGTTAAGAATTGATTACAAAGTGTACAATTAGAGTAATTTTTGACCAAGGCTTTCTTAAAGATTTAGCAAAAGAAAGAAAAATGTTACAACTTAAATGTAGTACAAAAACTCAATGGACATGGACAGAAGATGTGCTAACACTGTTCAATTATTAAAAAATATTTGTAAACAATTACCCGAATTATATAATTTATCTTTGTAACCTTTTTCTTTCTTTTGCTAAATCTTTAAAAAATCCTTGGTCAGAAATATAATTTAGTAATCTTAAAAATTTCTGGACTTTAGTGATGGTTTTTAAAGTTGTTGATGGTAAAATCTATTTACTTGTTTTACGCTCAAAAATCACAAGTGTACTGGTTATGACTTGTAGTTAAAAAGAGAGGATATCGATCTCACATGGATTGATGCCCAGACACCACTTAATTCAGACAAAACTTTATTTAAGAAACGAAATTGTTTAATGCAAATAATCTGAAAAATTAAATTTAAATTAAAAGATTAACACAAAGCAATAGATAATACCAAAATGTAGAAAAATCAGAATTCAAGAATCTAAAGACTAGAGATTACTTTTTTCCCTATTTTGTCTCCCTCATATTTTATTAATCGAATTATGTCTCACTTTAGATTTCTGAATGTAGTGATTACCCTCTCTCAAGATGAAATTAATTATCCCTAATTGAATTAAAAGGAATTAATAGGACAATCTCTCAACCTACCCAATGACTCTACCGATTCAACTAGTTATTAAACTATCCTATGGGTGATCAATTGAATTCGTCGAGATCTCTCTTCTAACCAATCAATTAACGTGATGATTGTATGTCTATAGGCTGCCAACTCTCGTTGTACAATTCTACATAATTAATCTCACTCACTCTCTCAATTTATTGCAAGATAACAAATAAAATCACCAATCATCAAAGACAACTTCATTCAATTCAATGAAATAGGAGTTCTAACAAAATAGTTTAAAAGCAATCCCTAAAACTAAGTCAACCACTCAGGTCACCATATCATCATCAACATTCAAATAAACCATTTTACAAAGAATAGAAGAAGTAAAATTGACAAAAAATTGAATAAGGAAACTCCTTTTCTTCTTTGCCAAAATATGGAAACTTTGGTGTTGATGCTCCATTTTCTCCAATCTTGATGATGATCGTTGACTTCAATCCTTCTTCAAGGCTCCAAACATGTGTTCTTCACTCAAGGATGGTGTTTCTACAGAAGGGTTTCTTCTCTTTCTGTCACGATGCTACGATCGTGGGCCATGATTTTGGCACGAAACTCTTCGAAACTTCTCCGTTTACCCTGAAACACTAACAAACACATCAAAGTACCTCAAAAACATAACATTTAAGCTCAAAGACTCATACTAACCCATAAAAATGCTTAAACACATAAACTAACACAATTAAAACATAAATACACACTAAACACTCAAATTAACACTAAATACCTAACAAATTAAACCCTAAAACATAATGCATACCACAACTATCAAAAGTGTCAGGAAATTGTTGTAATTTTTCAAGGATATTAGGTTGTAATTTTAAGAATCCATTATGAAATTCTATTCCTGAAAATTCTATATTTTTATTGTGCTATTTTAAGTTTCTTTTTGCTTAAAATTAATCCTTTTTGTTGACATCTAGTGAGAACTTCTTCTACTTTTTTAAATGATCTGTTTTTATCTTTATTTGAAAATATAATAAGATCATCAATATAAGCTAAAGTAAATTCGTCTAATCCTTCTAAATTTTTGTCCATAAATCTTTGATAAATACCAGCGGCTTGTTTTAATCCAAAAGGTATAAGATTCCATTGGTAATGTTTTTAGGGTGGACAAGTGAAAGCTGTTAATGGTTTAGTATTTTCATTTAATCTTAATTGCTAATATTCTGATTTTGCATCTAGTGTAGTAAACCATTGAAGTTCTTTTAATTACTACGCGAATAGTCTAATAGATTAGCATTAGTAATTCAATTAGAAAAGCCATTTGAAGGATTAACAAATATTAGTACTTTATGGAATTTTATTACCTATAAAACTACTAGTATAGTATTAAATTTTTTATTAGATAATGAAATAAGAATAAAAAATACTACTGAATTTCTTAATGGCCTAGAACCAATAAAAGCTTTTCAAGTAGTCACCAATGAAATTTATAAAGAATTTATTGGAAAAGATATCACTTCATATAAATAAAAAATTGAAACGAAGAAAGGAAAAATGCTCGCTAACACTTAAATAATATAAGAATTTGTGATATCTGCTATTTGGAATAATATATTTGTGAATTTAAAAAATATTATTATAAATTAACTAATACAAAACGAGAAATGTATATACAACTCTTTATTCAAAAATTACCTTATCCTATCAATAAAACAGTTGAAGAATTATTCTTAATAAAACAAAATAATAATTTAGTTGCTTATAATCTAGGTGGTGCTATATCAATAGTAAAAGAAGTATTATAACAAAAATGCTTAGAAGCAAAATTACATAAATCATTAAGACACAAAGATATTCAACTATGTTATTCCAAATATTCCGAAGTACCTCAACAATATGGATGTGAATCTCCTATCTATCAAAAACATAAAAATAAAAAAAACTAAATATAAATGGCACAAGTGTTCTACAAGAAGATATAAGAAATTTCCATATAAACCTTATAAAAGATTATGTAAAAAAATCTTATAGATAAATAAAACCAAAGAAAAAATATTATCCTCAAAACAAGAAAACTTGTAAATGTTGGTTATGTAAAGAAGAAGGACATTATGCAAATAATTGTCCAAAAAGAAATCAAAACAAATATAAAGAAAAGATTAATATTTTAACTTCAGCATTTAAAACAATTTAGAACCTATTGAATCAGAATATGAAACGAATTCTACAATTTCTTCGATATATCATTATGAACTCTAAACATCAACATCAACAACTGAATTCGAATACAACCTTTATTTAAGTGATTATCCAGAATAAAAAAGTTAATGCATATATAGATACTGGTGCCACTATTTGTATAGCATATAAAACTCTATTATCAAACTGGATGAAATTAAACAAATCTTTACAAATTAGAATAGCAGACGGAAGTATTAAAACTATTGGGTATGTAAGTTATTATAACAATATTATTATTGAAAATTACATATTTATTATTCCATCAATCTATCAACAAGAATCAAGCTTACAATTAATTTTAGGAAATAATTTTCTTAAATTATATAACTCTTTTTGTCAATATTTGCATTATATAACTTTAAAAACACTGATAACAAAATCTTTAAATAAAAAATCAATAATTCTTAAAATTCCAATATATCACACTACTTATTATAAAAACTTAAAACTTAGAACGAAAAAATTAGATCAATTATAATTTTATCTGCTTAATAATCTCTCTTTACAAACTGATATAAATACATTAATCGAACAAGTTTGTAGTGAAAATTCGTTAGATCCTAATAAAAATACTAATAATCAATTAATTAAAATAAAATTTAAAATCCTACACAAGAAATCAATATTAAGAATAACATTCCATATACACAACAAGATGTACAGGAATTTATTACAGAATGCTCCGAATAATTACACAAACAATTAATTTCTCCAAGCACTAGTAAACATTCAGCTCCTACTTTTTATGTCAACAATCATTTCGAACAAAAACGAGGTAAACAAAGAATGGTCATCAATTACAAAGAATCAAATAAAGCAACTATAGGTGATGCCTATAAATTACCTAGAAAAGATTATATTATTAGTAGATTAAAAGGACATCAATGGTTTACTACATTAGATGCAAAATCAGGATATTGGCAATTAAGATTACATGAAATACTAAACCATTAACAACTTTCACTTATCCACCCCAAAAACATTACCAATGGAATGTTTTACCTTTTTGATTAAAACATGTCTCTAGTATTTATCAAAGATTTATGAACAACAATTTAGAAGGATTAGACGAATTTACTTTAGCTTATATTGATGATATTATTATATTTTCAAATAAAGATAAAACAGATCGTTTAAAAAAAAGTAAAAGAAGTTCTCACTAGATGTCAACAAAAAGGATTAATTTTAAGCAAAAAGAAACTTAAAATAGCATCAATATATAGAATATTTAGGAATAGAATTTCATAATGGATTCTTAAAATTACAACCTAATATCCTTTGAAAATTACAACAATTTCTTGACCCTTTAAAAAACGTCGCTGAAGTCCAAAAATTTTTAGGATTACTAAATTATATTTCTGACCAAGGCTTTCTTAAAGATTTAGCAAAAGAAAGAAAAAGGTTACAACTTAAATGTAGTACAAAAACTCAATGAACATGGACAGAAGACGATACTAACACTGTTCAATTATTAAAAAATCTTTGTAAACTATTAACCGAATTACATAATTATACTGAGAAAGATAAGTTACTAGTACAAATTGATGCAAGTTAATCTCTCTCTGTCTCTACACTCAAATTTGGTTTTGCTAATGAACGATTGAAAATGCATGTTTGTTTGGAGAGGATTGTGGAGTTTTGGTTGTGTTCTGGCTGACAAATTGAGCAATTGAACATGTATGTACGTTAAGTGTTTAATGAAATACCCCATTAGAATTGAACAATTACATTTGTTTTAATTATGTTTGTATTATATGAGTTGTAATTAGTAAACATGTGAGAGTTAAAATTGAGCATTAAATTTATTAGAATCACTTGGTCCATGTCAAACATAATAGTTTTCTTTATCCTTATAAAATAATTACTCTTTTTAAAAGTGAGATTAATCAACAATATTCCCTTTTTTCTCATCTGTTAATCAGCCATTAAACCTCTTTATGACTAAGGTTGCATTCTAGTTAAAAGATTTCGTATTCCTTAACTCTGATTTTATATTTCTTTTCCACTCTCCTCTCATTATCTTCCATTTTCCCTCTCAATATGAAAAGACATTAGCTTAACAAGCAAACTCGATTCACCCCATGAGAAGATGAACTAGTTGTATGTTAGAAGGCTAGAACATGATGGGTCTTGCTTAAAAAGTTTGTGTTGGTCAGCAGCTTCCTTAATGAGATTAGATAATTAGCAATGAATGATTAGGAAAACAAAAGGCATAATCAACAAAACAGTATTGACATGAAGCTTACAACACAAAACACAATATTTTCAAAGGAAAAAATGTGAAAAAATAAAATTATCATTTCATATAGACACGTAACAGCTCTCTTGCGAGAAGAAAAAATCTACTCATGTCTTCGAAAATTAAAAGTATGTTTGAAACTCCATGCAAAAGGTAATAAACTTTCAATAAAGAAATGCTTCAGATGAGAAGACTCTTTATCTAGTAAATAAATTCAATTCTTTAGATTGTTATTATTCTTTAATGCTTTAAATACAAACCATGCTTTTATATTTGTAACTATTATCGTTTGTACAAAAAGATTATTTGTAATATCATCATTTTGATAACATAATTAGCGTTTCTTGATCACACAACGTGATTAATCTTTAAGCAATAGCTCTACACATAAGTTTGCTTGGTCATTGATTGCAAACTCTAAGACAATGGGTCCAAACTCAACCAAAAACTTATTGCTATTTTCCATAGGTTTCCTTTTCTTTTTATAGACCTAAAGATTTTACACAAAACAATGATATACATTTTATCACATTGATAGCTATCCAAGTATCCAGCACTCATTCATTGTGCTTGTGATGGCAACTCAACTTAGCATTTCTTTGATTCATCTTTTTAAGCCATCTCTTTGTTATATGTCTATATTCCATCTTCTTGCCATCTCATTGCTCAAAATAGGTTGAAGAGTGTGTTTTTAAATGTTGATTGTTTTTAACCTCAAACATTTATATGTTGATTTTTTCATATAGATGAGCATATTCTTTCAGTAAAGAGTTCTAATATAGTACTAGAAATAGAAGTGAAAACTTATATTCTAGTACCAAGTGAAGATAGAAATTTAACTCGAACTCAATTGAAAAGCGAAGTTTGGAATTATTTTAATAAGATTAGATAGATGGATAGGATAGAAAAAGTATAATGTAAATATTTTCAAAAGATGTTGGCTGACAGTTCAAAAGGTAAAACATCTCATTTAAAGAGACATGTGGATTTGTGTAGTAGAAGGAAGATAATATTAGGAGGTTTTTAGGAGGTCAAAAGTCAAACATTTTTGACCTCCTAATATTATCTTACTTCTATTACACGAATCCACATGTCTTTTTAAATGAGATGTTCTACCTTTTGAGACAATTAGCTTATAAGGACCACCATTGTATAACCATTCATCAATAGATGCAACTTCCCATATTGGATAAAAGTGCAAACCTATAGTCGCAAAAGTAGGAATGATGGCACCAAAAATAATATTGTTTCCGTATTGTTTGTTCTTGTATATCCCTACTGGTTTTCCAAATTAATCCCGCAGATACATATACGCAATTTGACATTTTACCTTTACATATAAATAGGCTTTTTTATCAATCTTTATTTTTAACCAATTAACTACTAGTGTCATTTGAATTTTTAAATTGAATTTATATCTTATCGGTGGATCTATTTATCTCAGTTTCAGTTCCATGGATTTGGCTTTTTTTTTTAGTCAAATATTTGGTTTATTGGATTTGATATCATACAAAAATCTACAATTTAAGTATTGTATACATCATTAGTCCAATCTTTTCTAGGAGCTACTCGTAATAACGAACTTTCAAAAAGAGTCAAACATTTTGACCCCTAATGTTATGAGAGGGAAGAATGAAATGATTGTAACATCTTATGACAACAACAAATCAAGGTATTTGATGGCTTCTATGGTAATTTAAGATGAACATCCACTGTCTATGGTTGATATTAAAAGGTTTAGGATTTTTTGTAATTTACTACAACCAACTTTCAAGCTTTCAAGTCGGAATACAGTGAAGGAGGATATCGTGAAGATTTATGAGGATAAGAAGAAAGAGGTTTTAAGAGCATTGTCAAGTAATGAAGAACAAACTGCCATTACAATAGACATGTGGACAACTGATAATCAAAAGAAGGATTATATGGGAGTGACAGCATATTATGTTGATAATGATTGGACGTTATGCAATAAACTTTTAAGGTAATCTATATTATTTGATATTTTTATCATTTACTTTTTCATTATATTATAAATTTAAGATTGATGTTGGTAATATTTTTACATGATAGGTTCATTTATGTGCCAGCACCACATACAAGTGAATGGTTAACAACCATATCGGGAGACTATTTGATGGATTTTAACATCGATAGAAAATTATCCACCATAACAATCGACAATTATAGCACAAATGATGCTATAATTGAGAAGTTGAAGAATAAGATATTGGTTGGGAGCTTGTTAGTTGCAAGAAGGTTTTTTCATATAATTTGTTTTGCGCATATTATGAACTCAATTATGAAGAATGAGTTGGAGATGATGAAGGAAGCAATAGATTCTATTTGGAATAGTGTAGTATATTAGAGTTGAACTCCTAAAAGAGTTGAGAAATTTGAAGTCGTATAAATTCTATGCATTCCAAGTACAAAGATGTTGGTTTTAGATTGTCCAACTAGATGGAACTTAACCTTCAAGATGTTAGAGTCGGCAATCTAATATTGTGACGTGTTTACCATACTAAGGCAAAGAGATTCTCAATATACTTGCATTCCTATAGAAGATCAATAGGAGTTAGCTAGAGAACTTTATGCAAGGTTGGAATTATTATATAATGCGACTAAATAGTTCTCGGGAACAAAATATCCAACTTCGCACTATTGCTTTAGCATTATGTGTGAGATAAAGAAGACTTTATCTGATTGGATTTTTGACTCCAATTAGATTATTCAGATTACAACGAAGCAGATGATGGAGAAGTTGAATTCTTATTGGTCTATGGTTGGACATATTGTAGCAATGTTATATGTGTTGGACCTAAAATATAGGATAGAAGGGGTTATTTTTATTCATAATGCATTATATGGTGATCGAGCCCAAGAGCATGTAAATATCATTAAATAATTCTAGTATCAATTGTTTAATGATTTTCAACTCAGAATGAAGAAAATTCATAATCGGGATCGTAGTAGTTCAAGTTGTTCAACTCTGGGTTCAGTTTCAGGTTTATACTCATATTTTAACCAAAGTTGGTTACTTTCAGTTTTAAAATTTATGAAAGAAACGAGGGCTAGAACTTCGTACAATATGATGAAATTTGATCAATATTTGACCAAAAATTGTGTGCCTAAAGTTGAAGGTGAGCAAATATTATTATGGGTAAGAATTGTGGAAATAAATTTTAAGAGTTGTGGAAATAATTTTTCCATCATGGAAGTAATTGCACGAGACTTATCAGCAACTCTATCATCCATCATTGCTTCAAAGTCTATTTTTAGTACTAGTGCTCAGGTTATTATTCCTCATTATGCTCGACTTCATCCACATACTATGGAAGCCGTTATGTATGCCCAAAGTTATTTAAATGACGAAAATATTGTTAACAGATTCTTTTCTTTTTGATATATCAATTTTGTCTATTTTTTATAGTAACTTACCTAATATTGTTTTTTAAATTTTCCTTTAATACAGCTACAGGTATTAATGCTGAGATGATTAGTCATACTTATCAATCATCAAGTGAATATTATTTTGGTCAAATGTATGAAGATGGAGGTATATTTAGTTATTTATTAATTATTAATATGTCCATACTATTCCTTTAATTTTAATATTACATTACTAAATATAATGGTTATGTATACCAATAAAGTGATGCCAACTATTGACGATCTTGATTACAACAATTAGCTCCTCTCTCAGTCTACCCTCTCCAGTCTCCAATATCTAGTTTTCAATCTCTGTCATAATATTATCTTAATTTTCGTAAATTGTATAACTTTTTGTAAAATGATTTGGATAATCATATGTGTACAATTAAGATTATTATAGTTAATGAATTTAGTTCTATCCTTTATCTCTTTTTTAATTAATTAATAATTTAAAGTAAATTTTGTTATCAGGTTGCTAATAACTTTTTTTTACTATTAGGAAAATTCTAGAAAAGATGAATAGAAAATAAAAATAAAAATAATATAAATGCCAAAATAGAATATGAGAAAATATGAGCTTCTTTCATTTCCTACAATCATATCCTCCTTCATTAAAATTTGTAAAACCTTAAATTTTCTTAGTTAATTGAAATTCGTAATTATAATTAATTGAATATATCACTTCAATTATAATATTTTCTTTCATTTCTTACAATCACATCGTAGTGAATTTGATTTCTTCTTATTAATTTGATCACTATATGTAATTTATTATACATTTATTCATTATAAAATCTCAATTTTTCTTAATCAATTGAAATTCTTAATTGTAATTAATTAAATATCTCGCTTCAATTATAATATGATTCTTTCGTTTCCTACAATCATATCATCCTTTATTAATGAATTTGATTTCATCTTATTAATTTTCACTATATGTAAGTTATTATATATTCATTCATTATAAAATCTCAAATTTTTCTAATAAATTGAAATTCATAATTATAATTAATTGAATTTTTCACTTCAATTATAATATTTTTCTTTCATTTTCTACAATCACATCCTTCTTCATTAATGAATTTGATTTCATGTTATTAATTTTATCACTATATGTAAGTTATTATATATTCATTCATTATAAAATCGTAAATTTTTCTAATCAATTGAAGTTCATAAATGTAATTAATTGAATTGTGCACTTTAATTATAATATTTTTCTTTCATTTCCTAAATCACATCCTTCATTAATGAATTTACTTTCATCTTATTGATTTTATCACTATATGTAAATTATTATATATTCAATCAATATAAAATCTCAAATTTTCGTAGTTAATTAAAATTCAAAATTGTAATTAATTGAATTGATGACTTTAATTATAATATTTTTCTTTCATTTCTTATAATCACATCATCCTTTATTAATAAATTTAATTTTATCTTATTAAATTTATCAATATATCTAAGTTATTATAGATTCATTCATTATAAAATCTCAAAATTTCCTAATCAATTAAAATTCGTAATTGCAATTAATTAAATTATTGACTTCAATTATAATATTTTTATTTATTTCTTACAACTACGTTCTCTTTCATTTATGAATTTGATTTCATCTTATTAATTTTATCACTATAAGTAAATTTTTATATATTCATTCATTATAAAATTTTAAATTTTCCTAATCAATTGAACTACTCACTTCAATTATAATATTTTTCTTTTGTTTCCTACAATCACATCATTCTTCGTTAATCAATTTAATTTCATCTAATTAATTTTATCACTATATGTAATTTTTTTTACATTTATATATTATAAAATATCAAAATTTATAATTTTACTAATCAATTAAAATTTGTAACTTTAATTAATTGAACTGATAACTTTAATTTTAATATTTTTATTTCGTTGCTTATAATTTTATCCTCAATTATTAATTAATTTAATTTTAAAATTAAATAAAAATACAAAAGTATCTGGCTACTTCATCTGATGCGCCTGCCTCCAAAGATTCCCTGTACACAGTCAACACAGACTAGAAAGAAAGATCATTGGTAAACATAAAAGCATAAAATTTGAGAGAATTTGCAATAAAGTATCTATGCCCACAGCATACTTATTCTGCACCACTATAACATGAAGCTAGAAATTGAAAAGTAATCTGGTAGCAGATAATTACTTATTCAAACAGGACATCAGTTGCTTCCGAATCATTGAAGTACAGATATTACCAAACTGCTTCCTTTTACCTGGTTAGAAATATAGGTACAAATATAAGCGACTCATTGAAGTTTGATATTCCAAACATATGCAAAATTCATCAGTCAATGAAAAGGCCTTCCAGGTCCGAAAACCTGTATGCATGAAAACATTTCAGAACAAGGACAAGGATTTAATCAATTGAATGTTTTGCACGTTGACATATCAACGGACATCAGATTTTCATTACATTATTCAAGTGTTGATAAATGCCAGTAATCAATTAAAGACTGGATGGCAGACTGCATCAATACCTGTCACAGTCAATGCTAATATCATCAGCTAAAAAGGATGTTCATTAACCGAAAATATAGAGCATTAGTAGCATCTGGAAACTATAAATGAATCATTTATAAAAACAAAATTTTCAAGAACAAAAAACCTCACGAACTGGCGCACAATTGGAATAGTTCCCCAATGATCAATGAACTTCAATCCCCAGAGACACCAGAGAGCTTGCTAAACAAGTTCCTGCATTACATATATTACATGATCACCAGCAGAGCATGAACAAATATTGTAGGACATGGATTTTCATACTAACTAAAAATCACTACCAGCTTGAATGTCCTTCATTACTTGATGGGTTACCAAAAATACTTGCTCAGTTTATCAGAAGCATACCCTTTAGGAGCAGTTAGCTGATCTATCATATCAATTGCCCACTCTTGCAATCAGCTTTTGAAACAGCTAGGGCTAAAATATTCAGGCTGACAGCAGCAGAACATGTGCTGAAATGTTCAGGCTGACAGCAGCAGAACATGTCACTCTTCCATTGACCACTCTACCAAGTTCGTTTCCTTTTGTACAACCCTCTCAACATCCTTTCGGTGTCAATCTTCTTTCCCAGTCTAGCAAAAGAAGAACTGATACAACCAAGAGTAATTTCTGAAGGGATGAAACCTTTCTTTTTCATTTCTATAAATAATACTTTTGCCTCTGTCTGATATATGTTTTTTAATCTTCTGTCCAGCCCCCTTTGCTCAGATAATTTGCACCAGCCACAGATTAGTATGTTGTAAGTGAACGAATTTGGGGATACCCCTATCACTTCCATTGCATTGAAATATTTTCTAGCATTGTCCATGTCTCCCAACTTGGCAAGATCACCAATGATTACATTATATGTGCTAGTTTTTGGCACAAAGCCTTTGGAAATCATTTCACAATAAAGTTTTTTGGCTTCCTCCTGCTTTCCAATTTTGCAATAACCACAAATCAATGTGTCATAAGTTGAAGCATCAGGATTCAAGCCATAATCTTTCATCTTAGAATACAATTTTTCTGCCTCTTCATGCAATTTTTCTCCCTGAACATGCAACTTTGCTGATAAGAGACCACGGAAAAGCAGATTGTAAGTTACAATGTTGACAGAAACTCCTTCATTCAACATTTGAGAATATATGGCCAAAGCCATATTAATGCAACTCCTTTCACAATATCCACGAATGAGGGCATTGTATGTCAATGCATCTGCTGAAATTCCATCTCGGTTCATGTTTTCAACTACTGATCTGGCTTTCTTTGTCATACCTAGCCTGCATAGGACTATGACAAGATTATTATAAACTTCCTTATTCACTCTAAGTCTCATGCCAATGAGTTGCTCATGCATTTTGAAAATTGAGTCAGCCTTTCCACTTCTTGAAGTTGCAGCAAGTAAAACCTTATGGGTAGTGGGGTTTGGATAAATCCCCTCAACCACCATCACTTTCAAAATGTCAATAGCTTTCTCAATGTTACCTGCCTTAGAAAATCCTTCAACAAGAGTATTGCAAGTTATGATGTTGTACTTTATCCCATGAGTTTTCATTTTATTCCATAATTCAACTGCACTGTCTAGTTTCCCCAGCTTGCAATATGCATTAATCATGGTATTGTACGTTACAGTGTCTGGAGCTAAACCCATGTTTTTCATCTCATGAAAAACAGATTTTGCTTCATATTCGCCAAGCTTCCAGAGACCATTTATTAACACATTATAAGCAACAACATCTAACATACCTTTTCTGCTCATTTTCTCAGCAACACTCAAAGCAGCTGACTCATTCCTCACCTTAAAATACCCATCCATTAGAGATGTGTAGTTAACATGATCAAGAGACAAGCCTCCAGACACCATATCTTCAACTAATTCCTCAACTTCTTCCATTTTTCCACCTCTTTTTAAGTTGTTTATAAAAGCATCAAGTACACAGTTATTGTCTTTTACTCCACTCAATTTCATTTGATCATAAAGATCAAAAGCACGTCCATGCTGTCCTACCTTGAGACAGCTGTCAATAAGCCTTGTATAAATATACGGGTTCGGAGAAATATTAGTCTCTAACATCTTCTTCAACATATTAACAGCTGCTTCTAGCATTCCTTTCTTTACATATCCATTGATCATACATGAATAAGTTACAACATTTGGAATGACATATCTTTCCTCCATTTCTTGCAAAAGGGCCTCAGCACCGTCCATGTCTCCAAATTTGCAAGATCCATCGATCAATGTGGTGTATACAACCAAATCAAAGGAAATTCCACGCACTACCATTTGACATTGATAGGCAAAAGCTTCCCATGCACACCCTACTTTAAATAACGAATTAACCAATGTACTATATGCAACATGATTTGGATTCATGCCCATTTCCTCCATCTTCATTATTAGTGTCTTGGCCTCTGACAACCTCTCAAATTTACAAAAACCATTAACAATTGAAGTGTATGTAACTACATCAGGCAAGAAGCCACTCATAATCATTTCCTTGTACAAAACGAGAGCTTTGTCAAGGTCATGTTGGTTACAATATGCACTAATAAAAGTGGTGTAGGTAACAAGATTTGGTTCCAAATTCACATTGCAACCTTTACAACTTGTATCATCAATAGATAAAAACTCTTTTGTAGATCCCAAAATTTCATCAATTATAGCTTTTGCTTTATCAAAATCACCTCTTTTGCAAAACCCATTAACCAAAGTATTATAACTAACAATATCAGGCAACAAACCTTCTTTCTTCATTCTTTCCAACAGTTCAAGTGCATAAGTCATGTCTCCAATTTCGGAAAACCCACAAATTAAAGTATTGTACCCTATAAGATCCTTAGGTATCCCTCCAATTGCTAAATTATCCATGAGCCACTCCCCATATCTAACCAATCCAACTCCAATAAACCCTTTAACCAATATATTACAAGTAAAAGAATCAAATAAAGTATCTTTCTTCACCATTGTGGACAGCAAACCAAAAGCCTGATTGACAAAACCTTTCTCACAAAAACCCCAAATAACAGTGTTGTATGTAACAGTATCAACCTCAAAATCAACTTTTCTAAGAAAATCCAAAGCCGTAGTCAAGTTGCCAATTTTGCTCAAGGCATGAACCAATACATTGCAAGTGCAAACATTAGGCAACACGCCACAAGACAACATCTCAGAATATACATTCAATACCTGAAAAACCAGGCCAGAGACATTAAAATGGTTAAGGAGACGATTCCAATGTAGGACAATGGGAACAATACTGTGCTTCCTCATGACGTAGAATGCGTCCACTGCCTTAGACAGCCTGCCGCAGGTGAGATAGAGGTGTATGAGGGTGTTAAAAAAAGAGGCATAAAGATTGGCTTTCGAGGATGGAATCGCCACATAACAATAATTATTACGAGAAGTGATGTGAAGATTTTGGCAGGGTGGATTAGAAGTAGTAGCGTTGCCGAGGTGTGGATTTTGGATTGACGAGTATGTTAGATAGTTTAACACACTCCTCCTAGGATTTCCCAAATACTTCATCAACATCGCAGCTGATATGATGTATTCCGAGGAGCCTGAGTGTACCAACGCCCGAACTGAAAGAGAAACCTAAACCTGAAACTGAACCAGAATCCACCAACTATTTGCACGAGGACATAACATAGTCATTCTTATAAAATTATGTTAACTAGATAGTTTTTATTTTCTGTCCAGTTTTTCTATAATTTTATTTATTATTAATTAAATATATTATTTAATATATTTATTATTAATAAAATTTATAAATAATTCAATATTATATATTTAATTAATTAAAATTAATTATCAACAAAAAATTACGAATGATTTAATTTTATTTAATTATTTAATTTTATTTAATAAATTTAATATAACAATTATTAATAAATTTAAAAATATCTTCAAAATATATAAACTTCAAATAAAATTTGATTTAACAATTAAAATACTTTAAAATAAATATAAATTTTTAAACAAAAATTTAAATTCTAAATTGTTTATTTAATAACATAAAATAATTTTTATTAATAATTTGTTAATAAATATTATTTTAATAAATTTATTTAATTACAAATATTTTATCTTTAAAATTTAACTAATATTAATTATTATGAGTGATAAAATATATGTACATTGACATTAATGATTAAATATGTTTTTGTTTTTATTTTAAAGAAAAATAGAACCTAAAAATAGAGAACGAAAACTAAAAATAACAATAGAAAACGCTTAAAGTATCCATGAATATTTTTATGAATAAATTTGTTTTAAAACTTAACATATGAATTAAGTTTAATTATATATATACATATACACATGCATATATCTTTATATTCGACACTAAATATTTTATTTTTATTTGATTTAGTTATTGCATTTTTACTTACTGTAATTAATATTTGAATTTTATTTTAAACGAATTAAAGATATAATCTTCTATTCTATTTCACCTATCATAAGAAATGTTTTATTATTTTTAAAGATATCTAGTGATATTAAAATTTTCTAAAAGTTATGTTAAATTATTTTAAAAGAAACTTAAGAATATACTAATAAAATTTAAACTAATAATTTTAAAAAGTTAACGATTTACATCACATAATAATTTATAACGAATATTATATTCAATGTTGAATATAGCAAGCAATAATCAATTGCCTATGGGAGTGTTAATCTAATCTATTTTCCCATATTGCCATAAAAGAGTCTCGAATTACATCGTTTGTAAAAATCTAAGATGCTATTGTGTATAATTTAGTTATATGATTATACTAAACATGATTAAATTGCATAATCAAGTAATACATAAAAAACAGAAAGAATCTAATAGGAATATTATATATAATTGTTCCGTATACCTATACATTATACCATTACTTTAAGCTAATTTTATTACAATGAATTGATTATATATAACTAGTTGTAGTGGTTAAAACATAATAGATTAACTTAAGAATTTTTTTACTTAAAAAAATATAAGCCTAAACCTCATCTTTAAACTTCATACAAGGATGTAAGTCAGTTTTAACTCAATAACAAAAACATATGAATACAATAGGCATCGAATCATTTAAATGCCAAGGTGATGCTAGGACATAAGTAGACTTTGTCTCCAAGCCATTATATTTGAATTTACATGATAATTTCGTGGACGGAGGTAATGGGTTTCAGAGTTTTTCAAACAATGCAATGTTGGGTTGTACATGTATGATTGGCGTTGAAATTAAATGAAATCTTCTTCATTGGGCCTAAAATTTTAGGAATATGCAAAAACAAGTAAAATTAGTCTTCCATTAATTTTCATAATTTTTGGAATTTTCTACAATTAGTTTTAGTCGTTTACTTGGACACCAAGTCTGACAACTAGAAACAGTGCATAGGAAACATTCTTATCTTTCCAAAATTAGTTTCCTTATTCTTTCAAATATTTAGTATGATTATATATTGTCTAAGTTGTTTCCTAATAGTATTAGGAGTTTTCTACTATAAATAGGGGTTATAAATTGAATTTTTGTGTGTGATTCAGAATAAAAGTTTGAGCTTTTTCTTCACAAATTTGAAGTTGATTCCTTCGTTTTGTGTTGGTCTTTATGCCTCTATGGCTGGCGACACCCTCTAGAGCTTTATCAACAATTGTGATGCTTGGCTTTATCAACTAAGGTGGTGTTCTCTTAGTTTTCCCTTTGATTTTCAATATTTTCCATCCATTCAAATTAACCTACTAATATCCTTTGCTTTTATTCTCCCAAGTTCAATTGGTGTGCCTAGTTTGTACATCAGATTGGTATTAGAGCTCATTTATTAAGGTTTTCTTAAGCCTTAATGATTCATAATTAAGCCTCTCTCACATAAATTCGAAAGTTTCAAGTTTGATCTAACTAGGTTTGGAACGAATATGGTTGCAAACAATGGTAATAATAACAATGACACCAACAACAACAATTATACTCTTTTAAGGGCAATATATCGACTTTTAGATAATAAGATTACTGGGATTCATGATCAAATTGAAGACACCAACAATCAGCTGGGCTATTTGCAGACGCAAGATGCTAAGTGGAGACATTTTATGCAAGGTAGAACCTAAGAACGATCACATGAAAGATCCAGAAGGACTTAGAGCAAGAAGAAGAAGAAAAGGAGTATAGATCAGAAGAGGAAGCATCAATGAGTCCTAAACGTAGAGTTCACAACTTGAAGCTTGAACTCCTCAATTTTGAAGGTAAGTGTGATCCTAAAGTTACCTTAGATTGGATTCGTAGAGCTAATTGTATGTTTGAGTATAAAACCTTTACAAACTAGGACATTTTTAATTATGCTATCCTTAAGCTAACTGACTTAGCGGGAATTTGGTACAATGACTTGCAATGTGAGGCGTTAAGAAGGGAAAGAAGAAGAATTACGACCTGGACTCTTTTAAAATGTGAGATCAAACCTAAATATGTTCCTGATAATTATTGACAACGCGTTGTAACGCTAGTCAAAATAAACTAGAATATTACTATAGCAGTGGTGAGTTTAGGTCGATCCTGCAGAGAGTGTGTAAAGTTTATAAAATGAAATGAATTTGTATTTAGGTTCAGGGGCTTTTGTTTCTTCAAACAAGAAAATAAAATGAAACTAAACTAATAAAAACAAATTAAAGAAAACATACAAAAATAATAAAAAAATGATAAATGCGTTAGGGTGACCCGGTTATTTAGTTCAATCTCAACCTACACCCTAATTAAATATATTTCATTGATTTGATGTTCTCAAACCTCTCATAGCAACTATTAATCATGGGTTACAAATTAACCTTGAGTTTTCCCTTCGGTAGTGTTTAATTAAGATATGATTGTTAATTAAACCTAATCACCAAATATAGGATATGATCTTTAGATTCAATTGGGTAATAGCATTATGAATTAGAAAAACGATTAATCAAGACAACAACTACATACGATGCATCATTTAACCTAGGTTATGTTATCCCTAATGATTACGAACCATTAGTCGCTACAATTGAAATTCAACGTAACAATTATGAATTACATTGAATATTCTAGCAATAGGTTTGTAATAAAACGATCCAATAAACACATTAAAATCATCTTTTCACAATATCCAATGGGTTGATACACAAATAATCGAACTATAACAATAAACGATCATTTGTACATGAAATCCAAATCCATGCACATAGGGTAACACAATCAATTTCTAAAGAGAGAAAGAAACAACAAAAATAGTGAAGGAATGCTTAATCGGGTCGTTGGCGATGATGTCGCCTCCGAACCAGTGTCAGGAATCTAACCCTTCATAGGTCTCTCAAAGTTGAAAGCTTTGGGAATTGTGGTGATTTCCATGGATGTGGGAATTCTCTCCAGAGGGTTTCTGAAGAGAAATCCCACGTTTGTGGGAATTGTGGGGATTCCTACGTTTGTGGGAATTGTGGGCGTGGGAATCCTATCTGGAGAGAAACTTAAAGTTTCCCTCTCTCTTTTTTCTCTCACCCACTTTCAAATTTTCACTCTCTCTCTCTCTAACCCACGATTTTCTCTCCTCCCACTCTCTAAGACTTTTTATTTTTCATCTAGATTTTTGGTATTTTCCTCATCCCTTTCCATCAATCTTACATTCCTTCATGTTTTTCATGCATTAGTCATTCCAAAACACAAGGATTTAGTTAAGATTTTGCTTTTTCTCTCTCTAATACAAATTTCACTCTCACTCTCTCTCTCTCAATTTTTGCAGGTTTTCTTCTCACAATGGATCCACCAAGGACGATTAGGGTTAGGCAATCGGTCGACGAGCTCCGCCAACAAGTTTCTGGTAAAGGAAAAACCAACCTAGCGGTAACTTATCGGGCTCCATTTTTTATTTACTCGGAAGAAGGTGAGCGTTTCAATGACTTTAGGAATAGAGCAATTGTCACTCCTAGGTATTTGAATTTTGAAGTGTTAGAGAATATAGGAGTTAGACACTGACTTGAACAACTAGCTGCAAATATAGGGTCGAATAGAATTGTTCGGTGTGATGT
Source organism: Erythroxylum coriaceum (assembly GCA_026874005.2). Lineage (NCBI taxonomy): Eukaryota > Viridiplantae > Streptophyta > Magnoliopsida > Malpighiales > Erythroxylaceae > Erythroxylum > Erythroxylum coriaceum. The sequence continues at coordinate 5,083,185 of JANQAP020000014.1, forward strand.
CCCTATTTATGCCACTCTAAGTTCAGAAATTTTTACAACAGTTAGGTACAGCTCTAAAATGGATCTGTTTTGGTTTAGGTTGGGTGGAAATGTTTTTAAACTTGATTATTCTATCATGCGTGAATTTAATTTGTCAAATGCAAAAATTTTAGATGGTCATGCAGATTTTGATGTCGATATTTATTGGAACAGTCTCACAAGTGAAGAATATTTTGATTCACGTAATGCACCAAATTCTTTACTCTAGAGTGCTGAGCAGTTATTGTTACATAAATTTATGTGTCTGACAGTGTTTAATAAAACTGAAATCAATAAATGCTCAGCTAAAGAACTTTTCTTTTTATGGTGCATGGACCGCAAGCTTAAAATTAACACACTGTATAGAATTTTTCGATCAATAGTAAGTGTGATTAATAAAAAGAATACGTCTTTTAGGATGGTTTATATTGCTTCGGCTCTGGGTGTATTTTATAATGTTAATATGGAAACTTTGCATATTACTCTCCACGATATATTTGACATAGCCTATTTGAGATGCTCTAAGATTGTGGAGGTCTAATCTATGGCACTTCGCAATCCTCAGACGCGCACTGTAGTGAGGAACGAGAGGGGTGCCAGTGTAGTCATAGACCAACTCTCCACATTGAGCGCCGCTCCAGAACCAAAGGAGGAAGCAGTAGTGGAGGAACCGTGGGAACCAATGGCGACTAACTGATATTAACTAATTCTTGACCAAATAGCAGCAAACCATCAATAAATGACATTTCAACTCGATGAACTTGGCACACAAATGCGAAAGGATCGTAAGGAGCAACGAAGCTTGAAGAGAAGGTTCCTCAACTTCTGTAGGAGGAACAATTTTGAAACTCCTACGCCATCACTATCACCACCATCATCTAAATAAGCTTTTCTTACTCTTTAACTTTTAAATTTTATTATTTCTTTTGTGTGATTGCATTTAATTTCTTTTGGTTAGTTTTAATTTCTTTAATTTTGGTGTGAATTCATTTTGGTCTGTTTAGTTTGCTATTTCTTGTATTTGAGTTGTTTTCATTTTTTATTTTATTTGGTTTATTGTCATTTTCACTCATTTGGGAGTTGACTTGTCACATTGAGGACAATGTGATCTTTAAGTGTGGGGAGGTGACATCGACGCTTTTAATTGCATTGTGTGCATTGTGTTGAGTAGGATGCATATTAGGCATATCATGTGCTTGATGTCAGTAATGATGTTTTCTGTTAGCAATGGAACTACACTTGAGTCATTCTAATAAATATGGCCATGAGATTCTGTCATGTAGTTGGAATTAGATTGAATGCATGCTTAAACTCGGATTAGGCTACTTGAGTAGAAAGTGAACCATATAGAGTGATGAAAAGTAGTTGGTTACATAAGCTTAATCACAAATTGACAATGAGGTAGTGTAGAGATGCATAATGAGTTTTCACTTGAGCCAAAGTGAGGATTGAGCCATATGACTCCATTTATAGTCATGTCATTTCTTTGTTGAATGTTACTTTCTTAGGTTACTACCTTCAGAACTTGCTTTGAATCTGTTTGAGTCTACTAGATGCATGCTTAATAGAGATGATTTAGGCCCTTTTTGTGTTAACCCTTAGCTTAAATGACCTACCCATTGATTATCCCTTGCTACCCCCATTGAGCCTTAACCTTTTGTTTATTGAAAACACCCAAATTTTTAAAACTTTAAACCCCATTATCCTATCCTTTCACAAGCTTATATAGGTGAACTTTCATGAAATGTCTCCAGAATATCTATAGAAGGTTTAAATCACCTAGCAAGCTCAATAGGAAGACCAATATACCCAAATGCCCTAAAGATGATACTCTATGCTAGAATTTGTGTATAGGTCTCTCTGGGTAAAGAGATGCCTGGAAAATATTATAATTATAAAGTTAGACAAGGATGATAAACTTACTGAAACTGCAGTGGTAGTCACTTACTAATGGAGACCAACTAAGAGAGCTAAGACTAAAGCATATATCCCAACTAGGAAAAAAATTGATATTGAAGAGCTGACTGAACTTTTTAGGATCCAAGGGAAAAAATTACAAGATGAAATTGATAAAATACTAGCTATGCGATTAATGATACAACCATATCATACAACTAGCCTAGAGATTTTGTAGTTAAACTAGTGAAGCTTCCAAAATCTCCAAATACTTATATGATGAGATGGATATAGGGGAAGTAACTCTAAATAAATGCTTAAATGACAAACACCCTTTAAAATAAGCAATAGGACACTCTAATAATTAAATATTTGACTAAGTCAGACAAGTGACAATTGAGCAAAAACTCCAGTCAGAAGTTGATGAGGAATTTTAAAATCTCCTCCCTTCTTTATCATAAACTTAATTACATAAAACTTAAGGAGACTTAAAAGTCCTAAAAAAAACACATGTTTCATGAATTTCAACTACTTAAGGAACTAGTTTTTGTTGATCTTTGGATACTAAAATAAAGGGTCAAGAATTCTAAAAAGGGCTATAGTTCGTTCATAAGAAGCGGTACACCATCAATAATCATACAGAGCATTACAATGGCAGGATCTTAATTTCTTATGACTCTGACCACATCCAGATGCTTCGTAGCAAGACAATTAGACCAATATATTCACTATCAAATTATGTTCCCAAAAAGTATGATAGGAATCTATATAACAATGATTTATGCTACAATCCTAGAAACTCAAAGGAGGGAACTTTTGAAAGATTTAGGGACTTAACAAGTGGGGAGTGTAACTCCATGGCTCATATTATGGGATTTTAATTGCACTTTATCATACCAAGAAGTAGAAACAAGGTGTAACATGAAGCGTTGTAATCAAGAGTTCATGAATTGCTTCAGCCAAATTGGAGTATCAAATCTAATATTCGATAAGAACTTGCTTAATTGAAGCAATGATTAGAGTGTAGAATGGCTTCTAAAAAAGAAACTTGATAGAGCTTTGATGAATTAGTATGAATGATAAAGAAAATTAAAGAATGATGTATTTTGAATTGAGGTAATGAGGAACGAACCTCTCTTATCTTGTGTATGTCTATGAAATTTTGGTTTCTAGAGGTTCTGTAGGACTTGGTACTTAACAATAAACTTTTTCAATTCTGATGTTCTTGTTGAGAAAAAGAAGCATATTTTAAGGCAATAGTTATAGTCCTCTTAGATGCTAAATTCTAAGAAAAATTTTCAAATTTCATATGGAATAGTTGAATGACAGTAACTGAGCAACAAATTCTAAGGCATATTTTGTTGCTTTCTGATGTCTACGTGAATCTTCTATTCTTAGGTTTGGTTGTTACTGTTTACTTTGTAAGTAAGAATTTAAAATCTAGCAGCTTTAAATTAAAACGTGCATGTATTTGAGGATGAGTCGCTGATGTCATTAAATAAACTAAAGATTAGTGTAAGAGTGTATAACGTTTTATTAAATCTCAATCATACCCATAGGCTAGTAATTTTAGAACAGTTAAAAAACTACAAATAAAATTAAAAATCTTTGAAACTGAGCAGTCGGAGAATATCCATTCTATTAGGAATATGCAATGCAACAAATAAATGAAAACCTAAAAAGCTTGTTCTTCCTTTGACTCTTTACATATACAGCAATGGGAAATTAAAAAAACAAAGAACCTTGGAACTTTGCTCAATCACAATTCACAGCTCATATTCCAGCATTGTGATTAAGAAACCTATTAATCAAGATCAACGGAAAAGAAGTTCCAAAAGCCCAAGCCCATAAAAGGGCAGAAATTTATTCCTCTCCTACCTTACCGAACCATTCCCTTTCTTCTTTTGTCCACACTCCACACTCCACACTCTTACACGAGGGAAAAGAAGAAACGCACTCAACACCCTCCCTTCTTTCTTCCTCTGCAAATTTTCTTATCAGCCAAACAAACAGAACAACCAAGCTTTCCCTTTGTAACCATCAAAATCTTCACATTCGCAAGTCCGTCCATCTTTAGCCAAAATGGGCAAGGGCGGATCTCTAAGCGACAACGTTCTGAAGAAGATCTTTCTCTCCTACACCTATGTGGCAATCTGGATCTTCCTCTCCTTTACAGTCATTGTCTACAACAAGTATATACTCGACAAGAAGATGTACAATTGGCCATTTCCCATCTCTCTTACCATGATCCACATGTCATTTTGCGCCTCTCTCGCTTTTCTCTTGATCAAAGTCTTCAAATTTGTAGAGCCTGTGTCCATGTCTCGCGAGCTTTACTTCTCCTCTGTTGTACCCATTGGAGCCCTCTATTCTCTTAGCCTCTGGCTCTCGAATTCAGCATACATCTATCTATCCGTGTCTTTTATTCAGATGCTTAAGGCCCTTATGCCTGTTGCTGTTTATTCCATTGGGGTCATATTTAAAAGAGAGAGCTTTAAGACCGATACTATGGTCAACATGATCTCGATCTCGCTTGGTGTTGGTGTTGCTGCTTATGGGGAGGCCAGATTTGATACCTGGGGCGTTCTTCTTCAACTGGGTGCGGTTGCTTTTGAAGCCACAAGATTGGTGTTGATTCAGATCTTGCTCACATCTAAAGGGATCACCCTGAATCCTATTACTTCCCTTTATTATGTTGCACCTTGCTGTTTGGTTTTCTTGTTTGTGCCTTGGATTTTTGTGGAGTTTCCTGTTTTAAGGGACACATCGAGTTTTCATTTCGATTTTGTGATCTTTGGTACCAATTCCTTTTGTGCTTTCGCATTGAATCTTGCTGTGTTCTTGCTTGTGGGAAAGACTTCAGCTTTGACTATGAATGTGGCTGGTGTGGTCAAGGACTGGTTGCTGATTGCTTTCTCGTGGTCGGTCATCAGGGACACTGTGACTCCTATTAATTTGTTTGGGTATGGACTCGCATTTTTGGGTGTTGCCTATTACAATCATGCGAAATTGCAGGCATTGAAGGCAACCGAGGCACAGAAGAAGGCTCAACAGGCTGATGAAGAGTCGGGGAAGTTGTTGCAGGAGAGGGAAGCAGATGGAAATAACATTAGAAATGAATCCAAAAACTGATATGTTCATTCACGAGTTATATTTAGCCCATATAGTTTCTAGGAGGCTATGGTAATAAGAGCATATTAGAGACGAGGAAGATCAACTAGGGTATGGCCCTGGGGCAAAAGGATTGATAGGGTGTCTCAGTTTCTTTTGCACATTCGCTATGTTGATTTTTAAGGTTACGGATCTGCTCGGGGATTTGAGATTTCTGTTGCTGTGCAGAATAGTGTCTCTTGACTGAAGATAAATCTTGAAGGCCCTGTATTTTGATTTCACTTTTCTTTTTGTTCCTTTAGTTACTCATGGTTATGTAGGAAACTATTAAATTATAAACTTTAGCGCTTATTTATTCTTGTTATTTATTACCGAGAGCGTTGATGTGAATTGTTTGCTTTATTTACTCTCGTGTCATCAGTTGATCATAGGAGGTTATTATATATGTATAAAGCTTTACCTTCCCGAAACATAAATGAATAAACTGCAATGTGATTGATTAACAAAGGAGTATCTTCCAATTTTGACAGTGAAACCAGCCATCCATCGTCCTGTATCTTCGCGTAGTAAGCCCCCTGCCACCGCTAGTTGACTACTTTCTTTACACGCTCCGTTAGTGCCTAAGAAGCACATAAACGGACACGTAACACGACACGGACACAGACACGGGGACACACCAACTATTAAAATTTGGTGGACACGAACACGGTATATATATATATATTAAGAAAAAAAATTTAAAATTCATAATATGATATATATTTATTGATGTGTTTCAAGACTTCCAATATCTTGATAGTTCATACATATTTGGTACTTTATAAGCCCCTCTTAAAAAACATGGAGCATATATTCCATGGAGCATATATTCCATTAAGTCGTGTCCGAGCGGTCTCCAGACATGTTCGAGTCGTGTCAGAGCTGAAAAAAAATATTTTTTAATTTCGACACGTATGAACACGTGTCGGGCACGTGTCCACCGCATGTCAGTGGGTGTCCGATACGGACACGTGTCCGACACACGGACACTGCTAAATTTTGCCGTGTCCGTGCTACATAGGTTAGTGCTGATCTTCAGCTAGCCAGTTAGAGGTGGAGTCCATCTTATGAGTGTCTCTTGTTGTTGCATTGGAATTCCATTCTGTCTCAGCAACGCATGGCGAAGTTGATCTCTTTGGATTTTGCTAGTACGCGATAAATAATTGCTTCCTCTAATAAATACACTCTGACGAAGTAAGTTTGATTTCTCGTATCCCAGCATGTGACTTTGAAGATTGTCTTCCACGTAACGCCATTAACTTCCAAGTTGTCCTCTAGGTTTGAAGACACCCAGTCAGGAAAGAGCATATATAGAGAAGAAAGTACCGTGTTTTACTTGTGGAATGAGTCTGTTCCATATTTGATGAGCTTGAGCGCACGAGCGAATTGCATGTTCCTGGGATTCGATGTTGCCACACATAATGCATGTAGGTTCATTTGTTACCTGCCAACGCACTTTTTCACCATTAGTTAGCAACGCCTCATGCATCAGAAGCCATAGGAACTTACGAATTCTTTCAGGTCCATTCCAACTCCAAATCAAGTTCCATTTTTCCAGGGGTTGCTCCCATTCACTTCCGCAAAGTAATTTGTACACAAACTTGGTTGTAAACAATCCTGAGTTTGATAATTTCCAAGCGGAGATGTCTGGGTCTTCATTTGCTGTTAGTGGAAATACAACATTGAAACATCTAATAACTTCCTCTGACAGCTTATCCTGAAATTTACTGCAACTCCACAGATCCCCTTCAGAGGTAAATTTATTAGAGGTAAACATCTAATAATTCCTGCTATGGGATTGGTCGAGTAGCCAAAAGTTCAAGTGGAGCATCCATATCCAGCCATAGGTCCTTCCAAAAGTGTATATTTTTACCATTCCTAATTATCCATTTAATACCGGCCAAACAAATTTCCCAAATAGTGCAGAGATGTCTCCATAAGTGAGATTTTTGGACGGCAGAGAGGTTTTGGGATTCCATGCATAGGCAGTCTCACTAGTCTGAGTCATTTGAGATTAAACCCCATGCAAGCTTCATGATCAAAGCTTCATTCCAGCTCCTCACATTGGAAAAACCGAGACCATCTAACTCCTTCGGCTTGCAGACGATGTCCCACTTGACTAGATTGATTTCTTTCTACCATCGTTAGGTCCTCGTAAGAATTGTCTCTGTATCTTTTCCATTTTCCCACACATACCTTTTGGAAGAATTGTAGACTGCATGGTGTATGAAAGGATAGATGCAAGTTGTTACGGTTTGATCCAATTGTAAGGTATGAGATTTAGATTCTACATTAATTAAATATAAAGTTGGTGTGAGATTTATAAGGACTTTGAACTCTCTACCCTCACAAGCTAGCATTTGGGATGTGGCTCTCCTAAAGTCTTTATCAATTAGTATTAGAGCCCGGTCTTAGAGTATTGGCCTAAAAGTGTCAGCCGTAACCAACGTGGTAGTGACCAACAAGGACCTCGGAGTGGTAGCCCATAAAGTGGTGATCTGAAAGTGTCAGCTGTAACTAACATAGCCGTGACCAACGAGGACGTTGGTCCTTATGGGGGAATCAATGTTTATATTTAATCGATGTAAGATCCAAGTCCCATACTTTGCAATTGGATCAAACCGTAACATTGGTCCCT
>JANQAP020000014.1:5176357-5189749 GCA_026874005.2 Erythroxylum coriaceum
ATGCACTTTTGTGTAGTATGCAGAAAACAAAATCATTTGAGACAAACATGTTTGGCTTATTTCTTCATTATAAAACTGTAACCCACCTTAAGTTCTTTGCTTGCTTTTGTATCTGACTTGTGGATGCCTTTCCTTTGTGTTTTCTTGCCTCTCTTGTACCCCTCCTTGATTTCCTTCATAAAAGAATACAACTTCTATTTAACAAAACTATCCAGATTCATCTAACTCATAATGCTCATTCATTGAAATGCTTACTATAAATCCTCGTCAATAACTGAGATTCTTACCTCAACAGAACTCTTTCTTCCTCCTTTTTTTCTCCCTTGGTGAATGCTCTCGGATTCTCTCTTAAGTCTCACAAAAATGCAACTTAGCTCTCAACTCTCTTCTTTTCCAGTCTCATCCGAAGCCTCTCTTCTTCTCCTGTTCTTGCCTTCATTCACGTTACCACTCTGCCAAGAAGACAAGTCCACCATGCCTTTCCCAAAAGTCCACTTTACCCTTGATACTTAAGCTATATTCTGAAAATGCCCTCAATTTCTTCTCATGCATTTATTCCATAAGCTATTATGCTTAAGTTAATGACAAAAAATTTCAGGGGGCCAACACTAAAGTTTTAGCTACATGACTTGAACTCTCTCATAACTCTTGTGTTCATGCAAGAGCACGGATTCAGAAAAAGAAAGAAAGAAAGAAAGAGAGAAAATAAAAACTAACTAAAATGCCTTAAATCACAGAATTAAACTAATCACATCCTCAGCAATGATGCCAAAAACTTGATCGGGCGTTTGATGTGTGTAAGTTTTAATAAATAACACTCGGTAATCCGTAAGCGCAGGGTTTGTTAGTGTAGTACCTAATGTGTCGATTGATCGACAGTTTCGTATGCTAAGTTTTAATATTTATTACCTCAATAATACTATAAGTGTATGGGTCGTTCGCGTAGTGCCTAAGGTATCGATCCTACGAGGAGGAGTAATTTAATCCTAAAATCTAAGGCTTGACTAAAATTTGCAATTAATCAAAATAACAAACTAACGCAGAAAATTAATCAATCAAGCAATCAATTTTAAGAATTAAATTCAGAAATTATAAATAGGATAGCAAATTACACAACCCAAACAAGAATCAACCTAGGAACTACCAATTAAAAGAAAGGGGGTTTTAATCCAACTTTAATGAAAATCTAATTGATTATGAAATTATCGAGTATAGACTATCCTAGGATGGATTACTCTCTCTCGAGTTATAATTTTTAACCCTAATTAGTAATCCCTAAATAGAATATGGAATTGCTATATCTCGATTCAAAATTTACCTAAAACCTAATTTAGTTCTGAAATTGTCTAATAACCTACCGAAACCTATGCAGGATCTTTCGCTACACAAATTTAATGGTTTGATTCAGTTTTTTATCTATCAAACTACCTAACTCTCGTTAGCTCAATTTGATGATATTCACTCGGTTCACCCTCTCAGTTTATTATGAATTATTAAAAATAGAAATTGAGTCACAAATAACTCAATAAAATTGCAATAAATTAATGTTCATTAATATCAAAGATAAAATCCCGAAGGTGAGTTTAGACAATATCCTCAACATTCAACAATTTATCATCCATGGCTATCTCAAATTCTATACAATTGTTAAAACGAAATAAACCAGAAATAGTTCAAAATGGATGATGAAGGAGGTAGCGACGGTGGGAAATCACCTATTCTAGGAAGTACTTCGCGTCAAGCTTCTTCTCTGTATCTCTCTTCCTTAAATCTCTCGACAAGCTCTCTAGGGTTTTTGAATTTGGTTAATGCAAAAGGCTCCCTTCTCTGTATTCTTCATGTTCTTTTTATATCTTGGTAGCCTTAGGGTTTATTCGGGGTTAAAATGATCTGAAAAGTCCCTCACTGATGTCATACCTTTTTGTAACGATCGTGGCTCAGGCCTGATTTAGACCTCTTTATCATAATCATGGCTCAAGTGTCATGATCGTGGCTTGGGGTATCCTGGTTCATATCTTTCTGTCACAATTGTGGCCTATTGTGCCATAATCGTGGGCCATGGTTTTGGGCCAGAGAGTCTCCAAAACTTCTCCGTTCTTTGTCATTGACCTTGAAACATTAAAAAACGTATCAAGGTACCTAAAAAACATATCATTTAAGCTCAAAGGCTCACACTAACCCATAAAAGCACTTAAACACACAATTCTAACCTAAACACACATTAAACACTCCTATTAACACTTAATACGTAAAAAATTAAACCGTAAAACATGATGCAAATCCAACTATCATCGATCCCATATGGAGGGATAATCTAATCCTAAAATTTAAGGCTAGAAAATGATACAAAAATTTAAATTGCATGAAACTAAAAATGAGAATTTAATTCAATCAATCAAATTGAATTAAGAATCAATCACAAAAATACTATTACTAATAATTGCAACATACCTAAGAATCAACCTAAGGAAATTACCAATTAAGAGAAAGTGAATTTTACCTATCCTTAACACTAACCCAACTGATTATGAATTACTAAAATGTTGGTTCTCGACGATCTTAGGGTTGATTACTCTCTCTCTGGTTATAACCATTATCCCTAAATCATAAACCTTAATCAGATTATGGGGGTCATAATTTCTCAATTTACAACTTATCTAAAACCCTAATCAGTTTTGATGTTCTCTAATAAACTACTGGAAACCTATGCAAGATCTCTCTTCGTATAATTTACCGATTTGATTTAATTCTAATTTCTATTAAATCACCTAACTTTGGTTAGCCCAATTTAATAGTTTTTCATTCGATTCACCCTCTTAGTTTATTATCGAATTATGCAATCACAAAATTAAATCACGACCAATCCAATAAACATATAAACAATCAAATTTCATTAATTTAAAAAATAAAACTCTGAAGGTGAGTTTAGAACATCATCAACATTCGAAATCCTATCATCAACTATTGATTTCAATTTCATACAATAATAAAAATGAAATTAAATAGGAAATACAATCTGAACAGATGATGGAGGCAACAATGTCCAAAAATCCTAATTCGGGAAGTACGTCGAGTCAGCTTCTGCTCCTCTTCTCTCTTCCTTCTTCTCTTTCTCTATCTCTTGATGAATTCTCTCTAGGGTTTGTTAAAAGTGGCTGATGCAAAAGCTTTTTCTACCTCTTTATCTTGATCTTTAAATATTCTTTATGTTCTGAGCAATCCTAGGGTTTTTTGGGATCCAAAAGGCCCGAAAATCCCTCAAAAGTTGACATTTTTTAGTGTCTATGCGTCTACCCAACACAGGCCACTATCATGGGCCACATGCGAGCCTTCTGTCACGATCGTGGTATCCTGGGCCACGTCCTGGGCTTATGTGATCATGGGTCGTTGTTTAAGCCCAAATGTCTCTGAAACTTCTCCGTTCTTCGAAGTTAACCCTGAAAAACTAACAAAGACATCAAGTTACCTTAAAAACATAATATTTAAGCTTAAAGACTTGTACTGACCCAAAAAACACTTAAAACATAAATAATTAACAAACTAACACAGTTCTAATCTAAACACATAATAAATGATTGAATTAACAATTAAATACATATCAAATTAAGCCTTAAAAGACGATGCAATTTACACTTATCAGTTTTCTATCCTTGCTTTGTCTTTCTTATATTTTGGTAATTCAATTATGCTTGATCTTAGATATCCTAAATTTTTTATTACCTTTTCTTGAGATCTAATCAAATAATCCGTGTTCAAATAGAAAATAATATAATTGTAACCTCTAAATTTAGAAGACTACTCCTAACTAGTTAATTGGATTTGAAGCAATCCTAAGGATAATTAATTCACAATTAAGATCTCTTTATAGATGTATTTAAATCAACGAGAATAAAGTTTAATAAAACAAACCAAGAACAATCCCTAGAAAAAATAAACATCCAAAAAAATGAAATAAATAAAGGGTAAAGAAAGAAAAACAAGTTTGTATCTTGTTATGAAAATATAGAATTTCGGGAGCTTCTCTTGATATCTCCTTTTTTATCTTATTTAATCTAGTGGCTACCGACTTTTTCAGTGTTTTTTTCCTTAAATATTTTTTAAGGCTTCAAGGGTTGTTTCTAGGGTTTTCCCACTTAATTTGGTTCTAAAAATAGCCCCCAAACATTAAAAATACAAAAAAAATCGCTAGTTAGAAAAGCCGAAATTTGTTAGAATTTGCTATCTACCACTCCTGTCATTATCATAAGGGTTCCATGATTGTGGCCTGCTTCCAAGCTTCTAGTTCTTCTCTTTTCTTTAATTTCCTCTTTCCATTCACTCACAAACACATCAAACACACCATGAAACATAAAATTAAAACCAACTTCTTGATCTAAACCACTCAAACAATTAAAACACATAAAAAACACTAATAATAACACAATTCTAAGTACCAAATGCGTGATTATCATCCAAAAAACACTTCAAACACATAAAAAACATACTATAATTTACACCTATTAACATCTTCATACTTAAACCTTTGCTTGTCCCCAAGCAGTACTAAAACCAAAAACAAACAAAACACAAAAACACAAAAACACACAAATAATGGTACAATGGCACCAATTTTATAAAATTAACTTAACCTCAAACATCAAACATCTTTTTATATTTTTTTAACCATCACCTAGTCTTTTGACAAGAAGGCAAAAAAATTTTCATAAATGTTGTTCGATTACTCAACTAGGTTGTGTTTTTTATTTAGCTTGCTTGAAGTGTCATTTTGCCTTTTGACGTGAAGACAAACATTTTGTCATGAATGTACGTAGTTAATCAGCTATATCATAACTCTCAACAGGTTACTAGCTCTATTCGTAACCTAACTTTATGAAAAAGGGCCAACAGAACAGGAATTTTATTTAACACTTTTTTCATGTAATTTCTTAGCCTACCTTATTTCTTCTTAGTTAATCACACTTATAAAGGGCACTAATGATGCTACCAATTTAATTGATAGTAATTATAAATGTATCCAAACAAGTGTCAAAAACTAAGAAATTTAACAAATAAGTATCAACATAAGATATTATAACTTATTTGGGCTGAATTAGCATTTAATTAGAATTAGTTGTAATTTTGATTAAAGTTTAACAAAATTAGAATTATAGTTTAATGAAATTACTAGGAGGTCCAAATCCTATTATAAATAGACATAAGGTCTAAAAGAATTAGAAGTTCTTGCTTGCCCTTACTTACACCACTTCTAGACATGTGGATACTATTAAAGTTTGAACACATGTATGGATAAGGTGGTTATGATGAACTAGTTTCAAATATGGTTCGAGGGAAGCTATAAGAAAAAGGAATAATATACTAAATTAGGTGCAATTTCTGTTTATTTTTTACTTTGTTCATGCATCAATCATATTGTACAATCGCAAATGATCTTGGAATTTAGAAAATTAAATCAAAAGCTTTTTCTCTTATTCCATTTCTCAAGAAATTGGATCATTCCTTGAGTTCCCAACAGTGGCACAAGAGCCATCATTAATTATATAATTTAATTTCATATTTGATTTTTAATGATAATTAAGTTTGAAATCGAGTAAACAAATGCTACAAACCTTACAAATTAGATTTAGATATAAATACTCTTTAAATATGATAATTCAAAGAATTATGGCCGTCCAAAGTCTTTCGAAGTTTATTAAGATTAATTTGAATATGTTTAATAAATATGGATATTTTTTAGCATTCGTTCTACCATGATAGCCATTAAAGACACTTTTAAGAGTTGCAAGCCCTAATCTTATAGAAACAAATTAGATTTGATTTGTCTTTGTCTAGAAAACCAGCTACGTCACTATTCATCAAACCATCAACCATGCTTAGAAAAAAAAGGTCCAAATTTACTTTATCATACCCATAACCCATTATAAGCTTCATATGCTATAAAAACCTTAAAATTAATAAAGTGCTTTGTATTGATGTAGAGATGTTGGTTAAAAAGTAGAAATTATAGTACATTTTATACCATTATTTTATATTATTTTAAATTATTTATGCAATACACTTGGGTTAAATAATTGCATTTTCTTATTGATTATTTAAGTCTTTTAATTTTATATTTTATATCTAAAAAGGGTTTTAATTGTGCTAAATACTTTTTTATAAGCTTGGTGGACTTAGAGGAAGAAAATCTAGCTAAAAAATGAAATAAACAAACAAAATTCTAGTAGTTAGGAGAGTCCAAAACAAAACCAAGAGAACAAGCTTAAAACACATTTGGGAGGAGATAAAACGCATAGCACAAGACCAAAAGACAGCTAAGGAGAAAACTAAATAAGATCAAAACGATAACAGATCAAGAGGAAAAGAGGGGGAAGATTAAAACAACCAATACGCTAACAATAAATGGAAAGAAGGATACAACAAACGCAACAACCTAGCTAGCAAAAATGTAGGACGTAGGTAGCAACTAGAAAAAATGCATAACAAAGGGAAGTAGACCAAAACGACAATGCAGCAGAACTAAATAAGAGAGGAAAAATAGACAAACAAAATACATAACCAACAGAGAAAAAAAATGCAGTCGATGTAAAACACATCTTCATCTTAAACACCAGATAAGGGAAAATCAACTCAAAATCAATTTTCAATTAATTAGATAAGAGGTAAGGATAAGTTGAAACTTATCAAAGCATAGAAATGCATGTGTTCTTGGAATGTCTGGTCAGACTATAAAAAGCGACAATGGGAAGGAGAAAATCCAACAAGCAATTAGACATGAAGGCTGAGTATTTTGAGAGGTCAGTCATTATTCAAAGGTGGATCAAAGTCGAGAATTTAGCAAGGAGCATTGGGAGTGATAGGGAAACTATTCCCACCTATTTTGAGCTGGTTTAAGGTTGGTGGAGGGATTATTTTTTAGATCGAGGAAGGGTTGGTCTAAAGTCTGAAAGTGGAGCACTTTAATGAGTTTTTCTAGTTCTTTATTCTCCTTGTTTATGATTTTCCTATCTTAGTTATGATTAATTGTTGACTTTTATTTTAGACATGTTGTTTCAATTATTTGGGATATTATTTTTATTTAATTTAATTGATTACTGAGTGAATTTAACATTTATGGAATTGCTATAATTTTGACCTCAAATTTTAATTGTTGATTACGCTTGACGTGTTAAGCTAGTTCAATTTCTAGGAGTGAAAAGAAACTAATAGAAACTAGTTGGTTAGTTTTCTACAATTAATTTGTTAAATCTATCAAATTATCTTAGATATGTTGAAATTACATTACTGAATTAAAATTTGAAACTTAGTTATTCATTTGTAAATATTAGGTTAGATTTATGTTTTATTTCTTTGATTTAATTTGATTCATTTTAAACATTAAAATTGAAACCCCCTCTTTTTATTTACGTAGTAGTTCAGCGTAATTCATAGGTTTCCGTAACTATAATTGTTTTAACTTTTGATTTCCTAGTTGATGAGGTCAATCTTATGTGTGATTATAATTGAATAAAATCTTTTTATGTGTTTTCATTATGTATATTTAACTTCTTTTTAATTCATAAAATAACATAACTTAATGCATTATCTTAAAAAGAATTATGTAATGAATATTTCATACGAATATACTAATTAATATATATTTGGGGCAAATATGAAAATTTTCTTTTAAAAGTTTGTTAGTTTATCGAAAGATGTTCTTATTAGTTGAATTATGTAAAGATATGTAATTTAGTATAACTAAATGTGTAAATGCCAATTTAGGATTATTTTAAAAGAATTGTAATTAATGAATTGATTTAGCAAATAAACTTTTCTCGTCAAATCGACTCATATTTGCTATATACTACATTGTTTAATAAATTTAAAGTAAATAAGAATTTAATTTTATACACCTAACGACATATATCAAATTTTAGCGCTATTGTTGGGGAAGGTTTTTATTTTCCTAGTTTGTTTATTTATTTATTTATTTGTTTATTCATTTTTGTTTTTGTTTCTATTTTTACTTTTACTTTTATTTTTAATCATAAGTAACAATTCTTTTGTTTCTGAAAAAAATAGGTAAAGAAGAGAGTAGGCGATTTTTATGACATTAAGATACGAAAAAGAAACAGACATAGGAATCAAATTAGAAAAGGAAGACACAAGGATAGAAACGGTCGGAGCTACCTTAAAGCAACTTTTAGAACCAAACTTAGAAGATCAACCTTTATGCATTGTCTTCCCAATCTTAGAAAGATCCTTGAAGTTAAATTCATGTTTCTTAAATTTATTGCCTAAATTTTATAGACGTGCAGGTGAGGATCTTTAGAGACATTTAAAATAAATTTTGGTTGTTTGTTCTACTATGAGACCTAAAGGAATTGATGAAGAATAAGTGAAATTATGTGTTTTTCCATTTTCATTGCATGATTTTACTAAAGATTGCTTATATTATTTGCCTCCTAGATACATAAATACATGGGAGGAATTGCATAGGGCTTTTCTTGAAAAATATTTTCCTTCTAATAAAACTGGATCTTTAGGAAAGATATATGTGGAATTAGACAAAATATGAATGAGTTACTATATGAATACTAGGAAAGATTTAAAAGACCATATGCTAGTTGCCCCAGTCATCAGATTAATGACCAATTATTATTCCACTATTTCTATGAGGGACTTTTTCCACATGATAGGAGCATGATAGACGTAGCTACTGGCGGGGCTTTAGTAGATAAAACTCCTATACAAGGTAGGCAATTAATCTCTAACATGGTTGAAAATTTACAACACTGTGGAACTACAAATGAGATTAATAAAGTTAGGAGAGTTAAGGAAATAGATGTGCATGCTAAGGAGAGTTAATGAAATAGATGTGCATGCTATTCATGATCAACTAAAGGAAAATTCTCAATAAGTAGCTCCTTTGACCACTTTAGTGTCGAAACTTGTAACTGGTGGTAGTATGGAAGCTTGCACTTTTGGAATTTGTACTGATTTTACTCATACTAATAATGCATGTCCTTCTTTGTAGGTTCAAGATGTGAATGTTATGGGTAGTTATCTAGGACAAACACAGAGGAAATATGACCCTTTTTCAAACACATATAATGAAGGTCAGAAAAATCATTTGAATTTTAAATATGCACCTAGGAAAAACTGCCCACCTAATTTTGTAAATAACCAAAACCATTTAAGGTCTTCTTTTATACCTAACCAACCCCAACACTAGCCCATTAGTCAATCATTGAAAGATATGGTGAAACAGTCAGCTAAGCAGATTGGGCAAGTACACACATAAAGGGTATAATATAGAAAGAAGATAGATACACATCTATAACACTTAGAGACCTAAATAAGAAACATGTACACCAATCTAAGTAATATAGAAACCCAATTGTCTAGAAAATTGCCTGCTCAATCCATCACAAGTATCAAAGAAACACCTTGACAATGGAGAAGGACATCGAGCCAATGACATAAACCAAAGACGTTATTTGGTACGCAAGCCAAGATAAGAAAATTCATATTTGAATTTCTTTCCCTTTAACTTATTTATTATTTATTTTTTAGCTATTTATTTTCATAAAACCAAAAATTTTAACTATTTTTGATATTTTATCTGTTGGTTTTTCTTAGATGTTCCTTTTTTTGCATTTAGCTATTACAATAAGGACAATGTAAGTTTAAGTAGGGGTGGAATATAAAGAGATAACTTAGGTGTTTTTTGCATTTTATACGCAAAAATTGAAAATTGAAAATTGATTGTGTTGGCTTTGACATTATTATATTTTGTATGCATGCATTTAGTTTTATCAATACAAAAAAAGAAGAAGAAGAACAAATTCTAACGTTATGGTTGATGGATTAGCAAGTTGCATAGGTTATTTTTTTTAACATAACATGTTTTAAACTCTTTTGTTTAATTTTCGGTTCACACTTAAGAGAATCAACCCTCATTTTAATTAATTTAGTTTATGAGCAATTAGAAGTCTCGTTTTAATTTTACATACATTTTACATACATCGCATTAAGGCTAGACTTTTGCTTAATTTAAAATTTTGTAATATTTTGGTTGTTTTCATTTACTTTTGATTACTGAAGAAATACTTGACATGACCTTAAAATTATATTTATTTTTTATAAAAATGTTATTGATCAAGTTCCCCTTTGAGAGAAAAAAAGGTTACTGGGGAAACACTTTATGAAAAAGTTATTTTTAATAATCAAGTGTCCCTTTGAGACTAAAAATGGTTACTGGGGAAAAACTTATAAGGGACCAAGTACTCTTTTGAGAACATAAATAAGGTGAGAAGATGAACTAAGCACAAAGGGTAAAGTGCCTATTGTGTTAAGAGTTAGTTCAAAACAAACTTTAATTCAAGTCAAACTAATATGCTTTGTATATAGAATTGAAATACTAACATTGCTTATAGAATAATTTTGTTAAGATAAGGTGTGAATGTCTTTAAAGTGTGAGGTTACAATTGAAATTTTAAAGAAAATATGTTGATGATTAAATTGACTACAAATATGCTAAAACATTATGACTTTTGTAAATAAATTTTCTCACTTGTTGTTTTTTTTAATTTAATTTCTTCTATGTGAGGCATGGTCGTAAATAAAATTCATATTTTGTATTATAGTGCAATTTTAATCGAGGATGACCAAAAGCTAAGTGTGGAGGAAATTGATAAGTAGAAATTATTGTACATTTTATACCCTTACTTTATATTGTTTTAATTACCAATTATTTAAGTCTTTTAATTTTATCTTATATCTAAAAAGGGTTTAAATTGTGCTAAATATTTTTTTGTAGGCTCGGTGGACTTAAAGGAAGAAAATCTAGCCCAAAAAAAATGAAATAAATGACTGAAAATCCAACAGTTAGAAGAGTCTAAAACAAAACCAAGAAAACAAGCTTAAAATGCATTTGGGAGGAGATAACTAGAGGAAAAGAAAGCGCATGACCAAAAGGCAACCAAGGAGAAAACTAGACAAGAGCAAAATAACAACATATCAACGGGAAAAGAGGGCAAAGACCAAAACAGCGAACACACCAACAACAAATGGGAAGCAGAAAAATGACAATAGTGGGGTCTAGAGGAAGCAAAAAACACAACAATATAGCTAGAAAAAAATGTAAGATGTTGGCAGGCAGCTACCAAAAACACACATGAGAGAGAAGCAGACCAAAATAACAGCACAGTAGAATAAGAGAAGAGAGGTAAATCGAAAAAATGAAATGCACAACCAACAGAGAAAAAATGCAGTCGATAAAAAAATTTTGTTCATCTCAAACACTAGATAAGGGAAAGTTAACTCCAAATCCATTTGAAATCAATTAGGTAAGAGGCAAGGATAAGTTGAAACTTATTAAAGCACAGATATGTACGGGTTCTTGAAATGTCTCGTAAGCCTATAGAAAGCAACAATGGGAAGGAGAAAATCTAACAAGCAATCATACATGAAGGTTGAGTATTTTGAGAGGTCTGTCATTCTTCAAAGGTGGGTTAAAGCTTAGAAACTAAAAGTTAGTGAAGGGATTATTTTTCAGACCAAGAAGGGGCTGGTCCGACTAGTCTAAAAGTGGAGTACTTCAATGAGTTTTCCTAATCCTTTATTCTCCTTGTTTATTATTTTCCAAGCTTAGTTATGATTAATTGTTGACTTTTATTTTAGACATGCTATTTTGATTATTTATAATATTACTTTTTATTTAATTCAATTAATTATTGAGTGAATTTGTAATAACCTGATTTCTATATTGAGGGCTAGAGCATTAGTTGTGATTGGAATTCATGAATTTGCATTTCATTCACATGCATATCATTAGCATATACATATATGAAATATGAACTAGAATACATTACAAAGATAACATATGCACTCAACTGATTCGCTTTGGGGTATGAAAAGTTTAAAATGTTCATTATGTGAATTGTAACATGTTTATGCCTTGAATTTTTGTATGATTGATTACAAGTAGTAAATTTGGAATTAATTGACATAATTGGAAAATTGAGTGACATTTGACATTGATCATTGTGGGACAAATGGACTAGCAAGTTAATGACAAATGGCATTGATCAATGGAAAAATGGCTGCTGTACTTAAATGACATGTGACCTATCTTTAATGGTAACATATGGCAGCACCTATACTTGATAAATGTTGAACATGCCTTTAGACATGTGGCCATTTCATTAGATGACACCTAACACCTTAGGTGTAACATTCAGCAGGAGCAAACTTGGTTCAGCTCATTTCTTGTTCTTTCTTCTCTCACTCACTTCACCGAAACTCTTTTCTTTCACCCCCTGAACTTGCTTATGGTTATGCATTATTATTGAACAAATAATCCATGTTTTAGCCTCACAAAGTTAAGTAAAAGATCAGCTTGAAGTTGCCTTACTAAACTTAGCTGAAATCCATCTAAATTTTTCCTTGAGCGTGTGATGTTTCTGCTTATTTGGAGTACTGGATTGACTTGATCTTTTGAGTTGAAATTGGAGTTAAATATGTAAGTAAATGATTAGTGTTTATAGCATGTTACAATAGAGAATTGATGATGATGAATTAGGATGAATTGTAAATGATGTTAATGATTAAAGTGTGCTGGAATATGTTAGCTGTAGTGTTTTCATTAAACATACATCTGTATTTTAGTCATATCTTGATCTGTCAATCTCCAAAGGAGATGAATTTTAATTTAGCTTAAACTAGAGACATATAGATACAATTTTCTTAAAGGAATTGAATTTGAATTCTATTTTTAAGGTTTCGAAATTTGGCTTAAAGTTGAGTACGGGGTGTTGTTCCGGTATGAGAATAGTCTATATTATATAGAGTATAACTTGAAGAATACTAAACCAAAGTACATAAACTTGATGTCACTATAAACTTAAGACATATAAGAAAATTTTTTTATAAGAATGTTTTGCCTAAATACCTCATTTTTTATGTCAAAAGGGTCATGAAAAACTGACCCGAAAATTTGTCTTGAGAAAAAAGCTAGAAAATTATAGTTGTAGGTTGAAATTCTGGTTTCAATTTCATCTTCCTCTTTCAATCTATTTTACATCTATTTAGAACACGAATTTAAAGAAACTCAAAGAATGAAAGTTGTTGATATAGGTCTTAGCTTGGCATCTATGAAGGTGGTTTAATAAAACAATAACTAGAGCTTGAATGATGCTTGTTTTCTTAATACTGCCTGTGACAGACCCCTATGCAGAAACCTTATATTATTTCCTAATTTTTTGGGACTTTAGAGCTCGAATTTGACACGACCCGCTTTCCAGGCTGTGTTGGCACTAGGGAATGGGTAGGCTTAATTCCACCAAGACCCGTAGTAAGCCTAACTTTGCTATGTTCTACTGCAAATCTGGCATGACCTATTCGTTTGTCTGACCA
>JANQAP020000014.1:5201164-5211456 GCA_026874005.2 Erythroxylum coriaceum
ATTTTTGTATGGAGGTAAATTAAATGAATTTATTCGTTTTAAGTATCACTGGTGGGGAATCCCTCCCTCGTGGGAACACGTTCAGATGTCACGTAGGACGTCGGGCCTGTGACCCGCCCGGGGAGGGGTTCCAGCAATACATATACAAAAGGAACTATAGATACAGCAGCTGGTGGTTCTTTGATGACAAAGATGACTGATACCGTACACGACCTATCAGAAGAAATTGTGAATGATAGTTGCTTGTAGACAATGGAGAGGACCAAGCAATAAAATTTCAAAGAGTAAAAGGGAATGATAGATATAGATTTATGAAAAACTTTACAAGCTCAGTTTTCAACCCTTACTAAGTAACTATATAGCTTATAGGCCTTTTCTTCCAACCAAGTGAAGGAAATATAGCATGGTTGTGATTTGTGTAGGCAAGAAAGCCACATGACAATTGATTTTCTTTTATGGATAACAATGTCATGAAACAATTCAATTTCACAGTAGCTTAATAAAGAGGAGGTAACAATCCATATTCTAACACATATAATCTTGGGTGGAAGAACCACCTAAATATTTCTTGGACTAATGTTGACGATGAAACCTATCTACTCATTTTATGTTCAAAAACTGCAAATGAACGGGTCATGACTTGTAGTTAAAAAGTGGATATAAATCCCACAGGGATTGATGCCCAAACACCACTTAATTCAGACAAAATTTTGTTTAAGAAATGAAATTGTTTAATAAAAATAATCTAGAAAATTATATTAAAATTAAAAGACTAACATAAATTAATAGACAATACCAAAGTGCAAAAAAATCGGAATTCAAGAATTTAAAGACTAGAGATTATCTTTTTCCGTATTTGTCTCCCTCCTATTTTATTAATTGAATTGTTTCTTACCCCAAATTTTTGAATATATTAATTACCCTCTCTCAAGGTATAATTAATTGTTCCTAATCTAATTAAAGGGAATCAATTGGATGATCTCTCAACCTACCCAATGACTCTATCGATTCAACTAGTTATTAAAATATCAATTGAAGTTACCGAGATCTCTCTTCTAACTAATCGATTGACGTGATGATTGTACATCTATAGTCTACTAACTCTTGTTGCATAATCCTACACAATTAATCTTACTCACTCTCTCGATTTATTATAAGATAATAAATAAAATCACCAATCATCAAAGACAACTTCATTCAATTCAATAAAATAGGAGTTCTAACAAAATAGTTTAAAAGCAAGCAATCCTTAAAACTAAATCAACCACTCATGCTC
Organism: Erythroxylum coriaceum; assembly: GCA_026874005.2. NCBI lineage: Eukaryota > Viridiplantae > Streptophyta > Magnoliopsida > Malpighiales > Erythroxylaceae > Erythroxylum > Erythroxylum coriaceum. The sequence goes on from JANQAP020000014.1 coordinate 5,202,441, forward strand.
CCCATAACATCATCAACATTCAAGTAAACCATTTTACAATGAATAGAAGAAGTAAAATTAACAGAAAATTGAATAAAGGAACTTCTTCTCTTCTTCGTCAAAATCTGGAAATTTTGGTGTTAATGTTCTATTTTCCCCAATCTTGATGATGATCCTTGACTTCAATCCTTCCTCAAGGCTCCAAACTTATGTTCTTCACTCAAGGATGGTGTTTCTATAGAAGGTTTTCGTTTGCCTTATTCATGGAGGTTTAATTATGTTTTAATAGTCCATAAACCTTAAATGTAATAAAGCCCTGCGTATTGTCTCGGACTGTAATTCCTATGATCGTGGGAATTGGCCACAAAAAACTTCCTCTTTTCTTTTCTGTTTTGATCTTTAGCTTAATCTCCAAGTTGCTCCATCTTCCTTCCTACATAAAAATAGTCAATTCTAACCCTAAATTAACATCAAACCTAAAGAACAACAATGGAGGATGTGTTGAAATCGGCCAACCTCCACTGGTGCACTCTGTTCCTCTTCCACTGTTTCTTCTTCTGGCTGCAGTACTGCTCGCGATGTGTGGGGTTGAGAAGTGGCTGTACTGGTGCCCCTCCTGTTCCTTACTGCAATACGTGTTTGAGGATTTTGGAGTTCTTAGAGCGTCTCAAATACAATATGTCAAATATATCATGTGGCATTGTGCGTACATCTCCCACATCAAGGTTATAAAACTGAGCTAAAGCAGTAACAATATAAGACATGCTAAAATATAAACTCTTTTTATTTACAACACTCACTATTGATCAAAAAATTTTGGAAGGCATGTTAATTCTAACTTTTAGATCCATACACCATAAAAAGAAAAATTCTTTAGCTAAGCATTTGTTACTTTCAGTTGTAATGAAAATAGTTAAGCACATAAATTTATGTAAAAGTAAATGCTCGACATTACATATTAAAGAATTCAGTGCATTTCATCAGTCAAAATGTTCTTCACCCGTGAGAGTTTTCTAATAATCATCCAAATAAAATTCATCGTGATCATCTAAAACTTTAGTGTTTTGCAAATCAAAAAGACCACGAATGACAGTGTATTCTAATTTGTAAACAATATCGAATAACCTAAACAAGAAAATGTCTATTTTAGGTTTATATCGGACTGTGGTGAAAAACTCTATGGTCATCATAGGGTGAATAGGAAGGTTACACCGAACAAACCTATTCCATCCTATGTTTACAGGCACTTGCTTAATTTTTCATCTCACTCTTATAGTTTCTAACAAGTCAAAATCAAAATACTTAGGAGTAACTAGTTCTCTATCCTTAAGGTCACGAAAATGCATACCTTCTTCTTCAGAATGAATTGGAAAGGGGGAATGAAAAGTTGCCACTAAATTGCGCTTACCATCACCGGAGACTTCACGGTGAAATTCATCAGTCGATTTAGTCAATTTTCGAACCATCATCTTCCTTGGTGCCATTGTAAGAAGAAAACCTGAAAAAATGGGAGAAAAATAGTGAAATTCATATTTTAGAGAGAAAGAGCAAAATCTTACCTAAATCCTTATGTTTTTTAATGATTAATGCATGAAAAAAATGAAAGAATGTAAGATTAATGAAAAAGTTGAAGAAAATACTAAGAATCTAGAGGAAAATTGAAGAGTTTTAGAGAAAGGGAGGAGAGAATTTAGTGGGCTAGAGAGAGAGGGAGTGAAAATTTGAAGAGTGGGTGAAAGAAGAAAAGAGGGAGGGATTTCCCACGATTGTGGGAATCACCTCATTTCCCACCATTGTGGGTTTTCTCTCTAAAAACTTTCTAGAGAGATTTCCTATAATTGTGGGAATCAATTCAATTCCCACGATCGTGGGAATTGGTGATTCTCACAATTCTAAACCTTCTTCCAAGCTTGATATTAGTTCTCTATGATCCCACAACCTACAAACACATCAAATTAATATTATCATCAAGAATTTAGAAAAGAAAATAAGTTGAAATTCAAACAAAAACTAAATTGAACATCTATCAATCACACTTAATTCAAACATGCTTATAACTAAAGAACCACACTAATAGTTAAACAAAAACAATTAGAAGGGAGTAGAATTCTATGGGTTGCCTCCCATGCAGTGCTTCTTTTACCGTCTATAGCTCGACTCTCCTTTTTGTTTAATGCGGTTCAAATGACTGGTACAGTGGCAGTGTCGAAGCTGATCTCAAACTCTATAAATGAGCTAAGCCAGTATAGATTCCACCTTCCTTATTGTTTTCCTTCCTACGCCTTCTCTTACACGATCATTTCTTCTTGGATGCATTCCCAGGGTCTTCGATATCTTCCCATCCTACTTATATTTCTGATTCCTTGATATCCATTAGGGATAACAGAGGATGATAGGCTTTCTTGGACACCTTGGAAGTCGATTTCTCCTTTCCAACTCTCAGTGTTAATTCTCCCCTATCCACATCAATTATCAAACGAGAAGTAGTTAGGAACGATTTCCCAATAACCATCGGTGTTTCTGCATCTTTTCTAATGTCTAGTATGTAGAAATCTGTAGGGAAGATAAATTTATCTATCTATATCTGCACGTTCTTGATGATCCCCTCTGACTGATGCATTGTTCTGTCGGCCATTTTCACCAATACCTTAGTCGGTTCTGGCTCTTCTAAACCTAACTTCTGACTAAATGTGTAGGACGTCATGTTGATACTAGCTCCCAAATCTGCAAATGCCCTAGCTATCTCGATCCCACTTATGCTGAGTGAAATGAAGAAAACCCCTGGGTCTTCTTTCTTTTATGCTATGTGTGGACTTCCTTCTGATATGTGCTTGATGACCTCTTTCTTTACTAGTTCCTTTAACATGAGCTTTGTCTAAAATTGATTTGTTACATTTGTCATCTTGTTTCACTCAACCTCCTTGGAATTCTTCACTGCTCCACTTAAAGATGACTTCCACTGAGTAAAAATCTGATGTGGAAGTCCAAGTTGAAGTTCCCTAATCGGCTCGCTTATTGGTCCACTTGGAAGGACTTCCAAAACTGTTTGTCCTTCTCTCTGGACTCCGTCTTTCTCCTCATGTTCACTTTCTTTTTTCTCTATTCAAGTAAGGGCCATGATTCTTTCCTTCGGGTTAACCTCAGTGTTGCTCGATAAGCCAATTGCATTTCCTGAAGGTAATGAGTTAGCGAGTTGACCTACTTGAACCTCCAAGTGGATCAAAGGGGCATGATTCTTCACGATTTGGTCAAACTTAGCTTCCATCCTCTTCTGACTCTCCTCCTGGCTTGTAAACATCCTCTTTTGATTCTCCTCTTGAGCTGCCAGTTTAGACCCTATCACTTCCATCATCTTTTCCATCTTACTCTCCATTGCTCTAATTCAATCTTGTTGGAATCCTAGCAGTCCTTGTGGTTTCGCTTGGCCACCTGCATTGTTAGTACTCCAAGAAAAATTTGGATGGTTTTTCCATCCTGGATTATAAGTATTAAAGTATGGCTTATTACCTCGCTGTGACTGGCCCATGTAATTTACCTGTTTGGTACCACCAGCTCCCAATAGGAAACACTCCGCTGTATCGTGCTTGTTCTGCCCACATAGCTCATATTAAACTTGCATCACCTTCACTGTAGAGGAGGATGCTCCTTGCATGTTGTTCAGCTGCTTCATAAGAGTCATGATCTGAGCCTGCAAGATAGTAATAGAGTCAATGGGTATCATACCTTTTTTTTCCTTCTATCCCTAACTTCTCCTCTCGCTCGACCACATACAGCTGTTGCTCGCCAACTCCTCAAAAAAATCATGAGCGACTTCCACTGTCTTCCTCATTAATGACCATCTAGCTGTTGCATCGATAGTTCCTCTCGTTCTCGAATTCACTCGATTATAGAACGTCTGAAATAGGAACTCCCTCGGAAGGTTATGATGGGGATAACTTCTCTGCAATTCTTTGAATCTCTATTAAGTTTCATAGAGAGATTCCTCATCATTCTGTTGAAACTTTGTTATCTCCTTGATAATCCTCATAGTCTTCGTTAATGGGAAATACTTTGCAAGGATGTTTGGTCAAGCTGCTCCTAAGTCATAATCTGTCCTAAATTCAGTGAGTTGTACCATGCTTTTGCCTGATCTTTCAGTGTGAATGAAAATAATCTCAGCTTCTCCACATCGTCGGACATTCTATTGGATCGGAAAGTGTCACAGATCTCTAACAAGTTTACAATGTGGGTGTTCGGATCCTTTTTAGATAGCCTATAGAACTATACGCTATTTTGTAGAATGTTAATGAGTGTTGACTTTATCTCAAAATTATTCGCTTGAACCACCGGTCTCGCCACTCCTTGAGGACTAAACCCTAGCCTCATGAATCCATCGTAGTCCTTTCTGGTCCTCCTTGCTCACATTCTTCAGCCAAATCCTGTTGTGAAATGTTAAGACACTTTGCCCTTTTTAATTCTCTTTCGTGTCTCTTGATGTCAAGAAATTCGTCTTCACTAACTTCTTTCATTCTTCGTGTGCTCTTTATTTTCATACACTTGCAATTACATAAGGAAAAGTATCAAATTACTTAAATCAAAGTAATTTAAATTAAAATAGATGCCAAACAATCAATCCTCGACAACGGTGCCAAAAACTTCTTGACGGTAAAATCTATCTACTCGTTTTAAGCTTAAAAATTGCAATTGAACAGATCGTGACTTGTAGTTAAAAAGTAGATATTGATCCCATAGGGATTGATGCCCAAACACCACTTAAACTTTGTTTAAGAAACAAAATTGTTTAATAAAAATAATATGGAAAATTAGCTTAAAATTAAAAGACTAACATAAAGTAATGGACAATATCAAAGCGCAGAAAAATCAGAATTCAAGAATATAAAGACTAGAGATTACTTTTTTTTCCTGTTTTGTCTCCCTCCTATTTTATTAATTGAATTGTCTCTCACCTTAGATTTCTGAATGTATTAATTACCCTCTCTTAAGGTATAATTAATTGTCCCTAATCGAATTAAAGGGAATCAATTGATGATCTCTCAACCTATTTAAAGACTTTACCGATTTAACTAGTTATTAAACTATCCTATGGTGATCAATTGAATTTGTCGAGATCTCTCTTCTAACTAATCAATTGATGTGATGACTGTACACCTATAGACTACCAACTCTTGTTCCATAATCATACATAATTTATCTTACTCACTTTCTCGATTTATTGCCAAATAACAAATAAAATCACCAATCATAAAATGCAACTTCATTCAATTCAATAAAATAGGAGTTCTAACAAAATAGTTCAAAAGCAATCACTAAAAGTAAATCAGCCACTCATGGTCTCTATAACATCGTTAACATTCAAATAAACCATTTTACAAAGAATAGAAGAAGTAAAATTGACAGAAAATTGAATAAAGGAACTCCATTTTTTTGCCAAAATTAGGAAATTTTGGTGTTGATGTGCTATTATCCCCAATCTTGATGGTGATCCTTGACTTCAATCCTTCCTCAAGGCTCTAAACTTATGTTCTTCACTCAGGGATGGTGTTTCTACAGAAGGGGTCCCCCTATTCATGGAGACTTTTTTATGCTTTAATAGTCTAAAAACCTTAAGTTTAATGAAGCCCCACGTATTGTCTCAGATTGTAATTCTCATGATCGTGGGAATTGGCCACAGAAAACTTCCTCTTTTCTTTTCCTCTTTGATCTCTAGCTCATTCTCCAAGTTGCTTCATCTTCCCTCCTACATAAAAATAGTCAATTCTTACCCTAAATTAACAACAAACCTAAAAGAACAACAACGAAAATCAAACTAAATGAAAATATACAAAATGAATCCTAAACTACAATAGTAATCAACAATTATGTAAGAAAACACATGCCAATTACCTAGAAAAACATATACTAATGCACAACCATCAACTAACAATGAAGGAAATAAAATGAGAGCATATGGTCCACTAAGTTTACAGTAGGATAGGTTTGGATCCTTGGTGTCAAAGATATATAGGTTAATGGACGCTCTAAACTTCAAGTTCAATGGCAAATATGAAAGTCATAAGAGCATGGAAGCCAAATTTGATGTGATGAACCACTCCTCTTTCATTCAAAACCTAGAGGTTTAAGTTAGACAAATTGCCAATGCATTTTTAATGAAAGATCTAAAGAATTTCACCATTCCTTATGTAGTTGGTAATCTTTAATTTTCAAAATGTTTATTTGACTTGAGGGCTAGCATTAACTTAAATCATTTATCCTTTTTGAGGAAATTGGGACTAGAAGATATGAAGCCAACATTTATTCTTATCTAGTTACCAGATTAATTGATCAAGAAGCTATTTGGAGTGGAGGAGGATGTATTAGTCAAGGTGAATAAGTTTATCATCTTAGTAGACTTCATTTTTTTAGATTTTGAGGAGGATCAAAATTTTCCTCTGATTGTTAAGAAGTTATTTATGAAAACCGAAAGATCATTGATTGTGTGCATGATGAGAAATTAGTTCTTAAGATTGGTGATGAGCATGTGGAGTTTAGTATGAGCAAAACATTAAACAATCAAGCAAAAGGGAGTGACTGCATGAAAATTGATGTGGTTGATAAATACATAAAAGAGCGAAAGGAGAGCTACAAAAAAGAAATGAGTGTTAGGGAAATAAATGATGAAGGAAAACTAGGAAAGGAGTTGGGAAATTGAAGAAGGAGATCTTAGTGAGAATGGAAGCACCCATGATATCCTCAATTAAGAAACCACCAATTGTAGAGTTTAAAATTAATGGAAAAGAAGAAAAAAGAGTGGTGGAGACAATTAGAAAGGGAATGAGAGTTATGAGGTAGAAAATTTTAGACAGAAGAAGTATGACTCCTAAGGTCATGATTTATAGGACCTTAACATTCAAAAGAGGAGTTGATTGAGAAATAATGGCACTAAAATGGTCAAGCAAGTGGCCTTAGAATGAGCATATTATACATAGTTAGGATTTTCGTAATTTCTTATTTGTTAGTGCTTCGTTATTTTTATGTTTTATGTTTATTTTGTAGAGTATTGAATTGATGGAAATTCATGGAATGAGGTGTATCCAAGTTCTTTCTCTAACACCATCACCTCCATAATCCCCATAAATATTCTTGCCTTTGTTTTTATTATTTTTATTTTTTATTTTCATATTTATTATGAGTGTTGTTTTAGTTGTTTGTCATTTTTCAAGTGTGGAGACATATATGCACTTACATATCATTTATGTGTGACATTGCATTTGCATTAGTTTTTTGTTAGGTTGGAAATGTTAACATTGTGAAAACATTTTGTTGCATGATGTGTACGTTGTGTGAATGTAACAATGGCATAAAATTGAGAGAAATTAGCTTATCTATGAATATGTTCATTTAAATTGCTAAGAAAAACTAGCTTATAAAGTTTATGTTCTATTCATTTTTTAGATGAATATGCATGTTGATTAGAAATTGTACTTACCATATAAATTTATGACTTTTGTATACAGTTGTAATTAACTTCATTTAAATTGATAAACATTATTAGTATCCTTTTATAGGAGTGATTGTCTAAGAAGAAATGATGTAAGTAAAATTAAAAAAAATAAGTGTGGTGTAAATGTGTGAAACAAATTTCCTATTCTACTGATCTGTTAAAAAAATTGAGTTAAGAATAAAGATAGTAGCCAGTTCTGAGTTATGATATAGCTAAATAACCAGGAGCATTCATGACAAAATGTTTGTCTTTATGTGGAAAGGGTATAATGACATTCCAACCAAATATGAGAAGTATAAATTTTTCAATAAAAATAAACATATGGATCTTATTATTAATTGTTAAAATAAATTTCATGAATGGGTGCTTACTAATGGTCTACCTCTTTAGTGCATGCTTACAAGTGTCATGGATGTATGCATAGATATTGATATTTTTGTTTGATATGTATATTTAAATCAAAGTATTTGAATATGAATCTAATGAGTTATTGTATTGGAACTTTTCAAATGATTGAGGTTTAAGGATAAGTTAATTTCATAAGATTTGATTCCATTGAACCATTATTGGATTGTTTCATGATTATATGTTTATATGTTTATTTATGGTTTTATTTTTCTTAGGTATACGTAAAAGCTTAAATATAGGGATGTTCATAAGCAATTAATTGACTATATTTATATGCCCATATTATTGTGTTCTACTTGTTATTTAAGAGTCTTACGATATTGTTGGTACTTATTTTACTTCAAGTACATTTTTAGGTGATAATTACCTTCATAAACTAAAACGAGAAGAATTTGAGTGAAATTATAGCATAAAATGGAATAATTAAAGCAACTTAAGAGATACATGATCATTTATAGGGACCGTGTAAGTCACTGCGAACGTGTGGAGCTTCGAAGATGCTATTTATGTTGGTGTGAAGATACTACATACATAGCCCTGTAAGTTTCCCGTGTAAGCTTCTTTGACTAAGCAAAGTCATGTTTTAGAGGGTATTTTGAGATATGCAATCACGTATACAACCATGTAATTCACTGTGTATATTCTAGAAAACTGATTTTTCTATAAAGGATATTACGAAGGCTATACACGAGGAAGCAGAATTCAAAGTTGGATAAAACTCCAAGAAAGTAAAGAAAAATAACAAAAAAGGGGCTGCTTATAAAAAATAAAAAGATCAAAAGTGAAAACATCAAGATCAAATCCAACTTTCTAAATTTTCTAGATCAAAGCTTCAAGTTGAATTCATTATCTTATCTTCTCCTATTTGATTGCCTTGTATGCCAAATCTAAATATTTGTGGTTTAAATATAGATCACTAAATTTGTATTAGGGTTTTATTCTTCAATTGTTTTGTATAACTTTTGCCTTATTGAATTCAATATATTACTACTTTGTGATATTTATTGTTCTTATACTTAATTCGAATCAAGAGACTGAATCAAGATATTTTTTTGAGTTGCGCAAAGGGAGTTGTCAGCCCCATGAAAATTTTCTGCATTAACTTATGCAAAGTAGCTTATAGAATAAATGCATGAGAGGGAATTGAGG
>JANQAP020000014.1:5348545-5361894 GCA_026874005.2 Erythroxylum coriaceum
ATCGAACCATACTAACATTCTTAGGGGCAGGCCATTCACGAATTGCCTTCACCTTTTCTTCATCCACATGAATTCCTGTAGAACTAACCACATACCCCAAGAGCAGTAACTTGCTAGTCAAGAAACTGCATTTCTTCAAGTTCAAGTAAAGCTTATTATGTTGTAAAACAGACAAGACTCTCCTCAAATGTTCTAGATGCTCTTCAATTGTTCTGCTATAGACTAAAATATCATCAAAATAAACAACCACGAACTTTCCATTAAAAGGTCTAAGCACTTGGTTCATGAGCCTCATAAAAGTGCTAGGGGCATTGGACAACCCAAAGGGCATGACTAGCCACTCATACAACTCCTTTTTCGTTTTAAATGTGGTCTTCCACTCATCCCTAGGTCTGATCTGTATTTAGTAATAACCACTTTTCAAGTCAAGTTTAGAGAATATCTAAGAACCACAGAGTTGATCAAGCATGCCATTCAATCTGGGAATAGGAAATCGATATCTCATGGTAATTTCGTTAATGGCTCTACTGTCAACGCACATTCTCCACAATCCATCCTTCTTGGGTGTCAAAAGTGCAGGAACAACACAAACACTCATGCTTTCTCAGATCAAGCCCTTTTTATCAATTCTCCCACTTGTTCTCTTAGGATATCGGCTTCTTTTGGGTTCATTCTATAATGCGGCGAATTAGGAAGCTTAGCTCCAGGTACTAGATCAATGTGATGTTGAATATCTCTCATAGGAGGCAATTTATTAAGTAATTCGGACTAGACCAGATCTAAAAGCTCCTCCAAAAGCGGCGGAATCAAATCTGAATTAGCTCCATTCTCCTCATCTTTCTCTTCCAATAATTGGTTCATTACCACCAAGACATGAACCTCTCGAGTCTCCTTAACTTCCCTCTCAAAATCTTGCCCACTAAGGGTCAGCAATGTCTTTCCCTCCACTCTAAAAGTCTTTGGCCTATCAAAGGCTGCATTTGTGGGTAGCATAGTCACTCTCTTGCCTTTCCATTGGAATGAGACTGGGTTATCTCTTCTCCTATAAGTAATATCCACGTCAAATTGCAATGGACTTCCTAGAAGTATGTGGCTTGCATTCATGTCCACCACATCACAATAAACAGTAGCCTTATAAGATTTTTCTATAGAATTAGGAACTTGACACACTTCAGTTACTCTCAAGGCTGGCCCATCAGTAAGCCAACCAATGGTGTAAGGATGAGAAGTAGGAAGCTTCATGTGATCCACCAACTTTCTTGCCACTAAATTCTCATCACTGCAATTGTCTACAATCAAGTTGCACACCTTACCATTAACAGCGCAGAAGGATCTAAAAATGCTTCTCCTTTGTTGTGGCTCCTTGGTTTTAGATGAACAAAGTATCTTCCTTACCACTAGACTAACTCTGTCCTCGGCAACTTCTTCAACAAACTCCTCTTCTTCTTCTCCTTCTTCTTGAAACTCTTCCAAATCTTCTTCACCTTCATTAAGGTAGTCTCCTTCTTCAGCAACATTAACCATCTTTCTCTTAGGACAATTACTAGAGATATGTCCAGGCTTTCGACATATAACACATGTCTATTTTTGGTGGTGCATAAGGGTTGGAACCCTTACGAACTACTGCTGCTATTGCTGCTACCACCTCCTTCAAAAGGCTTCCTTTTGTCCACTCTTGGATCTTTAGGGGCATTATCGATTTTCAGTGTTTCAGCTAATATTTTCCCCTTTCCTACCACTTCATTTGGAATTTGTTGAGTTGTTCTCCTAGGGTATTCAAACCTCTTAGGTGCCTTTTCCATCTTTTCAGCTTTCAAGGCCAATTGGTAGGCCTCCTCTATGTTCCAAATAGTGTGCATTCCAAGCCTTTCAATTATGGATGATCTTAATCCTCTAAGATACCTTGAAACTTGCTGCATGTCAGATTCTTCAAGATTATTGCGTGCTGCTAGCCTCAAGACTCAGAATTATACTCCTCCACACTCCTAGAACCTTGGACACAACTTTCATAAAGATCAAATAAGTGCAACTCATAATCAGGGGGTAAAAATTTAAGGAAAAGGGCTTGTTTCAATTTCCTCCAAGATCTGATTGGTGGTTTTCCATTCCTCTCCCGATTCTTTTGAAGATTACTCCACCAAATTTTAGCACCACTTTTTAATTTATAGCCCACAATTCTCACTAGTTTATCATCTGTGACTTCCATCATCTCTTGAAAACTTTCCACCTCATCAATCCAATCAAGAAAGCCTTCAATGCTTAGATTTCTACTAAAGTAAGGGATCTCAACTTTAATCTTGTAATCATCTTTATCCCTTTGGCCTCTTCTTGGTTAGTCTTGGTCTAGAATTTCTTCATCCAAACTATCTTCCATAAGAGGCATCTGATTTTGACCTTGCGCTCTCCTATTTTCTACATTCCTTGGAAGATCAGATCTGCCAATAGGTTGGGGTTGAGGTAAGCTTCTACCTTGAGCTCCATCAATTGGTATTCCTCCATTAGTAACTTGATTAAGGCCCATAATGGTTAGAAGTTGATCCATATGAGTCACTAATCCATTAATAGCCTCCAAAACTTCATCAAATCTCTAGTTATCTCCTTGATCAGCCATTTATACTAGTTAGTCAAAACTGAAAACTTTTGGTTTGACTTTTCTGGGTTTTGGGCGAATTTTATGGGTTTTTTTCTGGGTTGGTAGGGCTGGAAGATGGGCTAGAGGGTGTGGGACAGAAACAAAACAGAGGAAAGGCACCAGGAAAGAAATCCAGGAAAAAACTAAATTTAAAGCTCCGATACCAACTGACACAGCAGAAGTAGTTAAGTAGAGATTTTAGGTTAATCTCTGAACCAAATCCAAGCATAAAACCAAGGATTTAATCAACAACAGAAAGACAGTTTCTCTAAGGAAAATTTCCTGCATAAACTTTTATTAAAGGCAATGTTTTTGGTCCCCTAAAACATCTATTAACCCCTCTCTTTTATACCCCTAAAGTGGCACATGAGAGTCCTAATTCTAGTGTGAAAAGGATTGATTGAAATCCTTTTCTAAAGCTAACTTATTTCTTTTTCTTGCTGGACAAGAAAACCTACCTAACTAGGAAAATTAAAATAAAATAAAACGGAAACAAATCCTAATAGGTATACGACAACATAACCAAATCCTAATAGATCGAGGACAACATAAACAAATCCTTATGGGTTCAATCTTTTATTAACAACGATGGATGACCAAGCTGATGGCATATAATTTTAAGATTCAGTACCGACCAGGTCAAGATAACAAGGCTACTGATGCCCACTTAAGGGTGCAAGTTGGGGCAGCATTACATGCTATCTTGGGTCCTTTCATCATTGATTGGGACCAAATTAAAGACAAGGTGAATCAAGACTCCCAGTTGAAACAAATCCTTCAATCATTGAAAGGAGCTCCCGCCAAGCCTAGATGGTCCCTCGACCATAAGCAGCTCTATTTTAAAAGGAAAATTGTACTCTCGAAGACCTATCCCTTAGTTCCAAAGCTGATGGAAGAATTTCATTACAATCCAATAGGAGGCCGTGGTGGATTTCATAAGACCTATAAGAGGATTTCCAACGAATTATTTTGAGAAGGGATGAAGAATGATACTAAGCGATTTATTGGGGAGTGCCATGTGTGCCAATAGCACAAGTATGATACATTGACTCTGGCGGGGTTATTATAGCCCATTCCAACACCGCAAGTAGTTTGGGAAGATCTCATGATCGATTTTGTGGAAGGGATGCCCAAATCTCATGGATACGACTCCATCCTCGTGGTGATGGATAGGCTAAGCAAATACTATCACTTTATCTCCCTCAAACACCCTTATACTGCAAAGAAAGCTGCAAAGGAATTTTTGATTTACGTAGTGAAGCTCTATGGGTTCCCTCGCTCCATCATCACGAATCATGATAAGGTGTTTATGAGTAATATCTGGCTAGAACTCTTCAGATTACAACAAACAATATTGAAGAGGAGTACTACTTATCATCCTCAAACCAATGGATAAAGTAAAGTTGTGAAACGATACCTAGAAACCTACCTTCGGTGCTTCACAAGAATAAGCCAAAAGAGTGGTATGCCTGATTAACTTGGGTAGAATATTAGGAACCAGTTGAATTAATAGAAGAGCGGTTTCCCAAATTCCAACTTGGGGACAAAGTGAAAGTTCAAAGGGATTGGGTGGTAATGAAAGGCCTCGTGTTAAAAATGTTTATAAAAGGAGGGAGAAGAGCACTCTAGGAGGCAATTTGGGTTCTAGTTTTAGTGTGTGTTGGCCTATTAGCAAAAATATTTTGTCTGATTCTATAAGGATGATGTGGCAAGGTAGTTATAGGATACAGGGTATATTAAGAAAGTAGGGAGGTATGGCAATAGGAGACAAAAAAGAGATTTGTGCAAAAACTCCCAACTGGGTAGGATTTGTAGGTAGCCACTTAAAGTGCTACCACTATCACTATGACCCTTACTCTGATATCAATAATATTCTGCTCCTATTTTCCTCATATTCATCTAAGGTCATAACAAAATCAGGCCTATAAAAATAGGGAAGTTGACTCATATGTGATGCAAGACGCACGTAAGGATAATGATCTTGATGAAAACATTCAGTGTTAATGAAGTTTAGAATAAAGAATAAAAGACAACTTCTGGAATCACTCGTATGGTTTTAGCAAGAACTAGGGATCATTTTTAGGGTTTAAAAGATTCAAAAGTATATGCATCACTACTAAGTTCTTAACAATCACTTCTAGATTTAGAAATCACATATGAATCACTCTTTATAAGAGAAATTAAAATTTTGATTTATAACAAGTATAAATAAGTATTGACAAACTATTACAATTAGTAACTCTACTTTATCTAGTCCCGATTTCTAACTCTATATTTAAACATAGTGATTAATTTGAATTACTCTAGTAGTGCTACATGATAAAAATAAGAGAAGAAACCTAAATAAAATAAATATTGCACGATTGTAGACATTTTGGTTGTAACCTACATTAGTAAGTCTATAAGAATACCAATGCCACCAACTCCCATGGACTGCTAGTCTAAAATGTATGCATTAAGGTAATTTCCTTCAGCCAAGTCCTTTTAGAAATAATCGTCCCCATTGGAGAGATTTGACATAAAATTAATGTTTTCTTTCGACTCCCCAGCACACACCAGCTTGTCAATTTTTCAAGAAACACAGTAGAATAGAGAGAAGCAAACTAACTATGTATTCTAGAATATCCACAAAGATCATATAACCTCAAAAGATAACATATCGTCTTATTCCCTTAATGTTGTGATTATCCTCGTCAAAATAACATTATTTGATGGTACAATCCTAAAGAAAAACTAATGTTGCATCTAGCTTATTACTCTTTGGTAAAAATATCATTTTTAGCACATATTAGGAAACTTGTGATCCTATTAGAAGTCTTCTATATAAGGATGACATTTAACAAACTTAGAATATTCTATAACTAAACTTAAGAGAGTCTCCACAAAAAAGAAAAAGAAAGATAATCAAGTAAAGAAATGCTTCCTTGAAGACCTTGATTGATTAAGTTACTTCAGCAATGTTATGATGCAACAACCCTATTAATGGGGACACATATTTGATTCTTTCTCTCAAGTTTGACTAAGAACCACAATGATAAGACTACATGCTGCCTAAGGAATTAGATTATAGGATCTGTACTAGAGCTTAGTAAGCTGGAATCCTTTTAAGATACGTGGAAGCAATGTGCTTAGTGTGGGAAGATCTATTACAGCAGAAGATACTCTTTTTCCTATGCCAACTATAGATTAATAAAAAGAAATGGACGACAAAGCATTCTCACAATAAGAGAAAATGAAAAAGAAAGAACAAGTAGAGTCTGATAATAGCTTTTCTTATTACTATCTTCAAAATTATTATTGATCATCTCAATTTCCACTAAATATTGCATTTAAGAATATAAAACCAGTTAACATTGATATCCCGAAAAATTGTAAGAGACCAATATATGTTAGGTCAAAAAGCAATCAAATACAACTTCAATCAACTAAAGATCAAAACAAATCTATGGCAATCCTACCAAAAGCAAATTATGAGATCAAAGAGTTTGATTGCTGATGCTTCTTTAAAACTAACTTGTACAATCTTTGAAGGAATTAACCTATACAATTATTTAGAGATGTGAAACGGTTAAAAGTTGCCAAGAAGGTTAAGATTCATTGACTAAATGGATGATAAAAGATTGTATGAATCTCATTCAATAAATGAATTACAAGGGTTGCTGACACGTGAACTCTAGCAACTATAATGATAAAGATTTGATTTTTCTATATAAAGAAATTATTTTACAAAAGAATCCAAAGAAAATACTTCAAAGGAATACAAGCAAGCAATTGGCTAATCAATCACATATGTAATCTTCTTTTCCTAGCACTTATTTACTTTTCATCTAAACAATTGTCCATATAACAATTTATGTACATGCATAAAACATACACAAATACACATAATTGTCAATCTTCCATCTTTTAGCATTACTTAGTTTTATTCGCAAGTAACAATTTTATCTTATCTTTCAGTTTCCATTAAGGGATCAGGAACCAAACAATATGTTACAGAAGCAAATAAAAGAAACATCCTATAAAAGATTTTTAATCGAGCTAGGATTCAAAAATAGACAAGAACTTGATACAATCATTAAATTTGGTAACGAAAGCTAAGAGGAACAAGAAATTCATTTTTACCAACAACTTACATAGGTGACTTCAAACTTTTAGATTCCAAGCGTTGGAAAATGTCAGATACAATATCCACGGTGTTAGGAGGATTGCCATTGGCGAAGGTTAGGAGAAGTAAGCCACTCCTTATAAGCTTAACCAATGAAAGAACAAAGCACCCTTCTACAGTTGTACTTTTCTTTTCGTGTGATGAATCCTCATCTTTGGAGAGATTATCTAACATAAGTATCCAAAAGCATTACTACAAAAACTAGAACTTACTGGTCAGTTTCCATCATTGGAGAGTGTACCTGCATTCTCAACAATGTCGTTGATTTCTACATCAGTAACAGGTGTAATGGATGTCTGACCTATTTCATCTATGATCAGTTTCCTTCTCTTAATGCTCGCATTTGCGTCCGAGCTTTGAACAATTTTGTTGCTATCACTATCATAGGACCTCAGATACTACAAAAGATTTCAAATTGATAGTTAGGATGACAGAGACAACATATTTGTCATATCTACATCTCTTTCAAGATGAACAACAAAAAGTTTCGATTTGAACCTCTATGTAAACAACATAAGCACAACATTTGCACAACTTAAAACATATTTACACTAAAAATGAAAAGGATATCTCCTTTTGAGTGATAGACACATAATTAGGAGAAAAAAACTACTTATCACTACACAGTGATATTTAGCAATGCTAAACACCTTATAAGAAATTGGGCAATGTTAGATATTAAACATGAGAGTGCATACTTCTATAATTCCAATAAATCAATAAACAATTATTATAAAAAGGAAAAATGAAAGAGTAAAAATATTAACAAGGTTCACACATATGGCAATTGGAAATAAGTAGAGAACAATCCTAAAGTTTCATACAAATGCTAAAACTGAGGGAATTCATCTATCCTTGGATAAAGCATAGCTTTGGAAATGGGGAAAAATCCTGGTGTTTTTCAAATAACTAGAATGATCATTGCCCCTTAATCAAGAGGAATGAGATGACACAATTAATCCCCAAAATTCTAGTAAACGCCAGAGTATGCTCAATTATACAGAATGGGGATTGGTGTTGCAACTTTAAAGGTTCCTCTTACCTAATAAACTAAGTACCTCAACACACTCGACTACACAAGGAGGACAAGATCACTTGGCTAGCTAATAACAATGGATTGTTCAACAATGCATCATGCTACAAAATATTTAGACCTTTCTTGAAGCATGCACCCTTGTATGAACTAATATGGAGTGCAGGGACTAAAGTCAATCCTTAGTCATCCAACAGTGCTAAGTGGAAGGGAAAGTATCAGAACAAAGGACAAATGGTTTGGGAATTATGATCCTATATGCCTCCTATGCAAGGAAGAGAGGGAGGATGAAAACCACCTTTTGTTTTCCAATACAGGTACTTGAAAGTCATTTGGAGTAGGGTGCTTCACCTACTGATGGAGCATTGTCACTCATATGAATGGAATATGGTCCTTTTATGGGCAATTAAAAAAACCAAGGAACTCAAACAAGATGGAATGGTCTTCAATACTGCATTCATATCCACAATGTACTCAATTTGGATAGGAAGAAACAATTGAATATATAAAGGGGTAGCTACTGAAAAAAATCTCCTAGCAAAGAACACATTAAAATGGATCAGAGAACTCTTGCTAGGTAGAGGTATACAAAACAGTCTAAACAGTCTCACTGTAGGCATAAAAATCAAATGGAACCTTTAAATTTCAGCTACCAAGCTTATTGCAACAAACATTAGTGTCTTTTTGGATTTTATAATCCCTTTATCATTGTAATGGTGTAATAGCTTAGCTAGTGTTAATAAAATTTCTTTATTCATCTTTCAAAAAAAAAAAAATAACAAGGTCATTGAGAAGAACCTTTTCAAGGATCAACATCGCTTCCTTGGTTGCACTTTTTTCCCTCTCTGACATGAAAATAAAACTTTTTTAATAATGTCAACTTCAACTTAAATAACATGGGCATAAACTTCTTTACAGGAATAAATATTCCTTCTAAGCTGGAAATTTATTAGGAAACTCTTGAACACATAGTTACTATTGGACATTTAACTTTCTAAGTCAAACATGAAGCATAGGTTGTCATCCAATTTAGACTTGTGAAGGTGAAGGAGCCTATCAAGCATAGGATGCTCACTGAAGCCTGAAATTAACAATATTTTTGAGAAACGGTTCTCATGGTATTAAGTATCCTTATCAAACATATGTAAGGCACTAGAAAACAATAATATTAAGTATACTTTGATTGAAACTTGGTTAGTAGCTTGAAAGTTGGCGGCAACTTATTAACCCTTGCAAACTATTTTCATGTCTACACTAAAGTCCACATGTTAATATAAATAGCTAACGAGCAACTAGCATACTACATTGAAATAGGAGTTCTGGTTATCATTGAATTACAATAGGTCACACAGGATATAATGGAATAAGAGCCAAAAACTGTCGCTGATCCCTTTGCATATACTATTTACGACTCTCTAAAGTTTCTAGGACTAATTCAGGTTTATATTACATTCATCGCAAACAAACTATTAGCCCATCCACATCTATACTCATACGTACACTCCATTTTCCTTTTTCTGTTCAATGTAATATAGAAGAAATAATATAATAATGATATAAAAATGATTAAAGAGGAAAAGAAGACCGACTGATAGAGCAGGTAATGAGGAAGCCAGAGTGAGAATGGTGAAGAAGAGCAGAAGGAGCATTGTAGTCGAAGCGAGGAATGCTTATGACACTGGCGTGTTGTTCCCATGGCTTCATGGTTTTTGCTTCATTTTCAGTTACTGGCTGAATTTGTGCTTCTTTTCTTTCTTCCTCTTCGCCCATTAGAATCTGTACGGATAAAAGAATCAAACACAAAGAAGCCCTCCTAAAACCCTCTCCTCCTGCCTCCCCGATGTTGAATTTAAGGCTTCGGCTTTGGACAAAGCCCAGTCTTCCTTTTTCTCCTCACTCCCCGATGTTGAATTTAAGGCTTCGGCTTTGGACAAAGCTCAGTCTTCATTTTTTCATTTTTGTTTTTCCTTCGCATCCCAACCAGAAACCCCTCTTTTTCTTGTAAAGAAACATGAACAGATTATACAATTCAATGGAATAATAAGAGTCATAAATTGTGCCTATCCATTTATGGATATGACTTAAAAGGTCTTGAAATGACTGTTGCCACTTCGTGATTTAACTTTTTTTTTACTTTATCTCGTAAAACTTCAAAATTATCAAATGCCTCTTTATATATAGTTTGTTAACTTGATAGAGTCCTTAACATTATTTACCATTAAACTAATTTTTTTGAAAAGTTAAAGAATAATTATATTAAACTTTTCAAAAACATTGCAAGGAAGGTAATAAGTTTGCAAGAATAGGACTTGTCGTAAGTTCTATAACCAATAAAGCACTTTCTGCCGATTTAGTTCACCTACTAAAATAGGTAGAGAATAGAATTATTATTATGACGAATTGAATGAAATGAGTTTTTTTTATTCCTAAAAAATTTTAATACCAATGTTTATTTTAAAAATATAAATTAATAAAGGAAGAACTAATAAAAATATCAAAATGTTCATTATAATTTTCACTATCATCATCATCATCATCATTATTATCATCATCATCATAAGAAGAAGAAGATTAATAATAATAATTATTATTATTATTATTATTATTATTATTATTATTCTTCTTCTTCTTCTTATTATTATTAACTTTATTATTATGATAATTATTTTCCTTATTATTATTATTATTATTATTATTAATTTTCTTCTTCTTCGTCTTCTTCTTATTCTTCTTCTTCTTTATTATTATTATTATTATTATTAATGTTCTTATTATTATTATCATGATGTAAATATCTTCTATTACCCATCTGATGCAAATTATGCAATGGTTAATTTTTCCTTCATATACTTCGTGAGCTTGGTCCATCTCATGTCAACATTCATTATATAGTCTCAATTACATTATTAAATAACATTAGAATGATATTAAAAATAAACTTAAACTAGGGCTTTAAATGACTAAATACTGGAGATGATCGAAATGGATATCATCCCATTAGAGCAAATGAGCCATTATAAAAAAAAAAAAAAGAAACAAGTCAAACTCACACACAATAAAACTTTTTAAAGTCGTGAGAAGAAAAAGCAATTAAACATTTGTATGCTTTCCATTCATCAAATTCAGTGGTAAAAGCTACAATTCCTGACATGAAATATAGGCATATGATATTATAAAATAGCGACAGTACAGAACTTGAATTGATATACCCTTATATTTGCAGGCTTCTCTCCCCTCTAGACCATGGTCATAATCTG
Organism: Erythroxylum coriaceum; assembly: GCA_026874005.2. Taxonomy (NCBI): domain Eukaryota; kingdom Viridiplantae; phylum Streptophyta; class Magnoliopsida; order Malpighiales; family Erythroxylaceae; genus Erythroxylum; species Erythroxylum coriaceum. The sequence continues at coordinate 5,359,633 of JANQAP020000014.1, forward strand.
CAATTCAATAACGAAATGAGCAAGCAGTATAAGTAGTGTCCAGCTTTGTGGCCATAAATCTGAGTAGGAACAATCACGTCATATTACTAAAGAAATTTACACCATCAATTGATCATTGTATGGATGCTAGAGTCCAATTAAATTAATATCCCCATGACTAAAGAAATTTACACCATCAATTGATCATTATATGGATGCTAGAGTCCAATTAAATTAAATATCCCCATGCACCCATATATCCATTATTAAAGTTGCATAAATATTTACCTCCATGTATGACTTTGGGTGTGGTGCAACAGAAGGTTCTGCAGCTGCAGGTAAGGAGGAAGATCTAACTGTCAATTAAAACTCAAAGAACTTTAACACCAACTACGAAAGGAAGCAAACAAGAACCAGAATCACACTTGATAGAAGAAAACTTGAGTGTAACTTAAAAATTTTTCCTTCTGTTCCTATAAATTTGCTGGAAGGTAAAAGAACATTTGTTGGATATTTGAGAACTTCTCAAAGATCTACTGCTTGCATCTAAAAAAAATCATATGTCAGCAATTCATGTTCAGATTACTTTAGTATTTACGGTTGAGGTTCTATTGTCATCTTCATTGACATGAAAGCCTCCTTGATGGTTTTCACCTAGTCTTGAGACAAAATAAGAACATATTGACATATGTACTTGCAACCATACATAAAATTTAAAAAGCTTGACAAGATCTATTGTCCAAAACAATTCCAGTGACAAAAAACATGAGATTTTGCAAGTGAAGCTAAAGGACCTTCCTGAGTACTTCCAATTCATGTGAGGGGCCCATAGAATAATTAAGTTTGCAAACAACTGATCCATGCATAAGATATAATGGACAAACAAATTACAAAATTCATGTATGAACACTAAAAATCAAGCAAAATCAATCGAACATTACAATTGTAGACAGAAAAAAAAGAGTTTTTTTTCTATAACTCTTACACATAAAAACTCTTTATTTGATTTCTACTAGATATTCTACTCAACTTGCAGAAAATAATATATTAGGTAGTTCATATAGACCTACATATTAATCAACAGATGATATGCTTAAGAAGTCTAAACATAAGGATATCTCTAGCTTGTTAACGCTAAGGTACCCAAGCCTAAATTGCTATAGGAAAAAGCTAAAAGCATAAATAAGTTAAGACACTTTCTAGCACTTAATGAAGTCATTAGAGTGTATAAAGCTTGCTGTCAAATAAGCACAGCATAGTATTTGAAAGAATTGACATTATAGTGAAGGCATACTAAAAATTATCTCAGCATGATAAATTTCTTTTAAATCACCTAACTCTCGTTAGCTTAGTTTAATCGTTTTTCATCTGATTCACACTCTCAGTTTATTATCGAATTATGCAATCATAGAATTAAATCACAATAAATCCAACAAATACATAAACAATCAGATTTTATTAATTCAAAAATAAAACTCCGAAGGTGAGTTTAGAATATCCTCGACATTTAAGATTCTATCATCAACTATCCAATTCAATTCCATACAATTATAAAACTCAAAATAAATAGGAAATACAATCAAAATGGAGAACGAGAGGCTGCGACATCAGAAAACCTCCTGATCTAGGAAGTACTTCGATTCAGCTTCTTCTCCTCTTCTCTCTTCCTTCTTCTCTTCCTTAATCTCTCGATGAATTCTCTCTAGGGTTTCTCAAGGTAGATGATGCAAAAGCTCCCTTTGCCTCTTTGTCTTGTTCTTTAAATATCCTTTTGTGTCCTGAGCAGTCCTAGGATTTTTTGGGGTCCGAAAGGTCCCAAAAATCCTTTGAAACTTGACGTTTTTGAGCGTCTGCGTGTCTAACCGACACAAGCCGCAACCATGTCCCTGCAGGCCATAATCGTGGACACATCCGAGCCTTCTGTCACGATCGTGGCATGCAGGCTATGATCGTGGGCTAACTCTAGTGCTTCTGTCACGATCACGGCCTGTCGTGCTATGACTGTGGGTCGTTGTTTCGGCCTGAATGTCTCCCAAACTTCTTCGTTCTTCGATGTTGACTCTGAAACATTAACAAACACATCAAGGTACGTTGGAAACATAATAATTAAGCTCAAAGACTTGTACTAACCCATACGACACTTAAAATACAAATAATTAACAAACTAGCACAATTCTAACCTAAACATATACTAGATTATTGAATTACCCTAAAAAATGATGTAATTCACACTTATCAATATCCCCACACTTAAATGTTTGCTTGTCCTCAAGTAAACAAAAC
>JANQAP020000014.1:5531465-5552342 GCA_026874005.2 Erythroxylum coriaceum
ATTTTTTTGGCTTCACCTAGATCCTTCATTTTAAACTCCTTATTCAACTGAATCTTTAATCTCTCAATTTCTCTTTGATTCTTTGAAGCTATCAACATATCATCTACATACAGGAGAAGACAGATGTAGGATCCATCTTGTAGCTTGTGAAAATACACACAATGATCTTATTTGATTCTTGTGTACTTTTGCTCAATCATAAACTTGTCAAAATTGTTTGCACCAATGTCTTGGAGATTGCTTCAATCCGTATAATGATTTTCAAGCTTGCACACCATATTCTCTTTTCTAGCAACTTTAAAACCTTCGAGCTGAGTCATATAGATTTCCTCCTCTGAGTCTCCATGTAAAAATGTAGTTTTTACATCCAATTGAACTAGTTCCATATCAAACTATGCTACCAAAGCTAACAAAATTCGAATGGAGGAATGTTTTACAACTGGAGGGAAATTTTCATTATAATTAATTCCCTCCGTTTGAGCATAGCCTTTGACCACCAGCCATGCTTTGTAGCAAACATTATCCTTATCAGGAAATCCATCTTTCTTTGCATATACCCATTTGCATCCAATTGCCTTCTTTCCCTTTGGGAGACTAGCTAGTTTCTACGTCTGATTCTTATGAAGGGAATGTATTTCTTCGTTTATGGTTATTGTCCACTTATCTTCTTCTGAACTCTGTACTGCTTCCTTATAAGTGGTAGGAATGTCATCAATTTCAATTGGAGATGCATAATCCACTATATTAACATAACGAGCAAGTACTTGAATGTTCCTTTTTGGCTTTCTCAATGCAATTGGTAATTGTTGCTATGGAAATTCTTGGGTTGGAACCTCTTCTTCATCTGGCTCTTCTTCTATTACAAGAGTTTCTACATCTACTTCATTATTTGCTGGGGTAACAATTCTACCTTCAAACTCCAGCTATTTTGGAGTGCCATCTGTCTACTTAACATTTTCAGTTGTCACCTTTCTTAACATGGTAGATTCGTCAAAGGTAACATCCCTACTAAAAATTATTTTCTTTGACTCTGGGCACCAAAGACGATATCTTTTCACACCAAAGGTGATCCTCACAAAAATTGCTTTCTTTCCACGTGGATACAACTTTGACTCCTTAATATGATAGTATCCAATAGAACCAAACACATGTAAGGAATCGTAAACTCTAGAAGAAGGTGTTTTACCACCAATAGCAGTTGATGGAAGGCGATTGATGAGATGGCATATAATAGTCTCAGCCCAAAATTTTTTGCCCAACCCCAACATTAGATAGCATACACCGAACTTTCTCTAGCAATGTCTGGTTCATACGTTCTGCCACCTCATTTTGTTGTGGTGTATCCCTGACTATAAAGTGTCTGACAATACCTTCATCTTTGTAGACTTTTAAAAATGAATCACTTCTGTACTCCCCACCATTATCTGTACGGAGACTTTTGATGCTTCTGCCTGTTTAAGTTTCCACCATCTTCTTCCATTTGAGGAAAACTCCCAACACTTCATCCTTAGCCTTTATAGTATACACCCATACTCTTCGAGAAAAATCATCAACAAAGGTCACATAATAGTGTTTTCCTCCCAAAGAAGCTGTTTTGGAAGGTCCCCACACATCAGAGTGAACATAATCCAAAATGCCCTTTGTATCATGGATTGCAGTGCCGAATTTCACTCTTATCTGCTTCCTTTCGATATAATGTTCACAGAAGTCTAATATGTAGGCCTGAACTCCTTTCAATGATCCTTGATTTACTAATATCTTCAAAGATTTTTCACCTATATGTCTCAAGCGCTTATGCCACAACCTAGCTACTTCTAGCTCTTGATCATCATTAGAAACTACTACTGTTGTTCCAATAACTACATTACCTTGGTAATAATGCAGGTTATTGTTTCTTCAAATTCCTTTCATTACCATAAAAGTATAAGAGATGACTTTCATTACTCCATTTGCTGCATTTATAGTGTAGCCCTTTGATTTTAGGACTCCCACAGAAATGAGATTCTTTTTCAAACTTGACACATTCATACATCTGTTAGAGTCTTGATTGTTCCATTATAATTCTTTAAGCAAATTAAACCAATCTCATTTGTTACGCAAGTATTTTCATTTGCTGTTTAAACAACTCCACCTTCTAGTTCTCTAAAATCAGAGAACCAATCCTGATTGGGAGACATGTGATGGCTATAGCCTGAATCGAGCAGTCATGGAGTAGAAGGGCTTATTGAAGATGTAACAACCAATGAAAGATCTGAGTCTGTATCTTCACACTCAACAACATTTGAATTTGCAACAATCTTTCCCTTATCAGGTTTGTTTTTATTCTTCAACTTTGGACAATCCTTTTTCTAATGCCTTTTTTCTCGACGAAAGGCACATTCATCTTTGCTCAATTTGAGCCTTAACTTCGATCTCCCTTTCTTCCCTTTCATCTGGCTCTACGAACAACCTCTAACTACCAAAGCTTTTACAGCTCCACTTGTACATTCTTCCTTTGTCTTACTTTTCAATTCATGACTGTACATAGCAGTTGTAACTTCACTAAGAGACACATCAACCTTCCCATGAAGTAGAGTAGTTTCAAGAAACTCAAACTCCTCAGGAAGGGATCCTAACAACATCAAAGCCAGATCTTCATCTTCAAATGTCACATCCAAATTCATTAAATCAGTAACTAACTGATTAAAACTAGTGATGTGATCATTTATAGTGGTACCTAGAACATAAAAGAAACGAAACAGTCTCTTCTTCATATGAAGCTTATTTTGACTGCTTTTCTTCAGGAATTTCTCTTCCAACGCGTTCCATAATTTAGATGTAGAAGTTTTTTTCAAAAAAATACTTTTTCTCTCTCGAAAGACACAATCAAATTGTAATACAAGCCAAACGATTTATATTCTTCCAATCTTTATCCTCAACATCATCTGGTTTCTTTTCTTCAATGACGATGTCAAGACCTTGCTGAAAATGAACATCTTGAACCTCACTTTGCCACATGCCGAAATGACCTGTACCATTAAAAATCTCACTTTAAATCTTGCATTTGTTATAGCAGTCCTTGTTAGAATAGACAAGTTAGAAGCTGTCAATGTGGCTGGTGCAGTCGTATCTTTGATTTCTATCATCTTTGCTACAATTTCTATTCAATAGCTGTCAATGTGGAATGACAATAGCCCAACGAAAAATCTTTTCTGATGTGGAAGATCAGACTATGCTGCAACCATAGAGCATACAAAGAAAAAAACTTTGGCTCTGATTCCAATTGTTGTGAAACTCGGGTTAATCTCCACCAATAATAACAAATTCACCTTGAGCACTATTGTCTAAATGAATAGAGTGTAAACGATTGTATTGAAAAATCACACTAGATAAATTCCCAGGAAAGATTGGAGGGGTCATAAACGGTCCCACTTAAAACCCAACCCCCTAGACATGTAATTTAATAGCAGAATAATTTGTAATGTCGGACTCTTTGAGTCCTTCTTGTATTGGTCTATACTTGGAGATACTATTGTATATTTACATATACATGATTGTATATGAGTTCAAAAATGTATTTGAATCCTTTAGGTATTCATGCCAGTGATATATAATGCTATATGCCCTTATATGAACTTAGAGTTCATCGATATGCAAAATTTTGGAGATTTCTGACATATAAGCTTCTAAGTATGTAAAATCGATTCTATTGGATGGATATGGCCATGGTGACTGAGTTAAATGTGTTCTAACACCTTAGAGGTGATTAGACATGATTTACAGACTTATTGGACACTTGGAAAGCTTAATTTGAAAAGTTGATGTACATAAGGGCTTATATGCAAATTGTTAAAAGTTAAGGGACTTAAATGTAATTTTTCAATTCCTGGAGGACCAATATGTAATTTTATAAAGTTAAGGGGCTTAATTATAATTTGCAAAAGTCCGAGGACCACAATGGAAATAAAAATTTTGGTCATTCTCAAATTTTGGGCTTAATTGCCAATTTATGAAAAGTTTGGAGGGTATAATGGTAATTTCACATAAACTAAGGGCAAAAAGGTAAATTCACCATGTTTAATCAAAGAAGAGTCAAATTCTAGACCCTTCTTCACCTTATGGCCGTGCACCCCCTTTATTTGGCATTAAACCACTCTGTTTTAGTTAAAAGAAAGGAGAAGAAAGGAGAAGAGAGGAGGAAAAGAGGAAGTTTCAGCCCTCACAAAAATTTCACCAAGTGTTTGATTCTTCAACCCAAAACAAGGTGTTCTAAGTTAATTTGGGGTCAAGGAACTCAAATCTATCATTAGATTTGAGGAATTCTCAAAGGATTGGAAGATATCACTAAAGAAAAGTTTAGGTAAATTTTGTTTCATCTCTCTCTACATTATGATTTTGAGTTTGGTGTTAAGATATGTTGTTCTCCATGCTTGAATATGCATGAGACATGGTTTAGATGAATGAAATGAGTCATGGAGAAGCTTCTTTAAGCCAAAACTGAAATGGTCTCTTTTTAGTGAAAGTGAATATCTTTTGAAATTGATGGTTTAAATGAATTCTGTGATGTTAATTGTGTATATATAATGTGAATTGATGATGAAAAATGAGGAAGAAATACATTAGCGGGAGGCTTTCAAGTTTATGCCTTTAGGTGTTTGATAAAATGCCTAAGTGAACTTGGCTTAAGATTCAAGGATTTTGATGGTGTGCATTGGAAAGAAGTTTTCAAGTTTACTAGAGTAAACTTAAATTGTAGCTTAGATTGATGAGTACCGGCCTAATGTGTTTGGATAAAAATGTGCTTAATTATGCTTTGAAATGTGTAAGTATTGGATTAAAGGCATTAAATGCCTTGAAAAATGCAAAAGAAAACTTATGTGAATAATAAGAGAAGTAACCATGTGAGAAGCTTCATGGCCGAATCATATAGCTTAAAAATTGTGATATTGTGTTTGATACACTTATGTGATGGTGTATAAATATGAGATATATATTGAGTAGTAAATATATTTCATTTGTATGTATAAAGGCTTAGGAGCTGTGAATCAAGGAGCTCGTACTGAAGATAGTTGAAGTCAAAGGAGTATACATCTTCTTTTTAGGTGAGTTGTGGAAACTATATTTCTCAAATAGAATTGGGACATACTAAGACGTACTGAATGAATTGTATATGAATTTTGAACCTAGGCAATGTAGGGTAGAATTGAACTTCAAATGGATGCTAATATGCCTATGTATTTAACAAACAATATTGTCTTGAATAACATTTTGCACTTGGAGTACAAAAGATGACGTTTATTGCATGAAATAATGTTTTGAAATTTACATATGCATGATCGCGCCATATTGGCCGTGTATATGTGTCTTTTTTGGCTTAAAGCCATGACAAGGTTTCATTTCATTGGTTGGATCGATAAATAAAGGCATGGTGTCCTACTTTATTTTAGTATTCAATATTTGCATATGGTTTTTGATGATTGGTGAGGAAACGATTGGCCAATCGTGTGCTTGGCACAATAGACTAAACGACCCCTGTACCCTTGACCCTGGTACATAAAAGTCAAGTCCTTGTAACAACACCATTCTATAGGGCTCGTGGGTGATTGCACACTTAGAAGTCTGGTCACTGACGAGGTCATCATCGAGGGTCATGACACTCTTGTCAACGATAGTCTGGACTCACCACAGACGAAAGTCGAGCCGACACCAGGATCGGTGGGTGTGCACACTAATTTGGCCGACTAATGGTGACATAAGATAATTGTTTTAACTTATTATGATATTTGGCTTCCTTACGAGATTTGATTTTTTACATGTGATGCTTTTCTGCTCATGTGTACTGGAACTAGAACCTATGTTTACTGAACGAGTGGTTAATAGGCTAGGCCTATGTGATTCCTAACCAGTATGGCATGAGTCATAGACTATGTCTATGTGTTTCTATGTCATGCATATTTACATCATAGGTAGTTAAGTGCATGTTAGATGTGTAAAACTGTCCTTAGGTTATTTAGACCATTTTGGTGTACCGGGTTCTATTTGTGAAATATGTCTTTCCTGCTCATTGAGTACTTAGTGTACTCACCCCCTCTGCTTCCCAACCATGAAGGTTACTTTGGTGAGTTTGAAGTTCTTAGTGGATCATGCGGTCTTTTGACATTTTCAGGGTATTATTGCACGTGGTTAGTCTCTATTTTGTACTTTTGTTATATAGCGGCTCATGATTATGTTGATATGCTTTAAAATTTTGTAAATTAACTCTTGATTATCTTGTGGTTTGTAAAAAACCTTATGTGTGAACCTTTTTGTTCTCCAAATGTTTTTTTAGATATTCAGTTAGCCTTGCATGGTCAGGTTAAGGGTATCGTGAGTATTCTTAGCCTAGGTATGCAACGGTTATCATGGGCCCGATGTAATTCGGGTCGTGACATAATTCATTACAACTATACCTGTCAATAGCTATTAAATAGACAAATAAAGAAAACCAAAATTTAATAAGGTTTAATCAATTATGCCTATTTCCTCGGACACTACTAAATTGATATTTCACTATTTTAGGAAATAATACAAGTGAAATACTATAAAAGGAGAGAAGAAATTTTTGTCTTATGAAAGACAATTTTGGGATGTTTAAGATCAGTGAATGAGTCTTATTTTTATAACTTAAGAAGACTCCTCCATCTTTATAATTCTTCAATATGGGAATATGTCATAATGCCAACACCATGGTCAAAGAAAGAGTAGTTCCATGAGTCTGTCAAGTTTATAGTAATAGAGTAATGCTAAAAAGAACTAATGTATTAAACTAAATCATGAAAGAATGTGTAAGCTGAGGCTAATAGTTCTTGGGGGAAAAAAAGTTTGGCAACTTGAAAAGAAAATTGTTCCTGTCAATTCGGTACCCATCAAACAGCAAGATGAGAAAAATAAGTTAAACAAACAACAATAGCCACTTACCTGTTAGTATATGAGCAGAGGAATTGGAAGATATGGAGAGAAGATTGTAGTTGATGAAGAATATGTAATGACGTAGAGAGGAGAACTGCATCCATAAAGAAGATGCAATTTATTATTACCACACATAATAAGCGATTGTTCATGGTTCCTTTTCTTCCAAATATCAAAAGCAACAGCTCTTCTTTTTTTGTTTCATTTTTTTTTCCACCAACCATTAAAAGTGTACGCTGGTGCTATGCATTTCGTGTCCTTACTACTACTGTGCTGTCGTTTTATTGATGTTGTCTATGTGCTGCGCGTTCTCCTTTCGCTGCTTGCATTTTCGACCTTGCTTCTTTTTTGCTGTTGTGCTATTTTGTGTCTCTCGGCTGGTGATGTTTTGGTTCGTCCACTCTTGTGTTTTTGTACCGTCTTGGCTACTAATGGGGCGTTGTCATTTCTTGGTATGGCTATGCGTCTTGGTTCTTTCCTCCTATAACTACGTTTTAAGTTCATGTTTTATTTAATTTAGGACCATATTTTCTTCTTTTAAGCCTACAAGAAAATAATTAGTACAATTTAAACCTTTTTTAGATACAAAATCAAATAGCTTGAATAATTAATAAAAAGTGCAATAATTTAACCCAATGTGATACGTAAATTCGTACAATAATGACAAAATTAAGTTTTATTGGGAAATAAAAATATGTCAATATCTATGAATGCAAAGCAAGAAGATAATTTATATGAGACAGTCTAATCAAGTTTGGAAGAGATCTTAATTTATACGATGTTTCTAAGTTGTTTAGCGCCTAAGGTTCGATAGTTGTTTGTGTGTAGTTGATTATGGCTCCGTGATGTTGCTATATTGGCTATAAATATATTAATACGTCACTATTTTGATTGAAACCTTGAATTTAGACTGCTTTGGATTATCCCATAAACTTCGGTGTGGTCATGCTCATCTTTTTCCCATAATACCGACTTTCGATTGGTCAATTTCAATTTTAAAATTTTGATCAAGCTTTCATGATTTTTTGTGGTTTTTAAGGATACATTAATGTTGAATTATTCAAGAACTTTCCTTCAAGATTTTATGAATCATATATTTAATATAAATAACTTAAAATTAAATTTAATATATGAATTCTTTAAATTCTGTTGTATTTTTTCCTCTAAAAAGATAACATACAATTATTTTACTTTTTAAAAAAATATTAGATATTTAATTGCCGAATAATCAAATTTCATTGTCAATATATCGTGGCTTGTGAGACATAAAGATAAGATATTGTCAATATATTTTCTATTAATATAAATGAATACTCAGTTTTGTTTCATATTTATTTCATCATACGAAGATGGACTAAATAGAAGCTTCCCTTTGTGTCTATTCCCTTTATAATAGCTAAGACCCCACGTAAATGGTAATCCTCTCCCCACAAGAGATCACATTCATTTCATGACATTAATAATTAAACCAAGCCACTACCACAAACAAGTCCACGCCTACATTTGTCTTGTTGTCCAGACTTCATTCAGATTCAGAAAAAAAAACAAAAAACATATCGTCCTCCCTTTCTCAAACCCAAACCATCCTCCCTTCTTGAAGCCTACAACGTGATGTTGATAAAAAAGAAAGAGGGCCTTGCGACCATAACTTGTGAAAATTAAGATATACATCAAATTATCTCCTCTCCTATACCGCTGAAGCCGAAACTCATTAGATTTTCCTTAATAGGTTAAATAAGTTATCAAGAGTTTTGCTTAATATTTTGAAAGAAGAATTTTATTATATGTAAATATTTATTTAATTTGATTTTTGTTTTGATGAAATTTTAAAATTATGTTTATCAAATATCTATTAATATGTAAAATATTAATTTTGAATTATCAATATATGTAATTTAAATATTTTATAAGAAAATATTTAAATTTGTTTGCAAATAATAATATTAGAGAAAAAATCATGATAAGTAGCTTTTGGTTCCTAAAATTTGTACAATAATGATAAAATTAATCTTTAGAGTGGTTAACTTTAATATATTATTATAACAAGAAATAATTATCATTAATTTGTTTCGTTTATATTGACAATAATTTTTGTAACAAAAAGTTGACGATCAAGTAACAACAAAATTTCTTGTCATTAAAATTACGAATAGTAGTGACCATAATGATAGTTGAGTTGCTGTGACAATATTAAGTAGATACTAACTAATTGAATTTTTATTGACAAAAATTTTCGTCACAACAAGTAAAATATCGTGTGATGATAAAACAGTTTCGTCACAATAAGAAAAAATATTTGTGATCAAACTATGTTTTATCACAACAAATAGAAAATATTAGTTACCAACATATATTTTGTCACAATTACAATTCATTCTCGCCAAAATTACTTTGAGGTAAAATTGCATGTGCTTTTAGTGATAAAACTTAGTGATAAAAGAAAATTTGACACTATAAATATATTAGTAGTGACACCTTAATTGTGAATAATACTAATTTGTCAGAATTACTGTTATATTAGTGAGAAAAAAATCATTAAAGGTAATCTAAACAATAGTGTCAATAAATCGTTTTGTCACAAAAAACCTCATATCTATAACGAAATGATAATTAGTCAAAAAAATTGTTACTAAATATCTTAACCCTTGTAATGCATATTGTAAATATGGATTAGGTTCCTCTATGTAATATTTATTATATATTACATCAGAAAAATCCAGTTTTATATGATTTTCTCATTTTCTGTGCACATTGTTTGTTTGAAAAAGATCATGTATTTGGACCGAAAGTAAACGCAAGGTTTACTTATAAAATAGGTTACAATAAGAATAGGAAATATTATACATTGTGATACATGAAAATAATGCTGACTTAGTAGACAACTTGTCACAGTAATTAATGTATTCTATTTCTTATAAAGCAGTAACTAGTTACAATTGCCAAGTTGACCGCTGGACTTAGTGAAAAAATGTAAGAATGGTCTAACAGTTATACTAAAGCTTAGTAACGTTCACCAAAGCATTAGTAATGTTACCAAGAGTTCAGGTAGTCGTTTTTTAGAGTTACAAGGCGAGTTTGATGAAAACTCCCTTATATAAGGACAGCTTGGGACACTAAGGCCCAATCTCATCTACTCACACGCACATATCATCTAAAATGAGTTTAGAGAATTTGAAAGAATTTAGTATGTCAAAGGCAGAAAATATATTTGCACAACATCAGTATTGGTAAGAGGTAAAATTTTCTAATTTTTTCTGCGATCAAGTTAAATATAAAGTATAAACTAATTGCTAAATTTACAAATTATTAGCCATCCTTTCAATTCATCCTCAGAAGAATATGGAGTGAAGCGGCATAAATCTTGAAAATTTGATCCTCTGTGTTACCTATTATGTGTTAATTCTGTGTCACTTTATCCTAATCATCTATTTATATGCGAGACTCATATAAATAAATGGCTAGAATAAAGTAGCATAGAATTAACAAATAATAAGTAGGACAGAAGATTTGGATCGTGAATCTTGAGCAGATGGCCCCATATAACGGATATGTAAAGTAGTTACAACTTTTCATCATTAGTCAACTGGGTTGATAAGATGGATTCGACAGCCCCATATAACTGATATATAAAATAGTAAGAACTTTTGATCATTTGTCAACTGGGTTGATAAGATGGATTCGACATGTATAGATCAAATACGAACAACATGCTTATTAAATTTATGGGTTTAAATTATTTGCTTTTATTATTTTATACTTACTTTATTTTATGAATATCTATTTATTCAGTTTTTTAATCTCATTTCTTAAATAAATAAATGCTCACGAGTAACACTAACAGGTGATCTGTTATTGCCTGATTTCGTTGCACTGCCGAGGAAAAATGAGCAGGAAGTAAGCCGGTTGAACTACGCACATGATCGTAACACGTCTCCACGAACTCCACGTGCTTCCACAAGTTCACGCCGACAAAAGTAGCTGGCCAGTAAAACAACCTTCATAATAGCACCTGATGATGACATCTCTCTTAAGAATCTTGGATTTCGGCTCAAATTATGATACATTTATATCGGAAGCACGGAGCACGTGATTAGATCTGGCCGATTGATTCTCGCGTTGGGATGAGTTATTGAAAAGGAAGGCACCCTCGCGTGATTAGATCCAGCTGATTTATCCTCGCCTTGTTATGGTGCCCAATCAACTGTTCACTGGTTGTAATTTGTAAAAGGGCATAACCAAAAACATATAAACATAAACATATAATAAATATATAAAAAATAAAAACATGTAAAGAGAAATATTATTATATTATAAATTAAAAATAACAAAAAATAGATAATATCTAAAGGACAAAGTTTATTATTGTTTTGCCTACTTTTCCTTGTTAAAGTACAATCTATCTGTATATTTAATCTGATCGTACAGAAGTTTGAAGGGCTACTAGCTTTCAACTCAATTGAGACCTAACATTTTTGACACATGTATTAAAAATTATAATATCGATGGACCAAGGCACTATGTTTAGCTTTTAATCTTTTAACATGTAATCTTATTAATGATACAATGAAATAATAATAAATTTTAGGTGATTAAAACGTGTAAACAACCTAAATTATGGTTTCATTCGAACACACTTTATGCTTTTTAATTTCAAAGCTGACATAATTGGACTTAGAAATTATTGAATGTCGTAACATTAAAATGTGTTACAATATCTATCACAAGAAATGTTAATTTATGTCAGTTTTGATCTTTAAGTTGCTTATTATTATTATAAATTGTAAATTTCATGTTAGCTTTCACGAAAACAAAAAGAAGGCTAATTTATCAAACTTGAATTATTTCAACTCATTTCTACTTTGAACATGATGGAGCGAGATTGGAAAAATTTGAATTATCAAGTGATAAAATTAAAAGATAAGGATATTCTTTCTATGATTAAATAGAAGTGACTGTATTTTTCAAACAAAAAGGTTTAATCTTTCATTATTTTTAAATTCAAGAGAAACTTATTAGGCTTTTGTCAACTTTTAAGAAAGATTTATTGTAAAGCTCACAAAATAAAAGCAACCCAGTCCATAAACCATTAAACATGTATAAAACGCTAGCAACTGGAAAATGAAGAGAACACCAACCAAATTAGCTCTTCTTATTCATCTTTCTCTTCATTTTCTAACTGCTAATTGTGTCTAAATGCACCATTCTTTTTCCTACATGTGACACTTCTCTCATAAGCTCCTTCATTGTGCTTGTTTTGCAAAAAATTAGGAGGAAGTTGTGGAGGTTAACAACCTCAAAATCTCTTAAAACATAGGTAAAATTTTTAGCTACTATTTTATGTCTATTTTTTGTGATTTTTGTGTAAATTTAATTTTTAATATTCTTGACAATATTTCAAGTCTAGAATTCTCCCAAGATCATCTATAACACAACTGGTTCAACCTATTCAATTAGGATTCATTCTATAAGAGAGAAAAAGAAATCCTAACCTTAATTTAAGCTTAATATGTGTCTATAATGGTAGATCTTTAATCCTTTTCTAATTGCAAACAACTTCTCTGTGCAAAGAATTTTATCCTTTCTCTCATTTTTCTTTTCTTCATTATTTTCTTAATGGTACGAGAATGTACGTTTCTTTGATAACTATTAACTTACATTAGGAAGGGAGAGGGAAGGGTTTTTATTTATTATAATAAAACCCTAATGACTCTAATTTTCTCTATAAGTCTAATAACCATTACCTTGGGCCCACCTTATATTAGAATCAACCCAAGTAATATAGGCCACACTTTTATGATAATTAAATTAATCTAATAATCTCCCAATTGACCCATTTTATGACTTGATTATCTAACAATACAAGTATGCACCGTATATTGAATCTATCAAGCCATCAAACTTGAATGAATTGAAATGATAGGATTGTGGTGGTCACAAGTCATCTAATGACATGATTTCTTTCTAGTATCACATAATTAACTTAACTCAAATTAACTATAATCAAGAGATACTGTAATTCTCAACTTTAATGTTTTCTTAAATCATAATTTGTCATCACAATAAAACAATGCGTGCATATAACATAATGTGACAACTAACAAATAAACAAAAACATAACATTAATTTAATTCATAAGTGTCAAAACAATAATGGCAAATATCCAAACATATGTATATACATATCATGATCTCATACTAACATGGGCTTACCTATAATGCCAATCCTTTCAATATGGCTAGTAAGTGTTTTAGGTGGTAATCTTTTAGTTAACAAATATGCTACCATTAAATAAATTCCAATATGCTCAATTGACTCTTTATGTTTTTGCACTTCTTCTTTGACTAATAAGTATTTCAAATCTATGTGTTTAGCACCCTTAGAATACTTTTCATTTTTAGATAAGAAAATAGTTGCAGAATTGTCACAATAAATTCTGAACAGTCTAGCTATACTATCGACAATATCTAGCTTTAAGAAAAAGTTCCACAACCACAACGCATGAATAGTGGCCTCAAAGTATGCCACAAATTCACCCTCTATAGTGGAAGTAGTAATGATGGGCTGTTTTCTAATCTTCCAAAAAATTGCCCCTCCTGCTAATTGGAATAAATAATTGAAATTAGATTTGATTGAGTCTACATAACCAGCATAGTTTGAATCTAAATAATCGATCACTTCTAAGTGATCTGTTTTATTGTATGTGAGAATGTACACTATTAGGAAGCTTATTTCAAACCGTATATCGACTTCTTTAATTTACACACCATATTTTCCTTTTTTGCAGTCACAAAACCTTCTGCATGGTCATGTAATCTTCTTCTTCTAAGTCACCATTCAGAAAAGCAATCTTTACATCCATTTGGTGAAGCTTTAAATCATAATGAGTTACCAATGCCATAAAAATTCTTAAAGAGTCCTTCTTCGAAACTGAAGAGAATGTCTCTTTAAAGTCAATGCCATCTTTTTGAGTATAATCTTTAGCTACAAATTTGGCTTTTTACCTTTTAATATTACCTTTCAAGTCTCTTTTGGTTTTAAAAACCCATTTATAGTCTACTTGCTTTGAGCTTTCAGGTAACTCAACTAGTTCCCAAATTTATCATTAATAGATTTTTACTCTTCTTTCATAGCTTTGAGTCACTTTTCAGAATTATTACATTTCATGCCTTCTTTAATTTAAATGAGACTGGATCCTTATCAATACTCAAGTAACACCCTCGCTCAAGTGAATGCACCATATAATCATTTGATATAGGTGGTCTTTTCTCCCTTATAAACCTTCGTAATACTATTTTTTGTGGTATCACTTGATCATTTGTGACTTCACATTATTTACCAGTTTATTATTGACATTCTCTTTTTATGGGTTTGGAATATTAACTTGTTGCTCCGATATTACATGATTGTGATACAACAAGAGGAACAACAACTTAAGAAGAGATATGGGGTGAAGGATTTTCCACCTGATTCTCTTGAATATTCACCTTTTGTAGTTCCCCACTCCCACTAATTTGTCTATTTTCAATAAACCTAGCATTACCAAACTCAAATTTTCTTGTACCATGGTTAGGATAATAAAATATATACCTTTTAGACTTTTCTGGATAATCGGTAAAGTAACCACTAATGATTCTTGCATTAAGCTTCCTTTTATGAGTATTATAACTCCTTATTTCTGTTGGGTGACCCCAAACATGCAAGTACCTCAAGCTAGGTTTCCTACTTGTCCACAATTCATAAGATGCCATATGAATTGCTTTACTAGGAACTGTATTGAGTAGATATGTAGCTATCTTTAATGCATACATCTGTAAAGATAAAGGTACATTAGTGTAACTTAACATACTCTTAAACATATCCATAAGAGTACGATTCTACCTTTAAGCTGCACCATTTTGTTGTAGTATATTGGGCATTATATACTATGCACAAATATCCCATCTTTAAAGAAGTTTTGCAAATGGACCTAGACACTGTCCATTCTCATCATATTTACCATAATATTCACCACCTCTAACAGACCTTACTACTTTCACTTTTCTATCTAACTACCTTTTTACCTCATTAATGAACACCTTAAGAATGTCCATTAATTAAGACTTTTCATGCAGTAAATAGAGATATCAATAACATGAATAGTCATTAATAAAGGTTATAAAATACTTTTCACCACCCAAGATGGAACATGAAATAGACCACATATATCAGTTTGTATTAATTCAAGTAACTCAGTAATTCTTGTGGCTAAATTCTTAGATATGTGTTTGGTTTGCTTGTCTTTAATGCAATCTGCACACACATCCCAATCAGTAAAATCTAGTTCAAGTAAGATTTCACTTTTTATTAACCTCATCACCCTTTCTTTAGATATATGACCTAACCTTTGATGCCACAAGTAAGCAAAGTGTTCATTATGTGCATTAGTTTATTACCAATATTGTGTTCAACATGAAATAGGGATTCAGAATAATTAACATCAAGGTTAAAACAATATAAACCATCTATTAATGTACCAAAACCATAATAGTATTGTTGTTTATACAAAGAAAAAACATCGTTTCCAACATTGAAACTAAAACCTATCTTATCTAACTTATTAATAGAAACTAAATTTCCAGCACGTTCAGGAACATAAAGACACTTTTCAAGATCTAGACTACAGCTAGTGTCTAAGATCAATTTATACGTCCCAATCCCTTCTATTTATGCCTTTATTATGTTACTCACATACAAGAACTCTTCAGTTTTGTTTGTGGTTTGGATTAAACAGAATCCCTGAATAATATGTGACACATGAGTAGTTGCACCTGAACTTAATCACCAGGTATTATTGGGCACCTCAATAAGGTTTGATTTAAAACATACTGAAACATGGTACTTACCTTTCTTTTCAAACCAAGCCTTTCTCTTAAGGTAATCTTTCTTAAGATGACCAACTTTCTTACAGAAGAAACAACACTGCTCTTTATGGATTTGGCACTTATTAACCTTCGCTAGGGCTTTTTCCTTCTTATTGTTCTTCCTTCCTGGCTTTCCCTTTCTGCTGCTAGCTTTTTTATGTACAGTATAATGAGTAGAGTGCTCCTTCATTTTCTTTAATCTCCCTTCCTCCTGCACCAACAAGACCTTTATTTCTTGAAAGTTCCATTTCTCCTTAAGAGTGTTATAATTCACTTGGAACTGACCAAATTAAGGAGGTAGCGAGTTGATAATGAACTGTACTAGGAAGGATTCACTCACATCTATGCCCATTGATTTCAGCTTTGCGGCTAGTTTTGATTTCCTGTTACATAATCATGAATAGGTTGAGACCAGTCAAACTTTTTGGTCGTTAATTCACTCACTAAGCTTCCTACAATAGACTTGATATCTAAATCTGATTATGAGTACTCTTTGATTTTCATCAAGAATTCCCTTGCATTTTTAGTATGAGGTATTGATTGATGGCTTAACATTTTCAGTAATTGTCAATCACATCAAATTTAGACTTAGCCTATTAGACTTTTCCCAAGCCTCAAAATATGTCTTTTCGACTTATGTACAAGTCTTAGGAATGGTTGCAGGCTTCTCTACAACTAATGCCAGGTCCTTATCCATAATACCCAACTTAAATTGAATTTTCTCAGACCAATCGACATAGTTTAAACCATTGAACTTGATCAGACCATTGCCCGTAGCTAACAAATTATTAGAAGTTGTAAACGTAATACAAACTCATACATTAATACTTTGAGTACAATTAATAAATTCAGAAAATAATAAAATTTAATATATATATTTAAGTTCACCTTTAGGTAATACTTAAATACATATCCTTAATCCATAATAATGCTAACAACATATATATATACACACTTTAATAGACATTTAATCATACTCAAGTTAGTATGCATGTTTTCTTTGGATATACAAACATATTCACTAAGTATATCGATAAGTCTCTTTAATGTCATTAATTATAACTATTGATCCACCTTAGGGTGATCTCCTAGCATTATAATTAATAATCTCAATTCTTCAGTTCATCTTTTATGTTATTTATTAGTATCATATAACATGAACAATTGAAGGAATGCATAATTAAATGTCTAACTATCTTTTTAAGCAAGGTCATTTTGGTGACTAACAAGCTTTCTATAAAGTAAACATTTAATTAATTAAGTATAAATGAATTTGGGAATTTAATTATAATGTTGAAAGATCATTCTGTAAAGTCTAAAAATTTTTAGGGACTAAATTGTAATTTTATTACCAGATTGTAATGTCCAAAAAACTATAAGGACTAAAATGTAATTGCCCATCTTCAACCTTTTGATTTTCAATATTACCTACGAAAAGGCTCCCTAGTCAAACCTAAATTCCTCCACTGACATTGTAATTTAGTTTAACTTAATTATGCCTATTATCGACAATCCCATAAGTGATCCTTGTCCACTCTAGAGAATGCAATCTAACATATGCCATGTTGTTGCCCACCATTGAAAGTTTTTATAAATTCTTATTTATCATTGCGAACTCTTGCCAATCTTTGCTTGACCTATTACAAATCCATCATGTCTATCCATCATGCCTATCTTTACCTTAGCAAATCATAAAACCAAAAGTCTTTCTATGGTGTGCCCTACGAAACTTTTTCTTTAACCTTTTGTTTTGCACGCTCACGCACATTCACAAAAGTGCCACATTAAGTTTGGCTAAAACTTCTCTCCATCTTTTTATTCTTTCAAAAACTTAACTAGTCAAAACCCCTACACTTGTAAAGGTCAATATACTTTTTAATAATGGATAACATTAAAAGATGGACCAAGCATCTGTTTGATGCAATGTGATGCACACACATTCCATAACATTGCCTGGCACCTATTTAGAACAATTTACTTATAGAGCCTATTATATCATACAAATTCAGCGAAGACGTAGACTCAATATCTTTAAGTCTTGCACAACATTTCTATCGATTTTCTAATATGATACTTTCTTCAATTTTCAGTGCTCTATATTATTTCTCTTTCTAACAAACGTGAATCCCAAATAACATAATATTTATTCTTCATTCAAGAACACGATAATATTCAATAATTGCAGTAAACAATTCATACAATCAATTGAACAAAAACAAAGTACATATGATTATAGCAGAAGCAATAAAATAATTTTAATTACATTCTATAACCTTAAGTACTATTAATAGCTACCATGAATCCTAAGGTTAAAGTTAGTACAAATCAAAGTGTCATAATCTTGCTCTAATACCATATGTAAATTTAATCTTCAATATTCTTGAAAATATTTCAAGTCTATAATCCCAAGATCATCTATAACACAATTGGTTCAACCCATTCAATTAAGATTCGTGTTATGAGAGAGAAAAAGAAATGATGACCTTGATCCATGCTTAATATGTGTCTACAATCGTAGATCTTTAATCCTTTTCTGATTGCAAACACCTTCTCTGGGTAAAGAATTTTATCCTCTGTCTCCTTTTGCTTTTCTTCGTTCCTTTGTTAATGGTACATGAACATACGTTTGTTTGATAATTGTTAACTTACATTAGGAAAGGAGAGGGAAGGGTTTTTATTTATTATAATAAAACCTTAATGACTCTAATTTTCTCTACAAGCTTAATAATCATCATCTTAGGCCCAACTTATATTAGAATCAACCCAAGTAATATGGGCCACACTTTTATGATTATTAAATTAATCTAACATTTTGATCACCCTACACTATTTATAATTGGATTATGTGTTGTGGTTGTTTAAGATAAATTAAAGTCAAGGAAAGAGAAAAAATTAGAGAAAAAGTGGTTAGAAAATGAGAAAAGAAGAGATAGGAGAAGAGGAGAGGGTGAAGAAGATGATATTTTTGGAAAATTTAAGTTGCATTAAGGGGTAAAATATACATCAAAGTAAAAAATCAGAATATAAATGTAAAGTGTAGATACTTACAAGATTGTCTGCATACTCCTGGTGGGTAATAGATCCTCCAGTGTGTACGGCAGAACTCTCCCCTTGATCCTCCACATCTGTTGGCAGAATTGCACTTTGAAATGGACATTGCCTTAGGTGATGTCAATACTGCTGCTAACGACTCCATATTTCTTCATATATATAAGGAGGTCATGCACCAATCTCGTGTACTGTACCAAAAAAGTCTCTATAACATGTACAAGCTCGCCTCTCCCATACTTTATAAATTACCGTGTCAAAATTGGAATCCTAAAAAAATCCTTAATGAAAAAAAAGAAAAACATACTATCTAATTAATGTATAAAATAAATTAGATAAAAATACAAATAATATATTTTTTGTACCTTAAACTCCTGATAATAAAAATCCTTTGTCGCTTAAGAGATATTCTTCCATATATAACCTTCAAGATCAATCTTCTCTTTAAACTTGGATGTCATGTTTCTTGAGCACGTTCTATATAGAACCAACAAATGTATAAGCATTTTTATATCTTTTTCAAATTAAAACCTATAACTTCATTATAAACCTATGGTATTGTCATGCATGTATTTTCACTCACAAATTGTTGACAATTATGATGTAGGTTCTTCCATCAACTCCCTTAGCTCCGAGCAATCCTTCATTCGCAATATTTACCCCTAATATCTCTATCGGTATAGGGGTGGTGGATGGTGTAGGGTGCTAGATGGTGTAGTAGGGTTGTTGGATGGAGTAGCAGCAGGTACAGAAGGTGATGCCTCATCTGGACGTGTAGTAGCTAGAGGTACAACATCTGATTCTGTGGTAGCTGTAGAATGTGATGCTTCACCTGGAGAGTAATTGGCTCCAAATTGTGGTAACCTTAACCTTGGCCGTATCATATCCTGTTTTCTCTTTGGTAGCATATTTTTAACCTGAAGTTCACATTTTATTAAATATTCCAGTAATAAAACAATAAAAATTGAATATATAACAATATATTATTGATGTAATAATATATTTATTCATATAATATTCTATTACAAATACAAATTAATTGCTATCATGATCACTTAATTGTAAATCAAAATCATCATCATCATCTTTTTATGAAGAATTAGAATCAAACTCAGACTCCTTTTCAGATCTTTCGCCCTCCTCATCCTCTTTAGTAAAAATTTCAACATATTCATTATTTGCATCGTTCAAAGGTTCATTCTCTCCATATGTAACATATGCATTTATTTCATAAACATCTTCCTGAAACGCTTCACTTTCAATTCTCTTATTTTCTCCTTTTCCATATAATTCAAAAATACCTATAGAATTTACTTTGCAAACGGCCAACCAATCTGACTTATCTCATCATAAGCTAGGAAAAGGAACATAATACGCCTGGATCGCATGCATTGCCAATACGAAAGGTTCAAATTGTCTAAATCTTCTTCGCTAGTTAATTTCAACTAAATTGTATCAGTTGTGCACTTTTTTACTAACATCATGAGTTAGATCAAACCAGTCACACTTAAATATCACATTTCGCTTTATTAATAATGTAGGGCATTTAATTTCAAGTATCTCAATAATTTTACTATAGTAATCCATCAATTCTCTCTGTATGCAAACCTTACTATTTACTATTGCCATGCTATGACCATAATATTCTGTATGAAATTTGTATCCATTAACGGAATACACCTGATAGGATTTAATAGTTCACAAAGGTCCTTTCGCAAGATCACATATGAACATATTCTCGATTGAATTTTCTGAGGCTTATAAAAAATTATCATATTAAATAGTATAATGTCATTTGAACACTTTGATCTGATAATTTAACCATTTCAATAATTATTAGACGAAAGGTTGAACCGCTTAGCAATTCAATAAAATGTAACCATGGGCAGCCTCTATTTCTACCTCTATTAACATTCTTCTTGTTGATCGCCCATATGTTCATCCAGGATATGTGAAAATTGATAAGTTATCATCAACATCACCCGTTCCCCCCCCCATGGTC
>JANQAP020000014.1:5729912-5741429 GCA_026874005.2 Erythroxylum coriaceum
AGCATGATGTTACATTAAGTGTTTTTCTTGCTTCACTAACTTTGACGTCTTCTGTGCTACATTACCCAAATACATCCCACCTTAACCCTTGCCCATATTATAACCTTAGAAAAGTCCTTTAATTCATGATTATACATGTGAATCTTAATGGTACAGAAATTAAATGATATGCAAAGTTATGGAAAGTCTTGATCATGAATGGTGTTTGAGGGTACCCCTAAATTTATCATATAAACATATTTTGTCAAAGTCTAACCATAGATTGCTCAGTTTCTAAAGGAAATGATTATTGATTGATTATAAGTAGAGGCATTGGATGTTGAGTTATTGCTATGATTTTGAAAGTTATTTCTCTTTATAGTTATCTATTCTTAGGAAATATGGAAATTGTGAAAGTTTTTTAGTTGCTATTTTGATATTTTTATTTTGCCCGAGGACAGTCAAAAGCTAAGTGTGGGGGAATTTGATGTGAGCTTAATTGTTTATACAATCAGTCCTTGACACTTAGTGATTAATGTTTTTAAATGCTTAAGACATTCATTTTAGTTCATATTTGGTTTTAGGTACAATTTAGAAGTTCAAGAGCTAAAGTGAGTTAAAAGCACATTCTTTGACCCATCCTCTTGATGATAGAACTCGTTTGTCTTTGTGGAATAAGAAGGAAATTGATTAGGGTAAAGATGGGACAAGAAATTTCAAGAAGAACAACAATTCAGCATGATCTGGGAGATACATGGCCGTGTATCTACTTACATTGTCGTGTATACATTTGAAAGATGCATTTTTGACATACATGGTTAGATACACAGTAAGTAGATACGTCTCTATGTATCTAACTGTGTATCTTCACGAAATCTTCAATTTTTTGGTTTGCAAGGTTGGATGTTCGGTCATGCACCCAACCATTCATCTTCCCAAAACCCTAGTGATATTTGAGCGACTTAGGGGGTGTGGATCATTTTTGGAACAAGAAGGGCAGACAGAACTCCTACTTCTTGGGCATTTATAGAGGGCTAATCTTCCTTCTTCTAGTTCGGAGGTGAAATTGAAGTCGAAGAACACATTTGTGCATATCTTCATTGTGTATTGTTGTTCTTTCTCTCTCTAGGGATTGTTTATGCTATCCTTTGCTTATTAATTTGGTTATTCATGTATGAATAATTAGTATTCTCATTCTTATTTAATTGTTTATATATGAACCCAATTCCAGAATATGAACAATACGTAATAGTTGTGTTTTAGATTTATTTGTGGCAACTAATGGTGTTGAATCATTAGGGATAATGTAACATAGGTTAAATGACCTGAGCTTAAGTGGTTGTTGCCTAGATTGATCCATTTTCTTTATTCATAATTCGACTATCCGACTAAATCTGTAGAGCTTGTTCTAGGTTGTCGAATAGCTAGGTTTAATTAAAGAGCTTATTTGTGATCTAAGGAAAAACTAGGGTTAAGAGAGCTTCTTGTTAATCTGCGATCAATAATTTCTAAGAGAGGTGTGTAAACAATATGACAATGATGTATGTTTAATTGAGTGTTGGCTGAGATTGAACCAAGAATCAGATTTTGAACGCATTCATCACTTTCATCATTTGCTTTTTTTAATTAGTTTTCGTTAGTTTAATTTTACTTTGTTTTCTTAATTACATCAAACCCCCCCCCCCACCCCAATATCCTAAACATCAAATCTTCTCATTATAAAAGCTTTACACACATTCTCTGTGGATACAATCCCTACTCACCACTAGTATAAAATTAGTTATGCAGAGTTAGGTTTATTTTATGGTGCATTCAACACGTATCAACATATATTCTTCACCACCTTGATTTTGAGGGTTGTGTTAACATATATATAGCACATTTATAGGAGATTGACATGTTAATATCTAGGAATCAACTAGCATACAACTAATATATGATTGATCTTATTTCCATATTTATATAGTTGTAACTAGTATAAATAATCCCATTGTGTAAAGTTCAAAATATTCTAAAATACAAATAAAATTTAATCTTAATTTCATTAATGAAACTTATTTGCTTGTATAAATATAAACCTCACTAAAAATGTGGATAAGGACGTGAATTTTTGAAAATTTGTGCTAAAAGCAATATAATCTATATTAAATGATTTTACTATTTATTGTTGTCAATATATCTATAACATAATTAGTAGCATATTTTTAGGAGATTTTGTATGTTGATATTTAGGAATAAATTAGCATGTAATTATCATATGATTGATCTTGTTTCTATATTTTTATAGCCTTAACTAGTACAAATCCCATTATATCAAGTTCAAAACATACAAAAATATAGAGAATATTTTTCCTTAATTTACTTTCTTTTATTCACAGTATCAAAGCTCCATTTTTAAAAATGATATGAATTTTAGACCTTTATTTTATTTTTATTTGAGTAAACTCTTTTATTATTTAAGATGATCACAATAGTATAAAATGCGTCTATTAACTCCTTAATATGAACTACTAAAAGCCACTATTAACTTATGTCTATATTATACTATCTAGAGAAAGAACATAACCTAAGTAGTGTAATTTCATAAGCTTTAAACCAAAACGATATCATTTCTTACTAGTCACATATCAAGTCTAGTCAACATCCTCCTCCATCTGTCATCCTTCCATTGGTCAATTCATTAACATATGTCATCCAGTTAACTATCATGCATTATTTTGGGTCTCTCATCTTTGACGACAGCCATTATATCATCACTAGTTTGGTTCAAACCTATTGACTAACACTTTGATTGATTAGTTCAATCATTTTATTATTGGTTTTCTATTCAGTCAGACTAGTTTTTAAGGTTTTTAAGTGCCCTAAACTTAATTTTAAGGTTAAATTTGACAAATTTTACTTTTACAAATATGTTTTCTCTTACTTCTTATGGTGTTCTCTTACTCTGCTAATAGTTATTATTTTGTTTATAAATTATGGATGCTTCTAAACTTCCCTAATGCATTTCCTTCATAATTAATGTCATATTTGATGGCTTTATTTGTGCTTTGTAGGCTGAGGAAATGTATACTTTTTTAGGATTCTACATCATATTATGATTGCTAAAACACCTACGAATACCAAAAATATGAATGAAGATGAAGTTGTATTCATTAAACACTTAGTAATGTAGGATGGCATAAATCATTACATCTTAATATAGTTCCATAATATATATGTTGAAGTTATTAAGTTAGAATTCCACATACTTGACATCGCTAAAGAGATGTGAGATATTTTTTAGAAATTGATATGCTACATTTGATAAAGTGAACCAATTTCAGTTATACCAATACCATCATTAGATGCAATAAGAACTTGATTATACTTTTTATAATTATGTGTCCAAATTTCAAGAATTTTAAGATCAGTTAGCACTAAGAGTTCCTATATGGCCTAATCTTTAAGCAACCACTATCTATTTAATCATTGTAATTATAAACTTATTTGGAATATAATGATGACTTTTAGAGATGAGTTTGTGTCCATATATAAATCTCTTCTTCAACAAGGTCCTTTAACTAACCTAGATTCTTATTTATTTAGTTTTATGTTATACTACAACTAAATATATTGTAATATAAATAATATCGATCCTAAAAGGATTGAATATAGTTACCTAAAAATTTGAATTACATTTTTTTAAGGTAACAAAAGATTGAATTAACTGAAAATTAAAATAAGTAACAAAACTTAATGACTAAACAAGTAAAAGATAACAATGAAAGTGTAGTTACTCAATAATAGAAACTTAAGGATTATCATATCCTTATTTTGTCTTAACTTTGCTTGTTAATTCAACTATGCTTGATCATAGATATCCAAAGGTTATGATTACCTCTCTTAAGATCTAATCTAGTAATCCTAATTGAAACAGATAAAAATTGAGTTGCAATCTCTTAAAACTACTTCTAACTACCCAATTAGATTTAAATCAATCTTAGAGATAATTAACTCATAATTAAGATCTCTTTTTAATTGCTTATTAACCTGATATTAGTAAGTCTATTAAGGTATCAACTCTCCCTGTGCAACTTAACATAAACAACTTGATCCAATCCTTGATTCAATTTAAGTATGAGCATAACAAATATCACGAAGTAGTGATGTATTGAATCTAACAAGGTCAAAGTTAAACAAAACAATTCAAGGATAAAACCCTAATATAGATTTAGCAATCTATAGTTATGTTCAAAATAAAAATATATAGTAGCATATAAGGCAATGAAATAGAAAAAAATAAAAGAAAGAAATCAACTTGAAGCCTTGATTTAGAAAATCTAGAAAGCTTAATTTGATTTTGATATTTACACTTTTGATCTCTTTTTTGTGATGTGTAGCCTCCTTTTTGGAAAGTTCTTTCCAGGGTTTGTACAATTGTTTTGGTTCAAAAAATAGCCTCAAAATGTTAAGAATACAAAAATCTTACAAGCTGGAAATTGCAATGAACGATCGCGTATTAGCTATCCTAACTCTCTGGTACGATTATGCATAGGGATGCATGATCATACTAGAGGGTTCATCCTATCTGCTGCTTACATACACGATCATGCATAATCTTGTTTTTCAACTCTTTCTTCATCTTTTCTTCAATTTTTCCTATTTACACTCACTAAAAAACAAATCAAAAAACCTTTAAAACATAATAGTAAAATCAAATCCTTGCTCTAACATAATCAAACAAATAGAACACAAAAAAACTAACAAAAACACAATTTTAAGTCCTAAACATATGAATATCATCTACGAAAAAACTTAAAAACACATTTAAACATCTAGAACATATACTACAATGTACACCTACGAACATCCCCACAATTAAATCTTTATTTGTCCCTAAACAAAACTAAAACCACAAAACAAACATAATCACACAGTTATACAACAATGCAATCATGGTATAATGGCATCAAATCTCATGGAATTAACTTAACCTAAAACATCAACCACTTAAAAAGTGCCAACACATTAACTTATTCCATTCATGTTCAACTGCTTGATCAAAATATTGACACCCTATTCATACACCTATGGCATTTGTAAGCAAGTACTTATTATTATTGATCAATTAAAAAGGTAAACTATTGTTAACCCTTTATAAAAAGTCTTTCTATTTTAAAAGATCAGTAGGTTTAATTTTGTTGCAAGAACTAACTTTTTAGATTTTTTTTAACAATCACCTAGTCTTTTGAAGTGAAGGTAAACACCTTGTTATGAATGACCCCCGATTACTCAACTAGGTTATGGTTTTTTATTTAGCTTGGTTGGAGTGTCATTCTAGCCTTTTGACACGAAGACAAACATTTTATCATGAATGCTCCTAGTTACTCAATTATATCACAACTTTTAATTAGCTACCAGCTCTATTCTTAACCTAATTTTCTTAAAAAGGGCTAGTAGAATATAAGTTTTATTTAACACACTTATTTTTTCAACTTCTTAGCCTACTTAATTTCTTCTTATTCATTCCCTTCGTGAAAGGTTACTAATGAATCCTACCAATTTAGATGAATTTAATTATAAGTGCATCCCAACAAATGTCATAAAGTGAAAGAAAAGCTGCAATAACCTAATTAACATGCATATTCATCCCATTTGAAATGTAAACTTTACAAGTTAATGCGCCTTTACAATTTAAATGACCATGTTTAAACGTAAACCCATTTCATTTAATTCATATTATTGACACATTTACACAATGCAATATCATGTAATAAAAACATACGCTATGCTAACATAATCAAAAATTAACATCATACAAATGTAAATTCATACACAAATGATATGCAAGTGCGTATATGTCCCCACACTTGAACCAAACATTGTCCTCAATGTGGAAACCACACAAAAAATAACTAAAAACCAACACAAATAACAAATATAACATACACAAATAAATAATAAAAATATTTAAATAAGGGTAAGAATACTTATAGGTATTGTGGTGGTGATGGCATTAGAGAAGAAAGTTGAACACACTTTATGCCATAATGGTCCATCAATCAACTCTCTACAAAATAAACATAAAACATAAAAATAACAAAGGACTAACAAATACGAAATTACGAAAGACCTATCCTAATTCTTAGGTTGCTTCCTAAATAGTGCTTATTTAAAATAATTATCTTGACGTACCGTTCCTATTTACCATCAACTTAAGTCCAAAATTAGTGGCTTGCTTCCACCCATTTCTCTATATGGCATTTTAGTAGCCTATGAACAAGCCACATGTTTTAAGATAATGATAAGGACATAATTGTTAAATTAATAAATGTAATTGACTCCATTAATGGTCTTTTCGATAACAAATTGTTAATAAAATAAGAAATAAAAAACTCCCTGAATTTTCTGTTGACTCAAACAATTTTTCTTGTAGGATGTGGAAATCATTTGTACTTAAGGTGACTACCAATAATTCATCAATAGTTTCCTTATTTTGCTCCTCCTCTTTTTCTTCCTCAATTACCTTTATGCTCTCTTCTACTTTCTCTTCTTGGATAAAGGCTTCCTCCTCTGCTTCAAACTCTGTTTTCTCTATCATCTATTCTTCTTTCTCTTCTTAAATTGCAACTTTATTCATAAAGTCGACCTTTGACTCCTCTTCACTATGAGGAATTAATAAGCTAAAATAAAATGTTGTATTTAGCTTAATATATTTGGGCAAAGAAAATATCTCTTTGAATTTGTAGGGGCTAGCTTCATTTTTAGAAAGGTCTTTTGTTAATATATTTATAAGATGTTCTTCTTATTACTGTTATTGTAAAGATTCAACTGAAAGTAATCGTTCCATGCATCAGCATAAGGGTTGCTTAACTTTGAATTATAACTATTCTTAAATAGTGTATTTTGAAGCCAATTTCACATGAAATATGGATGCTCCCACTTATAGTTCAGTACCCAACATTTATGATTATAATGGTTACCCAATTTGAACCTCCAAGTTATGAATGGAAAATAAGTGGTTCTTCATTATTTGATCAAATTTGGCTTCCATCCTCTTTTGACTTTCATCTTAGATATTGAACTTGGAGCTTAGCATATCCACTAACTTATTTATCTTTGACTCTAATAAATCGAGCCTATCTTATTGGAATCATAGTGGGCCTTGAGCTCTGATTTGATTCCTACGTTACTATAAAAGAAAATTTCAGGTTGTTTTTCCGCTCAGGATTGTAAATATCAGAACAGGGATCATTACCCCATTGACCATACTATGCTCCCAAAAAGTTTGGCTACTCTATGTTGTTTTTCTCCACTAAGAAACAATCAGCTAAGATATGGTTTTCTTATCCATATATTTGACATCCATACTGAATTGCCTTAAGTGAGCTAGAAGATGTGACTTTCATACTGTTCAATTATTCCTTGATGATCTTGTGTTTATGCACTTGCAATCATATAAGAAAAGAGTATCAAATTCCTTAAATTAAAATAATTCAAATTGGATAAGATGCTAAAATTGTAATCCCCAACAATAATGTTAAAAACTTGTTTACTTAGTTTTATGTTATACTGCAAGTAAACGAGTCATATATTGTAATATAAATAATATCAATCTCAGAAGGATTGAATATAGTCACCTAATAATTTGAATTACAATTTTTCTAAGCTAACAAAAGATTGAATTATTTGAAAATTAAAATAACTAACAATACTTAATGACTTAACAAGTAAAAGGTAACAATGAAAGTAAAGTTACTCAATAATGAAAAATTAAGGATTATTATATCCTGTTTTGTTTTCCTTTTCCCTTATCAATTCAACTATGCTTAATCCTAGACATCCAACGGTTATGATTATCCTCTCCCAAGATCTAATCAAGTAATCCCAATTAAAATAGATAAAAATTGAGTTGGAATCTCTTAATCTCTCAAAACTACTCCTAACTACTCAATTGGTTTTGAAGCAGTCCTAAGGATAATTAACTCACAATTAAGATCTCTCTCAATTGGTTATTAACCTAATATTTATAACTATATTAAAGAACAACTCTTATTGCACAACTTAACACAAATAACATGATTTAATCTCTCAATTCAAACTAAGTATGAGCACAAAAAAATATCATAAAGCAGTAATATATTAAATCTAACAAGGTCAAAGTTATACAAAACAATTCAAGAATAAAACCTTAATATGGATATAGCAATCCATAATCATGTTCAACACACACCAATTCAGATTTGACATACAAGACAATGAACCAGAAGAAGAAAAAAGAAATAAATCAGCTTGAAGACTTGATTTGGAAAATCTAAAAGATGGAGTTGATCTTCATGTTTCCACTTTTGATCTCTTTTTTTTAGATGTGCAGCCTCCTTTTGGTGTTTTTCTTTTTATTTTTATACTCTTGAGCTTTTTAGGGTTCTTTCTAAGGTTTTCCCATTTGTTTTGGTTCCAAATATAGCCCTAAAATGTTAAGAATACGAAAATCTTGCAAGTTGGAAATTGTCAGTGCACGATCATGTATTAACTATCCTAACAATCTAGCACAATCGTGCTAGAGGGTTCATCCCCTCTACTAATTGCATGCATGAACGTACACAGTCTTGTTCTTCAACTCTTACTTCATCTTTTATTCATTTGTTATTGTTCCCATTCACTAAAAAACATATTAAACAACTATTAAAACATAATATTAAGATCAAATCCTTAATTTAACACAATCAAACAAATAAAACACACAAAAACACTAACAAGAACACAATTGTAAGTCCTAAACATATAATTATCATCTAAGAAAACACTTTTAAAACACACTTAAACATCTAGAATACATACTATAATATACATCTATCAATTTTATGATTAAATAATTGATTAAAAAAAGACTCGAATAAATGCCTTTCATATAAAAAGTTTACACCATCCATTGATGTTGTTCTTATGTCTTTAACCATATAATATCATACTTTTATCCCTTAGAACTCAACTAAAAAGTCTCGAGATAGATTTTTTCAATTACTGTAAAAATAACGGTTATTAAATCTCTAAATGCAAAAAACTACTAAGATAAGCTTTAGAATAAGGCAAATTTTCCAAGTTCTATCATACTCAACCAAATATTGTTGTTATTGTTGCCACTAAGGCTTCAATAAATAATATCTCCAAATTTTCTTTTAAATATCTTTATGTTTTTTTATAATCATTTTAACCTACTATATCATGTCTTGTCTTATCCAATATTTTAGATACTTCCTCTTTATAATACTTTGATTCTACTTATTACAACCACATAATATTTAATTCTTATATATTTGACTCCTCAACCACTTGATGCAAGTCAAATATAACCATATTTTTACCATGATTTTACATTGATTTCGCATGATTTATAACTCATTTAGTTAAAATTATCAATTAGAGGCACAATATTTATGCGGGTTAATGATTTTTAGGTACAATTTGGTTCGTTTTTCGAAGATTAATTTTTTCCTTCACTTCATGGAGCAAGAAGAAGAAAATTAAAATACAAAGAAGAAGAAATGAAAGGAGGAGCAAGGACCCAAAATGGTAGCAACAAGCAGAAAACGGCAGTGCAGAAACATAACAGCTGGATAAGAAGACCCTAGGCATTTCACGCAATCAACGTGAAATTCAAATAGCCAGAAACTTAAAATGTAGAAGCAAGACAGTCTAAGACCAAAAACGACAACTCTTTATGCGTGACCTAGGAAATTCACGAGTTACAATGAGATGGGCTTTAAAACGTAACACATGGAGATTAAAAAAAAAACCAAAACGCTACAGTAGAGGGGCAGAAGAATATAAAACAATAAACAGCCAAAACGTTGACGTTGGGGAAAGGCAGGAAGGTTTTAGGCCTGAGTGGCTTGCGTGGACAAAAGAGGCTGATCCTTATTAATTGGGGACATCACGAACAGTGAGGGGGCGGCATAAGAAACGAAAAGAAGACAAGATGAAGAAGGAGGGATCTTTGGAGGCTTGGGCGGCTAGAGTTTTCACGCACAGGGACTTCTCAAGCCTTGGAGATCACTGCAACTTTTATGGGGAGCTGTCTTTTCCTACTCTTTAATTGTATTGAGATGTCTATTTCAACCATGAGTAACTAAACTTTCTGTATACTCCTAAGATAGATGATGGTTGTTTGAAATTCTGAATTTTTATATTGGTTTGGCCATGATTTATACAAGATCATATTTATCTACATGTTTTAAATATTTTTCTTGTGATTTAAGTTGCGCGCTTGAATTATACGTACTTAGAGTTGCATGATTGCCTCTTTAGCGTTGTGTAATTCTGATCTGTGTTGGTAGAGCCGTCGTAGTCATTGATTTAGAAATAAGCGAGGTGAAAAGGTGGATTTAATATGTCGTATGTGTGTAGAAGTGGCATTTGAATCTACGGCACATCCGCCGGGGTTTAATTATCCCGAGTATTGGCTATAATTCCATCTAGAGATAGGGGTTTAGTCAAAATATTCTAATTCGCCTAGAAACAGGGGTTAGAGTGTAAAATTGGCATCAATCCTGTGAATTGCATATTTGAGCTAATCAGTATAAATTGAAAGAATGGAAATCAATCTAGTCGAATTTTAGGAGTATCGTCTCTCTGATTGATATTTAGTGTGTGATTTGTGATTTGGGCATCTGGCAAATTAATTAAGTTATTAGTGATTTTGCAATTTGAATTTTAATTGTTGAGTTGTGTCATAATTACCACTTTAATTAAACTAAACCTCTCTGTGAGATCGACCCTAAAGTACTGCAATTGCACGACTTACTCTTGCGTCACTGCGGTAATTTTAGGTATTCTTTGTACGTGTTAGATATAATTTTCTATACCTAGAATATTCGTATCACCACTCTTCCTATGTAATATATTATTCATATTTTTGATAATTTACTATCAATGTTAGAATTATATGCGCTATTCAAACACCTAAGTTATCCTTATCTAATACCTTTCTTATTCCTAAAGTTTCTTTAAATCTTATCTATGTTAGTCCATTATGAGAACTTGGTAATAACTTACTTTTTCCATATTATGGTTGTACTGTATAAAGTCCACAAATAGGTAAGAATCTTCAGAAAGAGCATAAGGTTTAATGACTTTTTGAACTTACCTAACTTCATCTTATTGTTGGATCGTAAAATAAAACATGCAAGATTTGGCTAAAACGGTATATTTCAAAACTTTTTTAGAAATCAAAACACAGCGGAAGCAAGATAACTAAATCAACATGCCAAGCCATACATGATACGGTATATGGAAAATAATTATCATAATAACAAGATGGAGATTATATTATCGACTCCTTTGCTACAGATTTAACTCCTTATTGTGCTATCCTCTCCTTCTTCTTGTAACCTCTCCTAGCTTTAGCCTTGCTTTTGAATCCTTTCTTTTGTCAATGTATCCTCTCCTTATTGTTGTATGCTCAATCAATCTGATCTACCATTTGTTCTTCTTGGACAACTTGGTTAACAAGATCCTTTGGTGGGAAAGGAGAAGAAATATTTGGAGGAGATTTTTCTT
>JANQAP020000014.1:5836146-5846208 GCA_026874005.2 Erythroxylum coriaceum
GAGCCCCAAATTTTCAATGAAATGAAGTGCTAAGGAGCTAAAAAAATTTTATATGACATGGAGCAATACTTTACAGTGGCAAAAGTGTTTGTATATGGTGCATGATGCAAAGTTGTGGTGGAGAACAAAAATCTCCAACGACATCAATATAGGTAAACCTCCTATTAACATTTGGGAGAAGATGAAGAACGAGCTAACGAACTAGTTTCTCCTCAGCAACACTTCATGGTTTGCAAGAGAAGCATTGAAAAGTTTAAAGTAAGACGGCTTAGCGTGAGAGTATATGAGGAAATTCATATATTTGATGTTGGACGTGTGGAACATGTCTGAGGAAGACAACTTGTTCAACTTTATAGGCAGCTTACAAGGTTGCACACAAATGAAGCTTCATAGGCAGAACATGAAATACCTCCTAA
Organism: Erythroxylum coriaceum; assembly: GCA_026874005.2. Taxonomy (NCBI): domain Eukaryota; kingdom Viridiplantae; phylum Streptophyta; class Magnoliopsida; order Malpighiales; family Erythroxylaceae; genus Erythroxylum; species Erythroxylum coriaceum. Next base: position 5,836,563 of record JANQAP020000014.1, read on the forward strand.
ACACGATAGTAGCTATAGATGCTTTAGTGGATCTCCAAATGTCATCACCAATTCAAACTAGCATTGAAGGTAAGAAGAATGGTGGGACATGGAATGACTCGGAGAAGTAGGTGAATCTTCTTAATATAAGTCAAAGAAATAAACAAAATGGGACATTGCTTGTTTCATCCTAGATAGATGTTATCTTTTATCTTGTTAGTTGTGATGTAGCTAAATCTTATTAGATAGAGTTCTATTTAGATGGAGATGTCATCTAATTAGATCATTTGATGTAATCTGATAAAGATAAGATGTGATCTAGGTAGTTGAGTTCTGTTAAGATCCTAAATTGGCCATCAAGCCAGAGATGCCTATAAATAGATCATTTGAGCCTTGCTCCTTACACAGAGATTGAGAGAACATTCATTTGTATACTTTGAGGGAAGTAATAAAGGTTAACATTTGTTGTATCTCTTTCATACTTCTATTGTTGCCATTAATAGTCTGGTGCTTTTGTTATGTTCTTGCAAGAATGTGAGAGTTAAACATTGCAAGGGTCGTGAGCCATTTGAGAACAAGATTTTGTTGGTCGACGGTCATGTAGGAAGGCTAAATCTGATTGTCGTACAAAGAAGTAGGCATAACTTATGGTACAAGTTTTTTATCTAAGAAGACCTTTGTAACAATAAGCATTATAGGGACTTCGCTTAGAATCTAACTCTAATCGGCTTGGAGGGATGGTTATTAGGTTCGATCTAGGCTTGAGAATTAAAAAAATTTCCAAGCCTAAGCCATGGTAGGAAGAGTCCGAATTTTGTCTCGAAATGATGTCGTTTGTCTATCTCTAAAGCTTGAATCCCTAAATTAGAAGCCTCTTCGATGCTTCCTTCTTGCTCTCTATTCACCGCTCTTTCCTCGAGTCTGTGTTCAAACCCTACTTAATTAAAGATTATTGACTTTGGTCTATCTGATTTTATCAATCCAAGTAAAGTTTGCTCATTCATCAATCCAAATATGAGTAGCAGTCGTATTTGGGTGCATGATAAAATACATCCACGAACTATGTGATTGTGATGCTATTTCGCTGGTTTACTATTGATGGAACAAATTGGATGCTTTGACCAGGAAGCACATAACCATGGCTCTATGTTACACGAGCCCCTGACCTATTACGACATTGCTTTAGCCACTTGAAATCATTGAAACTTAAAGTTAAATTACAAGCCGCCTTGTTCAATTTGATGGGAACAGATCCTTTGTTCCGATTATAGTATTCCTATCATGTTCAATTAAATTTTATTCATATATTTATGTGAGTTCCACATAAATATGGGATAAAATTTAATAAAACGGGATTGAAACACGACAATTATACCATAGAATTTCATGTGCAATTTGATACCCATTATGTAATGCCCTATGTTAAAGAAATCATCATTCTTGCATTTGCATGATGTCGCTTCACTTTCGTCGCATGATTGTCGAAGATTCGGATGTGGAGCTTTTAGTGAAGTCTCGCGATAGGATTTTACAGCATTTGAAGCTTGACAAGTGCTTTGACTTTTTTACTAATGGCTAAAAGCGGTTAAACAGTAAGCTTAAATGGACCAAACAACCAAATACTAGGTTATTAAAATATTTATTTTTATTTTTAATTTCTAAATCACATATGACATTAAACATCATACTAGCCATACGTATAATAAAAAGGTAACCATATCAAATATCAAATATTGTTAACAATGATTTATCTTCTAAAAATTAAAATTTTGAATATTTTAATATTATTTTTTAAAATTTAAATTATTATTATAAAATTAAATAAAATTCTATTAAATAAAACTTGAATTTTGTATAATTAACTCAATAACTAATACCTGAAAAGATGACAGTTTGCTTATTGATCTGGTCTCAATCATTCTATATGGTTTGTTGATTTCATCCGACGTGTGACGTGAGTCAAAATGGTTTATTGGTGTCTCTGGATCAAAGTAGATTCTATTTTGTGCTTTATGTTTTCTTTTACAATCCATTATTCACTGATGCCTGAATAGCATATAAAATTTGACTCTTGGTGTGGTTGGAACCTAAAACGTTATATTTTTACTTGATATTAATTTTTTAGTTCTCGTTTGGTTTTATTTTTTTGGTTGTGTATTTTGGTTTTTGTTTCTTGTTTTTTATCTATTTTTTGATAATAAAAAATATGTTTAATTAAGATTTGTAATAAAAATTAAAAACAAAAACATATTTAATTTCATCTTGTTTTTGATTTCCGATTATACTATTAGATGTTAATATTAATTAAATTTATCACATTATAATCTTAAATTCTAATTTAATTATTTAGAATATATCAAATTATATTATTAAATTAATCAATTCTTGTTATGATTATAAATAAAAACATATCCTTTCAGTAATAAGCTCGATCTTGAAAGATTTTCTATCAGTAGCAGTGAAATACTCATCATGGGAACTCTATGCATCAGGAGATAAAATGCTAGGCTTCATAATGCTTCTACATGATCCAGTATCGATGTACTCAATAACTTTAATCGGCCGATCATACTTATCTTGGAACAGTAACTGGATTTGCACATAGGGACAAGGAATAGGTTTGGGGACAAGCTTAAGACACGATCATTGCTGCTGTAACATGTAAAGCATGTCATCTCTAGAAATTGAGATATTAGAGGAGTCATCATCCTCATTAGAGGAATCAAGAGGAACAACAAACTTTGTGTCTTCATTTGCACTGGATTGTTTATGCATTTCCACATTGGGTTCTATTAGTAGGGATGTTAATGGATTGGGTAGGTCGGAATGGGTCGACCTGCGGCCTAACCCCACCAAATGATTGTAAGTCTGCATGGAAGTCATAATATATCGATTAAAAGAAAGAACAAGAAACAACTTGTGCCTAAATTTGTTGGTGGTATTGGTGAAAGTGCATGATTGTTTCTACTTCTTATTTTGTATGTCATTTCCATACCTTACCTTTTATATTAACTCCTTTAGTTTACATGCTTAAGAAGACAGGTGGTGGTGGCATAGGATCAAAAGACTAAACTAAAGCACATATTTTCCTATATTGATGATTTCACTCGTTTTTTTAGAGCAAATGGAAACTAATATTATAACTATTGATACATTAACTAGAAGTTTCCAAGCTAACTTTGGTATTTAGCTTCAAAATGTCCATTTTCTATTAACTAAGTAGCTATTATAAAAAAATAGTTAATAATCATTAATATCAGTTATAGGTTTTATACTTGTGGTAAGATAGGACAAGATTTGTTTTTCTTTAAAGATAAGAAAACATCATATCTTCATTCTCTTTTGCTATTCTTTTCCAGTAAAGCACCAAATTGAACTACTATAAAAATTGCAAAGCAAGCTATGGACTCTCTCTCTCTCTCTCTCTAATTTTCTTATGTTTGTTCGCTTCCCAACCTTAATAATATGTTTTGACTATAAAATTTCAAGTTCTAGTTGTAATCATAGTGTCATCTATCTTCTATCTATTTCCTCTTTTTTGTGTTATCTATGCTTTTGTGGTAATTATGTATATGAATTCAATAGTTGTGCATGGGAATTTATTATTATCTATACAAGGTATAAAATCAACCTTAAATATTGGAAACAAAACAATAAAAAACATGTCACACTCATTTCCTTATACTTTTAGTTATACATCAAATTAAAGCTTTCTTATTCGATGTATGACATAGCCTCTCTACCATGTAGGAATAAGACTGCGTACTACTGGACCTTCCCAGACTCTGTGTTTTAGTAGGACTCTCATTAGGTGTTGTTATTATTGTTGTTGATGTTATTAAATTTATAAGGTTGTCGACATTCGCTATAGAAAGCATATTAGGACAGTTTTAAAACAACAACACACATATATGCTTGTACTTTCTAATTAGTTTGTGACCTGAACAACTTCAAATTCATAAACAAGTCACTCATTATAAAGCAGACATGGATGGAAAACAAGAAACTAGAAAAATGATAGAAATAAATTAAAGGGTCAAGAAATTATGGAAGAAAAAAATGTATAGATGGAAAAGATTCAAGATTTAGATACCTGGGTTTTGATAGTGGATGACATGCTTAAAATCCTGAACAAAAAGTTTGAACAAAATTCAATAAAAACAATTTTAAAATAGAAACAGGAAAAGGTCAAAATCAATTTATGTTAGCTTTTTGCACTGACAAATGAAAAATTAACAAAGTTTTTCGACAAGATTGGAGAAGAATAAAAAACCTAGAAAAAACCCTCTTCTATTTTTCAAAAGAGAAATTTTACAAGGAAAATAAAGCAAAAGAGAGAAGAGAAAGGTAGGGAAAAAATAAAATGATTATGTGAGAGAAAAGAGAGAAGTAGATTTATCCAAAAGGAAGAGGCTTGCTAAAATTAGACAACAAGAGGGAGAAGGAGTTAGATTTCTACAAGATCACTGGAAAAAAGATTGATTTTAGAAATAAGATTTCTTATTTATCTAGACAAGAAAACTATTACGAAAATATACAAAAACATCATACTTATGTTTTTGTAATTACGTTGTGGTTTTTTAATTTTTAAAACAAAAAACCAAAACAATTTCTTCCAAACATGTTTTATTTATATATTTTTTCACAATCAATAAAAAATCACAAAAATAAGTGGAACAAACATGATCTTAGTTCAAGACTATCTTTATAAATGATTTTGAAGGTTTGGGAAGTTAGAATTGGCCCAGTTGTATAATTTTTCCAACGACCTTTTATACAAACTTCAGTATGTGGTCCTTTAATCTTACATCCTCTGGTTAACATTTGTGCATATGAATCTTATAAAGATTTTGATGAGAGTATTTAATACTTGATCCCACGATATATATAATTTGGCTACTTTTGCAAAGCAATCAATGTTTAGAGTTTTTCCATTGTTTTCCATAGTTACCTAATTTGATCATTTCTCTCATAAAAAAAGTATATGATTAATCAGTCCAGGTAGTTAATTTCTTTCATTGACATTTTCCTTAGCAATCACCAAGCAACTCATTGTGGAGCTCTTATATGATTTGTGTCATTTGTCAACTTTTTGTTCTCAAAGTTCAAGTGCAGGTCTAACCCTAGTATAAATTGAGCCATGGAATGTTTTGTCTTCCTTTGTAAAAGTTTAAGTCCTTGTGGTCATATTGATGACTTGAGTCACCATAGAGAAATGAAAGAGGCATGGAATGTTTTGTCTTCTTGAGGTATTAACAATTTTGATTTGCAATTGTTACTAATGAGTTGTTAAGAATCAAAAATAAAGAAATTGAATCAAAACCAAATATTGTTTTTATGAGAGTTCCAATTTCTTACTCCTCGCAAACACTAAACAAAGTTTCTCTTCAACTTCAAAGTAGAAATCGACATATTCTATAACATCTTGGGATGAAAATTTATTGTCCCTCCCTCCATTTTGGTATTTCACGACTTACAAGAATAAGTTATTCACAGTTTCCAATCAAAACAATTAATCGAGCCCAACCTAAGGCCCAATCTGGTCATGGGTGGCCTAGGCTTGAGTTTTTTTATTTTAAAAAAGAAAAATGACTTCATTTTGCATTATCAGACTTCAGTTGGCCTAACACCAGGCCACCCTAGCCTGAACCCAGCCTGAGGCTTGACAGGGAAGAGAAAATAGGGTATGAGGCTCAGTCAACTTGAGCCTTATCCGTTGACATCATACTGGGTCGGGTCAGGCTAGGCCTTTTTGCCATCCCTAAGTCATATGGTGATATGATGTATGATACTTAAATGATTAGCGTAGTGTAAATAGAAGATTGATGGTTTATGCCCTACAACTAATCAATTGCTTATATTTTAGTGACAATTATTTAAGGTACTCTTTATCTTATATATACTTAGATCTATGTGATAAATTCCATAGGAGAATTGTACATTGCAAATGAAACTATGATGATATTATAATTATGAGATTTATATGACATTTTTGTACTATTAAGACTGGACATTAATAGAACGTAAAAGGACTAGAATAATTATATTTTTCGTTATGAAGAAAGTAGTCAATCTCATACACTATAGTATGCAGATACTTAAAAAAATGTGTGGGTGTTTGTTAGAGAAAATTTTACCGAATTGACCCCATATGAGAAATCCATTTGTAACATTACTTATATGTCTATAAAAATTCTCATTGTGATGATTGTATAAGTGATCCTTTGACTTGAAATCTCTAAAGTTATCTTCTATAAGGATTGTTATGTTTTGATGCTACGTATGACCTATTTTAATCATAGGTAGTTCAGTCGGTAGTTATTGAATGTAGCATGAACTATATAGAGGTAGTTGAGTAATCAAGATAAGATTCATGTTCTATTATTCTCGATTAGTATTATTTCGAAGAAAACCTTAGCCAAGGAGAAATGAATTTTTGTAAATAGTTTACAAGTGTGATTAATTAAGTTAATAGCTAATGGTGGAGTACTAATATGATTAGACTCAAACAGAGTAAACATTAATTCTATGTTCTATGTTTAATCGAACATTGTATGATGAAATGATTGAATTATATAGAAAAATTATGCACAAAAAGGTTAGTCAAAATTACTTTGACATTCCTAAATATTTGGGTAGTCATGATGTGTTACTAAATGTCAATCTTGATTTATGGATATAAACTGTTTAGTTAGAGAATTAAAGATAAATTAAAGGAGTTTAATTTATCTAATCTTATATATAATATAAGGTTATAATTTGTATCCATTGCTAACAAATTTGAGAACCTAATTGGTCTTACATAAAAAACGAGTTGAAAAGAGCAAAGATATTTTATTCAAGTTGGACTTGATTGTAAAGTTTAGGAACCTTTATGATTAAATATAAGATATTTAATAAATAATGATCAATATCAGATATTAGATCTTATTTAAGCATAATTGTTATTTAATTAGAATTATTTGTAATTCTAATTAAATTTTAATTAAGATTAGAATTTAATTTCAATTAAATTATTAAAATGTTCAAATCTTATTATAAATGACTTAAGCTCTAATAGGGCTAGCACTCCTTGCTTAACCCTCTCCGTAAGAGTTACAAAGCTCTCTCAACTTGTTTTGTAGATACTGGTCGGGGCCAAACACTTTTAAGGCTACAGTGGTTGAGATGGACCGATTTTATAAACAATTTGAGTGATACAACAAGAAAAAGATTAAGCTTTGAAATAAGGTATGAATTAAAATTCACATGTTATTATGATTTATGTGTTAATCATTTTATAAAATTAAAGTCATGTTAGTTTTGAAAAATCAAAATCTAAAAAAGTTTAGCTATTATTCCGCTACGATCGGGATCAGATCTCTTCCTGATTTCACAACAGAATCATCATAATCTAAGGTCAGATATGAAAGTTATGGCCCATTTAAGCAACATTGTTTAAATTAGGTATTAAATTAGTTATACTTAATTAAAGTTTGTATATAATTAATAATCTTTTGGTTTAATTTAAAAATTAATCCATCATGATTAAAATTATTTCATTTTAAATGAATATTTTTGATCAAACTAAAAAGTTATTATTTATCAACAAAATTAAATTAAGTTTAACTAATAGAATTTGTAATTTAGATAATGTCTTTTTATATTGGCATAACTTTCTCATTCAAACTCCGATTGAGATAATTTGAAATGCTTTAGAAAGATTAAGAAGTGACCTAAAGCTTTTCTATCTTGATTTTTTTAAAAAAAGTAAAGAAATGTCTGATATGCAATCGTATCACAAGGTGTGTCTTTGATGGAGTTGCTTAACATGAATGTGTCATAGGCCATATTCTTTACTTTGTCTCAAAATATGCAAAAGACGAAAAATTTAAAACTCTTTCTAATACCTCCGTAAAATCTTGAATTATCTTAATCAAAGGCAATTGAGAAAATTATGTTACGAGTATTTGGCATTTATTTGATTGAAATTAATTGGTCTCAAAATTATCAACTTGTTTGAAAAATAAGATAATATTAGTATCAAGACAAACTTTACAAGAGCTCATAAGAGTTAATAAAGATGGAACTTCATTCTTGGTTTAGACATAACCACCTTATTATTTTGAAACAAGTTTCTAAAAGGTGAGAAGGTTTCTCATCTTGTCATAACTTTTCGTATTGTTGATTGGAAAAGGATTATTGAGCTTTATCTATATTCTCAAAAAAAATGTACGTGTTATAATTAATGCCAAGTACATATATATGTATTGACAAAAATGGAAAAAACAGTATCACAAGTTTGCTCATATATTCAATTTGTATGCATGATGGACGATGAAGATTGATATTTGCAAGTACTAACTTGTGAGACTCAATTTGATCCTAAAAAATTGTGTATTTTCATAAAAATGGCTTATTTTCTTTATCTTTTAATTCAGTCTCTTTTTGAAAAGTATTAAACCATGACCCCAAGGCTTGCAATGTTTTGATGGGTAGGTGGATTTTAATGGAATCCAAATCATGCATGCACTGTGAAGGACTTCAGTTAAACTTCAACAAAAATTGGTATTCTAATTTAACAGATAGTATCTTAGTCAAAATCGACTGTATCATTTTTCCTTACCCTACTCCAGCTAGAGTTATGGGATCCGTACCATACCGGCCGGATAACAGTACTGTGGATCCTAATCTCAATACCGGATAAAAATACCGGCTAATATCGGGGTTTTCTGTTGGGTACCAGTCGGTACCCAACATATCGAAAAATACCAGATGGATCTGGGAAATTTAAAAAATTCGAGAAGCATTTTACAAATATGAAAATTTTAAAGACCTAAAACATAACCCACCCCCCCGACCTCGATTACCGCAGGCCGCAGCTGCTTCTCCTCTCTCAAGTCTCACCCTCTCTCTCTCACTCTCTCGCTCTCACCTCTCTCTCGCTGCTGTCTGGGTCACCTCATGGCCGTCGACGCTTGCTCTCTTCTCCGGTTGCTCTCATCACTCTCCTCCTCTCCTCATCGTCGTCGGAGTCGCGATCTAGATTTATGTCCCCGAAGATCTACCGCACCACCGCAACAGCATCCACAACACGTCGTCACTGCACCACCGCACCACCGAGTCACCGACCCTCCGACACTCACAGCTGGACAACCCGAAAACTCGAAGAGCGAAGACTCGACAGTTTAAAATTTTTTTTGGGTCTGTTGATTTTGTTTCGTTGATTTGTTCTCTTCTCTATTGTTTGGTATTTGCAAAAATTACTGGTAAACCGTAAACGTAAATTACAATTTTTTTGTATTGTGGATTGGATTGGATTTAGATTTGTGTAATTATGTTGATGAATATGGGAGGCTGTCAGTGGGTGGTGGATTTGGAGGTTGAAGAAGTTGCTATCACGGTTTTGAAATGGATTAGTGATTGTTTTGTTTTGGAATTGTTTTGGAATGAAATTGCTTATGGTGGATTTGTGTCATTGTGTGTACGTGAAATAAAATAGTTTGAATTTGATTTTGGAATGGAATTGTTGAAGTTGAAAATTTGAAATTGTTGGATTGAATTTGTTATTTTGTTATGAATTTCTTATATGAAAATTAGAATTAGAATTAAAAATGGAATTGTAAAATAGGGTTAGTATGTAATTAATTAATTATGTATTATGCAAAGATTGTTAAAACTTAAAATT
>JANQAP020000014.1:5888979-5903999 GCA_026874005.2 Erythroxylum coriaceum
TCCTCCCCCGTGGGCCACAGGTCCAGATGTCACTTAGGACGTCGGGCCGTGGACCCGCCCGGGGAGGGGTTCCAGCAGATCATGTAAGCTATGTATGTAAACTAAAGAAGGCCCTTTATGGTTTAAAGTAAGCGCTAAGGGCGTGGTATGGTAAGATTGTTGAATTCTTAATATAAAGTGGATATATAATGGCTTTAACAAACTTAAGCTTATTAGTGAAAAATGAGAATGGAAAGTTGGCAATAGTGCTTGTTTACGTCGATGATCTTATCATTACTGGTGATAATGAAAAAGAAGTTCAACATATTCGAAGTAATCTCTCGATATGCTTCAAAATGAAGGAACTTGGTGAGTTGAAACATTTCCTCAGACTTGAAGTAAAACAAATCAAAAATTGATTGTTCTTGTGCTAACAAAAGTATGCTAAAGACTTATTGCATAAGTTTGTATTGCTTAACTGCAAACTAGTTTCCACCCCAATAGAGGTGAATACTAAACTTTGTTCAGAAGGTTGCGAGTTAGAAGATCCAACAATGTATCGATAGCTTGTAGGATGCTTTATTTATCTAACAATAACGCGACCTGACATAGCCTTTTCTATTGGAGTGGCTAGTCAATTTATAGCAAATCCAAGAAAACCTTACTTAGATGTAGTCCAACGCATACTCAAGTATATCAAAGGAACTCTTGACCTAGGACTACTATATAAAAAGGGATGCACATACAAGGTAGTGGCGTACTATGATGCTAACTATATAGGAGACTATGATACCCGAAGATCAACCACTAGATATGTGTTCAAACTTGAATGTGGAGCAATATCCTAGTATAGCAAAAGACAACCAAAAGTCTCTTTGTCAACTATTGAGGTTGAGTACCGTGCTACAGCGATGGCAGCACAAGAAGGTGAATGGATAAAATGGATAATGGTGGATCTCCATCAATCAATGGACTATCCAATGGAGCTACATTGTGATAATCAATCAGCAATATGTATGGCAAAAAATTTGGTGTTTCATTTAAAAACCAAACACGTAGAGGTACACTATCGCTTTGTTCGATAAAAAGTGCTATAAGGACATATCAAGATGAAATATGCAAAGATTTTGCAGAGTTGTTTACCAAAGTAATCAATAAAACAAAATTTGAAGAATTTAGAAGGCAACTTAGTATGAATTCAAGAACAAGAGAGTAATCGGTGAGGCGGAGTGTTAAAAAACCACTGACATCCTCTCTTGATAACTCTAGAGACTTCCCATTTGTCCTATATACATATATAACATTTCTTACACAAACTTTTCATAATATTATAGAATAACATCCAGAATACTATAGAAAATGTAAGTTGGTGTTTATAAAAGGAGCCAACCACCATAACATGTGGTGTGTGTGAGTAACCAACAATTAATTGATTGTGAGTGACTGCAAAGTGAGGTGTGTGTTGGGAGTAAGTGAAAGAGAGGTATGTGCCATGAGTGAGTGAAAGTAAGGTGTGTGCTAGTATGGAGTGGAGAATTTATGAAAATATTGTTTGAAAAATATTGCAAACAATATATCATTTTTTACGTTTCTTTTCAATTAGGTCCTCCGCACACTCCGATAAAAATCAATAGCAAACTCATCTGATGATATTTTTGGGGATGTGGATCATATACAACTCTAGAAAGTTCTTTAGTCATATCTTATTTAATTCTCTTAATCTCTTCCCCAACCTTTTGAAGTTCTCTTTTTTTAGAGAACTCTAAAATAAGAAAAGATTATAAAAATTTAAGGAATAAATTTAAAAGGAAATCCTAACCTTAGGCCAGCATTCTCAATCTCACAAAGTAAATAAACTTGTAAAACATCAACTCTCTACATCTCTCCTCTCCTTATTGTCGATGTCACTAAGCCAGACTCGTTGCTGCTTGTTGCCAAATTTGCTGAGGTCAAGTCTCTCAACCATTATCAACTCTCCGTTATCGTCTCCTTCTTCTTCATCTTCTATGTCACTTTGTAATGAGTTTATTCCATCAATAATAAAAGTTGATATCTAATTCCTTTACTATCTTAAATAAAGTCTTCTGTTTCTTGTAAGAAATGGTTTTGCTTATTTAAAATTCACGTGGTTTCATAGAAATACATATACTTCTAGATAGAACCTGACATTCAATATAATCAACCTTTCACTATATTAAGATGGAATTTATAACATATTAGGTATTAGAACTTGGTTAAAACATATCATTTTTTTAAACTTATTTGGTTGTGTTAATAAGAAAATGGCCTTTAATACTCACATAGACTTGATTAGATCAGAAAATGATGGAAATTTCTAATTGGTTGTGTTAATTGTTGCATAGTAATTTTGTATATTCATACATATATTATACGAATCTTTGTCTATTTCACTTATATCTGAATTTGGTTGGAACTTTGATATTTCTATAATGCTTGATATAGATGAGCTATATGTTCATGGCAATAACTTAAGTGCATATGTAGGATATTACATATTATAGTAGAAAAATATAGGACATTAGATTTAGCATAAAATATGTTTGATTTTGGAAACATGTATCTAACATAATTTGGACGTTAAAATGTATTTGTGACATGGAGTCTGATTAGTAGTTTATTCACAGTTCAATTTCTACTTTATCTTTTAGTCTTTCATAAATGGAATAATGGGGTTGCTAAAGGACTTGGCTCATAATAGTAAGTAATATGGAACCAACCAACTTATTTATTTTGATATGAAGTTATTGTTTTATTTTTTAAATATATGTTTATATTTATTTTTAAGATAAATAGAGGAAAGTTCAAGTACTCTCGATAATTCAACCTTGTCAGGTAGATTCAGTGATCAAGCTTGGACCTATGCAAGATTGGTTCTTCATATAAAGAACCATAATATATGTTTATGTTGTGATAAATATTTAAAAGGTGGGGGAATCATGGGGTTAAAGAAACATTTAGCTAAAATCAAAGGTGATATGAAGTCTTGCAAGAAAGTTAGCTATGAAGTAAAATGACAGATGAAACTTTGCTTAAAGAATATCAAAATAAGAAAGAAAGAACAGAAAAATTGAATTATGAAATTGAAAGTAGAAATTCACTTTGCATCATTGAGGATGATGCTGACAATGCTGATGCTAGTATTCCTACCCTATAACAAGTAATTTTTGTAACTGATATGCGAAAAATAAAATAACAAGCTTCTAACTTTTTTTCCCTAAGGATAAGTCCTAAAGCTTAATCTTCAATCTATAGTACATTATAATCCAAAGAAATAGTTCATAATTTAAAATGAAAATGGCTAGCTAGTGTTATAATGCAACTTTGTCATTCAACACTTCTCTGTCTTATTATTATTAACCTATAGTGGATGTTATCACCTCTGTTTGTCCAGGATCTAAAACTCCTTCAATTAATGACTATAGAGATAATCTTTTGAGCAACTCTATTACTGAAATAAAAAGTTATTTGAGTAAAAGAATGATTTGGGTAACTTATAAGTGTTTAATCATATGTGATGGTTAGACAATTAAGATACATGAGACCATTATAATTTTTTTAGTTTCATTACAATAAAGTTGACATTTGGCTACAAAACAAATCATAGCTAAAGGGGAAAACAATGTAACCTATAGTTTTTAAACATCGCCAAATTCTTGTAGCTGAAAACTATATGGGCCATTTCTAGAAATCATCGCCATTAGTTTTTGACTACGTTTTATTTTCGTAGCCAAAAACTATTAGCTATGTTTTGAGAAATCATTGTGAATAGTTTTGGCTACACTTTTTTCGTAGCTAAATACTATTAGCTACATTTCTAAAATTGTAGCCAAAAGTTTTTAGCTGTGTTTTTTAAAATGTAGCTAAATGTGATTAGCTATATTTTTGTAAATGTAGAGAAAACTTTTTAGCTATGTTTATAGAAACGTAGCCAAAATTTTCAGCTACGTTTCTAAAAATGTAGGAAAATATTTTTAACTACGTTTCTAAAAATGTAAGCAAATACTTTTAACTACATTTTATAAAACATAGCTAAATGTTTTTAGCTATGTTTTAACCAAATGTTATATGATTTTGGAATAAATTATTTGTTAAATTTTTAATTCATATTATTTTATATAATGTATCGATATATTTTATTATAAATTTATTATACAAATAAATTGTACAAAAATAATTCAAAATATGAAGCATTGTATATAAAAAGTAAAATATCATTAAATTATACCAAAAAAAGAATATTCTTTGTATACAAGATTTTAATTACAACTTTAACTATTCTTATAGATAAAATAATAAATAAAGAGATCAGTATAAAAATTATAAATGCTCATATTTAAAAAAATAAAAAATAACTGGAATAACTAGCTAGTATTGTCCCTATCGATGAACCTATAATAATCCAAAAGGCTTAGTAAAACTATACTTAAAATATTGTAAGTATTGAAACAATATGTTTTAATTAAAACAAACATCACATAACTTTACCATTAATGGCATAATCAATCAGCAGTTGCATCTTCATCAATATAAAGAGCACTTTCATGATACATCCAATCATCATTATTAACATGCATTTAATCATTAGCATTAATTGCATTAACATAAGTCAATCATCAATAATATGAACATGTTCAATATAAATGTTACCAACATTACGTTTGAGACAATATAAAGAGCAGTTTCAGGATACATTCGATCATCATTATCTACATACATTCAATCATTAATATTAATCATATTAACATAAGTCAGTCATCAACAATATGCACGTGCTCAACATAAATGTTACCAGTATTACGTTTAAGACAATATAAAGAGCACTTTTAGTAATATCATAAAATAAAACACATTCAATATGTGAATTTATTACTACCAATATTGAATTTTGATCTATAGAGCTTGTTTTTTGTTCTACTTAGCATTTTTATTTACTTAGTGTCTTTGCAGATTTATGGTACATTGTTTTTATCATGTCCGATAATGCCAGGATTCTATGTCTATAATTATGATGATGATTATATCTATTTATGGATCTTTATTTATTAATTTCTTCTAGATAATTAATATTTGAACAAAATCACTTTAACATAAAACAAACTTAAATTTACATTATCTAGGTCAAGACAAGAACAATTTAAAATAATTGATAAGATGCATATATAGGTGTTTTGATACCATATAATAAAATTTGTCCAAATTCTATACACTTAGCAATTAACTCATATTTATTAAGTGGACTTGTTTCTAGTAATTTTATGCTTCCCCATTCCCATTAATATGTTATTCTTATTGATTTATATATTCCTAATCCATAATCTATGTAAAGATTAAATCAAACTTTGGTAATTGACTATGAAATAGGTCAGTGTAATCTTTTTTCTTTCTTATAAAGAATTTTGCGTAAGAGAATAAACTAGAGGTCAGTAATGGACAGAAACTAGTGTAATCGACTAGGTTATGGAAAAAACCTACTATAATTTACATTAGGGAATTCCTAACCAGAAATGATAAACTATGGAAAATGAAAGCAACTCAAATGATAAGGGGAATTGGACTCTTAATTACCTTCATATATGTTACCTCTTGTTTTACTAGGAAGAACTATAAGAAATAATGGTAGAAGGAAAACTAGAGTGTATATATATATATATTCTTATTTTTTAAGAATGTGATTCCTTTAGTTATTCTTTTCACTAAATGGAAATAATATATGAGTCACTTAAACTATACATGATCAGAAGTTGTCTTTGAGGTTTGATCTTGAAATAATCAAGACATGGTCTAACCATATCCATTTGCCAATCATAGATGGGTAAACAGTATCAAATTCTCAACGTCATGCATAACACTCCAATGTTTGAGTGATGTTAAGTTAGCAGACAATGGCAGAAGAGGTTTTAGAATGGAGCAATTAGTAGATGACTATAATGATGTATGAGGGAGCACCACAATTTAGAAATTAAAATTAAGCAATTCAAATTATGTGGAATTATATGAATCAAATTACCTAAACTATACAATAAATGGTACCTGAAAATGTAGCGAAAATGATGTACTGGTAGGAGGTTGGAACACGAGGAGGAGGCCAGAACATGACGTTTGGAATGCAAGGAGGAGGCTGAAAATGTGAAGATGAGTTCGAAATGCGAGGAAGAGTTTGAAACGTAATGAGGAAGGTTGAGATGGCCAATAATTAGGTTTTAAATATAACAAAAACAACATCATTTTCGTACATCTACACTAGATTTGATGACGCATTCTTAAATCTTCACTAAAGGATCAACCTTTGGTGACAATTTTGATAATCATCACTCAAGGTTGATCCTTTTAATCTTTGATGCATGTTGCCTTTGGCGATGATTTTACTAAAGCGTCACCAAAGGCTTACCCATTGGCGATGACTTTTCCAAAACGTCACAAAGGGCTTAACCTTTGATGACGCTTTAGCACCCTTTGGTGATAATTTTGCCAAAGCATCGCCTAAGGCTTATCAATATATTACACTCTATATATTATAAATATGATATATAATATAACAATTATATAATAATATAGAAATTATATATTATAAATAGAGTAATATGATTAAATAGAATAATATGACAACTAAGATATGAGAAAATTTATCTAGTATCTATACATTCATATATCATTATATTAATTACAATATATTTAAAAACTAATTGCAATATATTTAAAAATTATAATTAATGATTGATAAATATTAAATAGAATATATAAATAGAATTGATAGAGAATACATTTGAATATACTGAGAATTATAAACTTCATGTTAAAACTATTTGAAAATTTTGTAACACCATATAAAATTGTCAAATCGTATATTTTAAAAGAAAAAAATAAAAAGTATAAATCTATCAAATATTAATTAATTTTGAGTTTATAATTCTATAAATTTTTGAAATGAGATTGTTGTTAGCTAATTTTATTTTTTAGACTTAGAATCATTAAGAATAATATTAAAATTTATTTTTATGAATATGATGTTCAGTCACAAAATGATCAATTGAAAGGTTGTGAATTCATAATTATACATAAGAAATGAAAAGTGTTAAATTTTCCTTATGATTGGGTTTCTAAACTACAAAAATATATTCATAGTCAAAAGAAGAAGAATGAAAATATTTGTTTTCATGGCCAAATGTTTTTAAAATAAATTATATAGTCGGTGACCTTCATCTATGAAAATGTAGCTAAAACAAGAAGAATAAAAGAGAGTTATTTAAGCCTTTGGTGATGCTTTTGCAAAACATTGCCAAAGGCAAAAGCCTCATCAAAGGGTAAGCCTTTGGTGACATTTTTCAAAATCATCACTAAAGGCTTACTTTTAGCTACAATTTTTATTACGTAGCCAAAAGGCTTCCTTGTTGTAGTGTTTTTTTCTATTAAAGGGAACATATTTTTAAAGTTAATTGATGCATCAAATCTTGTAAGAAATGTTGATACTTTGATGAAGTTGTTAATGAAATTAGGTCTAAAATGTTATACAATTCATCATTGATAATGTTGTTGCCTGTAAATTAGCTAGGAAGAGGTTGAAAAAGCAAGTATAATTTTTTCTATTAGACTTTTTATAATGCACATTATTGCACATTATATTGATATAATGCTGGTTAATATAGGAGATGATAAACACTTTCCTGCCTTTGATGAAATTGTGTAGAATGCGAGAAAAGTGACTAAAGTTCACTTATAATCGTGCATATATTCTTCTAAATTTGATGAGAAAAGATTTCAAAAATAGTGAGAATTTGTGTCATTATGTAATTACAAGATTTATAACTAATTTCTTATTACTTTAATGTTTTTATTCATTTCAAGGAGTTAAGACAAATGTTTATAAGTAATAAGTAAGTTATATCTCAACATACTAGGTCTAATTGTAGAATGGAGATTTCTAGGATTATACTTGATCATAAATTTTGATCACAATATCAGTCTGTGAGCTTTTAGTGAGCGTACTTCATGTTGTCGAAAGTGATCAGAAGATAACAATAGGTTATTTTTAGGCAAAAGGTGCAATTTGTCCTTTAACATTTTACGTAAGGTCCAAAATAACTCCTAGCGTTTTCCTTAATTCCAATTTGCACCCCAACCTTTGCAAGATGTCACTATTTGCCCTTTAAAGCCTAACTTTATTAGGTTTCAATCAAATCTCTGTCATGACACTGTTAACTCATGATAAATGGCATGCCATATGTACAATTTGGATCACATGGATAGTAACTTGGTTATTATGAATTTTTAGTGCATCTCTTAATATTTCATATAAGTTCTAAATAGCTCATATCGTTATCATTAGTACTATTTTGCACCATAACATTTACAAAATGAGACAATTTGCACCTTAAACCTAACTATGTTAAGGTTTTCGTATGATGTTTGTTATAACACTATTAACCTATGACACATGACATGTTATCTGTGCAATTCTAACCATGTAGATGCTAATTTGAATGTTTTAAAAATTTATCTTTCTAAATGTATCAACGTATAATTATTTAATTTATTGAAACAAGTACGTATCATTTTTTTACTATTATGTATACTATAAAATTTATGAGCAAAACATAGTAAATACTAAGAATTAATATATGTTATAGGAATTAAAGTATAATGACTAAATATTTTTAAAATGTATTTATGAACAGTTGTTATATTTATTAGAAAATATATACTTATGTTAAGGTTATTATAACTATTATCCATATATGTTTTGTAAAAAGTGAATTTAATTCTAAAAATATGGAATACTGAACATTCATTATATAATAATAAAAATATAACATAAAAGGTGAAGAAAACGACATCCATTTTTTTTGAAGAAAACGACATCCATTTATAAGAACTGTGATTGACTTTAAATAGTATCTTTACATATTCCAAAGGTTTTAATTATTCTCAACTATAAAAAAGTGTACACTTTTTTAAGTAGAACATTTAAGTTTACAATACAAAAATCTTAAATTTTATATGTTCGACAAACTTATACACTATAATTAATGTTATGTATATAAACATTTTAGTGACTTCAAGATTTCTTTTCTTATATCTATAAATAGGAATCGCAAAAGGTTGGTTCAGGCTAAGTCTTTATCTCTCCAGCATATCCCCGTGCCAACTTGCAACTCAAACCCAAATTGAAGCGTTGTTGAGCTTAAGCCATGCGGCTCGGTCTCAAGCCATCCAGAACAATTTTGTTTTGGGGAAACTTTCCAAAAAAGAGTTGTTTTTGTCTTAAGTGTTTGGAAACTTAAACAACGTTGTTTCTGTCTTCAGTTTTTAGAATCTTAAGACCTAAAGAAACTTAAGCTCAAAACAACGTTGTTTTGGGAAGTTTCTCTCAAACAACATTGTTTCGAAAAGAGGGACATTGTTTTGGGAAGTTTATCTCAAACAAGGGGCGGGCCATTCAAGCTATAAACTTAAGTCGTAAAGAAGCTTAAGACTAAAACAATGTTATATTGAGAAGTTTCTCCAAAATAGCGTTATTTTGGATAGTCAGGCCATCTGAGCCATAGCTCCTTAGACCCATCTCCAGTCTCAAGCTTGGTCGAACCAAGCTTTGGCTTATTAACTTTAGGCATACTTGAGCCTATCTTCCATCCCTATCTACAAATACCAATTGCATCTTTATAACTCAGGAAAGTATGAAAAAAAGATATGTTTTCTACGTAAATTTAGATTATTTTAAAATTCTTTTCTTTGTATCAAGTTTATTATTAAATAATTATTAGTAATTTTATCTTTATTAGTTACATGTTTTAAAATTGATATTAATGTAGTTACATATAATTTTTTATGAAAATATTACAAGAAAAGTTGATAAAGAAGTTAATGAAAAGTTGTACATATAAAAAAATGATTTTTTTGTTTTAACAATTTAAATAATTAAATATTTATAAGATTAACAAAATTTATAATAGCTAGTTTAGTGTTTGCTTGACAAAAATTGCATAGTTTACATATCACATGTTAAAGGTTAAATGTGTCGTGATAAAGATCTAACGGAAACCTAATTATTTGAGGGGTGTAAAATGTGCCATTTGTAAATGCTAAGGTGCAAACTAGTACTAGAGATAATGATCGGAGCTATCTTAGATCTTGTAGGAAACATTAAGGGGTGGACTACACCTTTTACCTTAAAGAGTAAATTTTATAACTATTATACCAGCATTTATATACTCAAAATTACACAACTGGCCTTCCAAATGTACAAGTTAATAGTGATGTGATAAAGATCTAAAATAAACCTATTAAAGTAAAGATGAGGTCACAAATTGTGTCATTCTGTAAATGTTAGGGTGCAAATAGTTACCAAAGATAATGATATGGACTATCTTAGACTTTATCCGAAATGTTCAATCTAAGCGATGAATTTTTATGGAAAACTAAATAGCTTGAAAAAGTGAATGATGAATTCCTAACTAATTCAATCAAATACCTTATAAAAGTTAATTTCTATATCACAAGTGTTGATAAATTCATTCCTCTAGTAGCCTTTGAATGGCTCATTCCTTCCCTTGGTATAAGCTCTTTATGATTTGTTTAATAATATTTTAGTACTTCATTTAACCCTAAGGTAAGTACTTTAGATATGACCTTGTACAAGATGTTATAGTAGGCTACAAGCTTAAAGTATTTGAGTGAATTAGGATTGGGCACCTTTAAGGCTAAGAAAATATGATTTTTATTTATTTCTTTTAGCAGCCATTCTAAGTTTAAAAAATCCATAATAGCTTTGTTGACCTATACTTTTATCCAAATTTATGATTTTTTGAAGAAGAAAGCTTTAGATCCATCTAGACTAGGGGTTTTATTAGAGTTGAGGCTCACTAATGCATTTTCCACATATTGAGAGGTAATAGGTCTGATAAGAAAATAAGCTTGTTTATGAATTATTTCTTTAGAATAAAAGAGCTGATAACCTACATAAAATAACAGCAGTTAGTAGATAAGCCTATGGTTTCTCAAAAGTACTTGTGAATCTCCCTCTTCAACTCCTCTTATTCCTAAAATCTCTCTTCAATATTTTTAATCAAATTTGAGATGTTGTTTTTGTTCGTTCTAGCAAAGATGGCATTGAAAAAAAAAAGCAAAGTTCCTATCTCCTTTATGCATGCTATTTCATCAAGGAGTTTGTGAGCATCAAATTGTCTGATATATTTGTTTAGGGAATTCTTTTCTCTCGATCTTAATCGTGTTCTTAAGATCTAAGTATATATCATATTGTGCTTATATAGAAATCTCTTGGTGTCTTTAATATCAAAGCTTTTGTCGCTTACATATTTCTAATATAATTCCTTAAGTTTATTTTTGACTATTTCAAAATTTTTGACATATTTATATTGTTCAAATCCCTCTACTTCTTTTGTCATTTTTTTCTATTGCTCCTAGAACCCCTTAAGTTTTGTAAGATAATATATGAATGTGAAGGTTTGATTTAGATAAAGACCTCAGTCATTTATGAATTTCAAATGGTGAGTGGTCTGAGGTGAGGTAATTACCAACAATGGCCTTACTTGAAATTTCATTTACCAGAGATGGTTTACCAATACTTTATCTAACATCTTTATCATAAACTATCTACCTTGCTGTTTATTACTCCAAGTGAATACATTTCCTTTATTACTCCAAGTGAATATATTTCCTTCATAAGTTAAATATATTACCCTAATGTTGCTGATGCAAAATCTAAACTTATTACAAGGTTTTTTCATGTTTATACAGCCTTTTAATTATAATTCATAGAGAGTGTTACTAAAGTCTTTAAGAATTATATATGGTGTATTCATATTTGTGCCTTTATCTTCCAATTCATTCCACATATTAGCCTTCTAAAAAGATAAATTCATAACATATACAAAGCTAAAGCACACCCTAGATCTGTTCAACTTTATCTTAGAAAAAAAGGTGTAATGCTTGGTCATTATGTTGATAATCAAAAACTACTAGCTTGTAAGGGTTATAAGCTACTACTATCCTTCTATTATAATGAGCAAGATTTGTGATGCTCTTAATAAACCAGAGCCTCCTACATTGTTTTTCTTTTAGTTTAATTTCTAAAAAGCCAATAAACATTAACTTTATTGAATGAAGATAATCTAAAAGCACATGTTTCTTTTTAGGGTAATTAGTAACCCCAACATTCTAAGTTAAGATTAAGATTAAGGAAACTATGAGGGGATTTTGGTTCCTTTAACTTTAGACAAAGATTAAGGAAAATGTGAGGGGATTTTGGTTCCCTTAACTTTGGATTTTCTTTTTAGTGTTAAAGTATATACCTTTGAGTTTCCTATAGTTTCTATGATATTTTCAATGTCCGTGGGCTTTTCGATCATGGAGGTTAGATACTCTGTAGTCTTTATTATATCCATTTCATCTGCTACTTGGTTTATGAATGTGTCATTATCTAAGGATTTGTTTGCATTCAAACCTATTTGATCTATTAGCTTATAGGTATCTCTTTCTATAAATACCTCAAATACCTTAGAGTATGTTTCCTCAATGGTTTCCTTTCTTTTCCTTTCTTTATCCTTTTTATTTAGCTTAGTTTGGAGTTGATCAAATCTAGGCTCCCAGTTTCCCTTGTCATCTTATATCCTTTTCTTAAGTTTGGATTCTCCATTCTTATTGACTTATAATAATCACCTTTTCAAATGTTTTACATGTTTTGCCCCACTCCTTACCGTGTTGTTTAAGGGTAGGTTTCCAATGATTAGGATATCAATACCAAGTCATCCATCATCTCCTCAAGCTTGATTAGCCTCATTATTGATATTATTCCAGGAAGGTTTTAGGTTATATCAGTTTGCATACAAAGTCTCGCATAGCCAATTATTTTTGTTGAAGCAACAATTTCATCCATGCATATAAATTTTCCTATATAACTAGCTAGATAGATTAATCTAATCATTGACCAATATTCAAGTGAAATATTATGAATATTAATGTAGATATGTATATAATTTATTTTCAATTGATCTACTTATATATCATAGGATCATTTCTGCAAAAATATTGGCTAATCATTTAACAACCAAAAGGCTAGTTTCGAATATTCTTCTTGCTTCCTTTATTGATCCAAACTTCAAAATGAAGAGTCCATATTTGTTAAATAGAACCTTTATAAGACCAAACTTTTCCCAGCTAACTTGAGTCCAAGCATGCATAATTAAATATATAGGTCTTTTATAGAAAAACTAACTAAAGAAGCATCACATTTGGCTACTCCTTGCTTTAAGATTTCTTTAGGTAGTGCTGTTATGTTTTGTACTTCAATTCTTATATAAGTAAATAGCTTAGCTTATCAATAAGTGAAACATCTCATAACAATATGACACGATGTTCTTCTTACACTTTTTAGCTTCTTATCTACTCCTGCAATAACTTTGTAAGAGATAGGGATTATTTCAAATTTGGTTTCCTTTCTCTGATTAGATTCTTGAGTGATCTTTGTCACCTCTTGATTGGAAGAGCAATTTGGAGACCTTCTAAATGAGGCATAAAGTGCATGTCTAATAGTTGATGATCGATCTTTTTTAGAAAAGATGAAAAAGGAAAAAAGGAAAAGGACCATTGAAAAATTTTAAAAATAGATATTTACTAGATAAGGTAGGAAACTAGGTAGATAGATAGCAAAGGAGAAAACCAAAGTTTGAGGAGAAAGAGAGAGGTCTGGAAATGGTCAATGACAATCTATAAAGCATAGGGAAAAAGTTAGATTCTCTCTCTTTATTTTATTACCATAAAAGATAAAAAGTTTCATGTTATATACCTTAATTCATAAAGATAAAAGTATATTTTTTACTCGAGCATGTTTAATTTTGTCATATATACACTAAATCAATAAATTATGTTTTATATTTTAGAGAGATATGGAACTACATAATACCTATTTACCACATTATATCTTAATAAATTAATTTATCATTTTATGTTAGGATTGGCTATAATTTATAATTAAGAACCTAAACATTTTGATCTTTATCTTAAACGCCATTAAGATAACAAATTCAAAGCTTATAAGATAAATTTCAAATATTATAATTGAAGAATTTAATATAAAAATTATTCAAATTTTTGTTAATCATAAATTTATCATAGAAAATGGTTTAAGATATCAAAAAACTTAATGTTACAATGGAAAATATCCTAATTGGATCTTTTAAAAATATTATAAACAAATATATCTTAATAATACATTAGTGTTGATAATTTAATTTATAAAAATTTAAAATATTATTTAATTTAAATTTGTCAAAATTTTATTTGATTGGAGTTCTTTTATTTGCTCAGTGAAAACCTATAAATCCGCTTTAAGTTCCTAATTTAAGCTCTTATTAATTATATAATCTTATTCTTAAGCTTTTACCCTTTTACTAAATTTAGATTAAATATAAAGTTAAAGAAATGAGGCCTTTTTTGTAATTTAAATAACTTAATAAATTTTAAAATTTTAAAATTTTTTAAGATTACTTTTATGTTTTTTAATTTTTTATAAAATCACTTTTGTTAAACTTTTATTAAAAAATAATGATGAAACATATGTGATATAAACATCATATGTAGATTAATCAAATGTTATTGATATGACGACTTAACTCAACTGATAAACTCAACTTGAACTAATTAAATCTAACTCAAACTTAATTCAAACTTATTGGGTTAGGTCATTATACTAGTAATATTTGATTGATTTATATTTTATATTTATATTATGTACATTTTATTGTTAATTTTAACGAAAGTTTAAGAGAAAGATTTTTTCTTAAAAAGTGATAATAAAAAATTTTAATTATTAAAGAAGTTTCCAAAGTTACTAAAATCACATTGGATCATTGTATGTTATACCTTAAATATAATTTATTGTATTGATTAAGTTAGCCCTTAACTAAAGTAAGAACAAATATACAAAGTTTTCTTTTTCGTCCTTCTCGGTTGTCATGATGAAAATAAAAGAAGTTAGTTTCAGTATCATTACTATTGAGGAAGAAACA
>JANQAP020000014.1:5904099-5921589 GCA_026874005.2 Erythroxylum coriaceum
CTTTTTCGTCCTTCTCGGTTGTCATGATGAAAATAAAAGAAGTTAGTTTCAGTATCATTACTATTGAGGAAGAAACACCACAAGAAGGTTACTTTTCCAAATACCCCAAGAAGTTGTTAGTATTGATTAGGTTCCAGTACTACCATGAATAGCACTGTAATCACATCCTTCCATTATGGATATTCTATGATTTAATCATTTATAAGCTGAAGTGTAGGTCTAGAGCTATTGCTTTTGTGAATATTAATTTTGTGGAAGATAACATGATATTTGAGCTTTTGGTGGGAAAAGGGTTATCAAATAGAATAAGGTAGAATTATAATATTTTATAAGTATATTCATAGATTTTTTATCATTGGGAAAAAAGGTGCCTGCCTTTGTAATTCTTTCCATTATACTGCCATTATAACTTGTCAATTAAGTTGTTGATGGTTGGAGTTTCAATGTGTAAATGATGTCACTTTTGAATGTTAGCTTCAATGTTTGTACTAGTACCATTCCATTTTCTAGCTGAGTGGGCCAATAACCTAAAGAAATTCGTCGTTGTTAATCTGCTTGCCAATTTCACTTTCCAAATGATGATCACGATCCTGATTCTCGACCTTAGATTGGAAACTTAAGGCCAAAACCTTGAAATATTTGAGAATTACTTAAAGTTATTGACAAGGAACATTTGTTCCATCCAAAGTCAATCTCCAAACATCATCAACCAGTCATTCCTTTTATTCCTGTTGTTCCTACTCCAAGCCCCATTCCTTATATGATGGTTAAACCATACGAGGAAGACTTTCCTCCCTTAGAGAGGTGCACTGATGATAATAGTAGGGTTATCTCTAATCCTTATATTCGAGCTATAGGAATAACTTCTCATGGAACTATGATCTCAAATCCTATTCACGAAACTCTCAATTGGCAGATTGATAATACCTTGGCCTAAAATAAAGTCCTTCGACAAATTGATTCCAAACTTGATGGGCTAAATCAATAAACGCAGGCTACTCAACAACAAGTCGATACAATCTCCTCATAGGTCTAATCCTTATATAAATCCCTAAAAGTCAAATGGCCCAACTACATGAAAATCTTTGACGATATTTTAAAACTCGATATTTTGACCCTGACTTTACCTATAAGGAGTAAGAACTCAGGAACGTGAAAGAATTCCAACAAATGGAAGCTGATATGCAAAAAGAACAGTCCAAGACTATTTATGAAGCCTATCCCACATCTTTTTCAATTATCCAACCTTTATATTCTTCGCCAACGTATCCTAAAGCTGCTGATTATGAAAAGGTATTTAAAATGAATTATCACCGTTAAACCTAATTCTAACAGATCCTTAAAACCCAAACTTGACAAGTCCTTTAAGCCCTTACATTCATACACAGAGCCTTTTGAACCATCTCCATCGTATACTAAACTTACTGAGCTTACTAACCCATGAAACAAACCTTTGTAGATCAATCCACCCTCCACCTTCTTCACCACCAAAACGTCAACCTTTATAATCTATTAGAAAGGATAAAGCTCCTTAAAAAATGTTTATAACAACTCTTACACCAGTATCTGTTACTGCTACATCTAAAGAAGAATGCCCATTTGAGCATTATAAAATCTTTGAGCAATCCTCTGAACTATTTGAGGTATTTGAACTATCTTCTGATGAGTCTAACACTTTGCTGATCTATCTGAGCTAAGTCAAATTACGATGACCATGCTTAAACCTACTAAGATTGAACCAGATATCAGTAAAGCTGAATCTACAAGAACTGAACCTCTCAAAACTTCACCATCGGCAACACCAGTACCATCACCAATCCGACCTACTTCAGGACCTTAATTTACCTTTGATGATCTTCCACCTAAAAAATGAAGAGAACGTCTCCATGAATTCGATGTTTGGATTGACTTATAAATGACTTGACCAAATAATCTATTAAGGGATATTTTGTATAAGTTTACTTCTCATTTTACTAGCACGTTATGAGAATGATGGAAAAGTCTAGATGAATATCAAAGACTTTAGTACGTTCAAATCACTTCTGCTGGATTAATTCTTGGAATAATTCATAAAGAATTCATTAGTGACTTTTAGTTCATTGATAAACAGATTAGGCAAGAACATTTTGAGATGAAGTGTTGTTCTTTGGATAGAAGAGATTTACAAAAGCATTTTCAACGTGTGACGGAACGCTATTATCTTCTCAATGGTTTCAACGATGCCAATCCCCATCATACATTCTTTTCCTCTCTTCCAGAAGAATTACAACCTGAATTATGAAAGACCATTACTGCACTTCGAAGAGATATGAGAGATATATCTCTTAGAGAAATCTATTAGCTCGTCGTGGCTTCATTTGACAAGCTATGTGATCAATAAATGTTTTTTAAAAACATGATTAAAGACGGTCCTCTGTTAAAGAAGGCGTGCAAAAATCCTTATTTGACGATCAAGTGTAAGGAGAAAAAAGACTGTGATTGTTACATAAAAAAGAAGCATCATCATAAAAAGTTCTCCTACAAGAAGTTCCATAACTCCCACACTTCTTATTAAAGAAACTATAAATCCTTTAGAAAAAAGAAATTTTGATGATTTTTCAGATCCTTCAAACAAAGAAATCATCAAGCCAAGAAGGCATAGATCATCATTTTATCTGTGGCAAATCAGGACATTATGCTCGTTAATGTGCTAATAAGACGAAAAGAGATGTCAAATTAATGGATTCAATTGAAGCTATTATACCCATCCATGACAACCATGGAAACATGGAAGATCTCATTGAAGAACAATCCAGTGAAGATGAGGATACCAAGTTTGCTATTCCCATTGCCTTTTCTGAAGAAGGGTATGACTCCTCAAGTACTCCAACTTTTGACGATACTAAAGAAGACATATTATACTTGCTACAATAAAAGTGTTTGAAGGTAGATTCCAAACCCCTCACAATTCCTCGACCTTATATCTATATCTAGTTACTACAACAAGAAAAATATGATAAGCCCATTAAGGCTATTGGGTATATGGACATTGGATGATGCAGAAGTATTTTGAAGCCTAAAATTTTACCTCCTGAAGCATGAAGTTCACATGATGAGTATTTCATTGCTGCTGATGGAAATTCTTTTAAAATTGGTCTTATTACAAAAAGAAAAATAGGGATTCGTTTCTTCCCTAACTGTGTGGTTTGGACTAAAGTCCTTGGAAGCGATCTCCCTAGCTCAGATCTTCTGATTGGCATGGATGTCTACTGTAAGGCATCTCCACTCTAAATCCTCTCTATAGGGATTAGATGTCGTGCCAATTTTAGTTCTTACACTGACATCATAAATTTGTTTGAACCCATACAAGTACCACCTCTGTATGAAACTCTAAAAGATCAATTCTTAGAACACTGTCCTGAGAACCATGCACAGTTCTCACTTCCCCATCCTCTATTGAAGAATTCTCACTTCTTCGTACATCTCCCATTTAAGAAGAATGAGGACATCAATCCATAAAGGCTACGCATCTAGGTATAAACCCTGATGATCTAAAATTAGCCCAAGAAGAATGTGCCATTATACTGCATTAAGGATTAATTGAGCCCACAAAACAGATTCTTTGAACTGTCCACTAGCATGGCCATAACAATGTCATTTGCCATAAATCTCTTCAATCAATACAGCACCCCAGTAGTGATCACTAGTGTCTGCCAGCAGAATGTGCTAGCCTTTGTCAGGAATCTTTAAAGCAGGTGGATTATAACAAGCCTTCTTTAAGTGTTGTATGGTTTTGGTTTAATCTTTTCCCTATGATGTTGAATTCTTCTTCAACAAAACGAATAACTGTTCATATCTCTTATTCATATAAAAGGCCTGACAAGCCCAGTCAAATTTTAGCAACTTGGAATTGACCCTCAGGAAAGAGTACATTTAATATTAGAAGGGAGATTAACAATAGAATGGGTAGAAAAAAGATTAACAAGGTCACTTGGTAATTCACTTATGGCTTAAGAACACTCCTTGCTCACTCTCATCGAGAATACTATAGTCACGATCAATAACACTTATGGCTCTGATAGCACTCGGGTTACCCCTGATCAGAGGGCACATGGGGAGTGCATTACCAAGGTACGTGGTGTTGTTTACACTAGTGAATCGAGAAGAGCCCTTCTTGCTGTGACTCCTAAGTGTATGGAAATCTTCACCGATAAGCCTCAATGGAGTTGCATCACAGATTTTTAGCCTGTATACCAGTCAAAGTGATTTATAAAACAGATCATCCGTAAGAGATCAAGGATAAACAAAGATTGACTGTAGTATAAATTCCAGGTATGCTAGCGAGACATAGGCCCTTTTTCCTCAATGGGCATTAACTCTCAAGGCCTGCCTTTTAGGAATTTACACTCTCCAATCTTTCCCCATTTAATAACAACCTCAAACAAGATCTATGGTCTAAGACTTTCTGATACATAGGATCCTCATGAAGAGGCAAGTGTAGAGCATATTTGTCTTTCTATATGACTAGGACTACATTATTAAAAAATCAAGCTTTCATAAGAGAGAGAACAAAAAAGAGAAACCATAAGATGAATACACACCATATTTCTTATTAATGATAATCTCTAAGGACTTTAGTACAAACCACACAGTTAGGGTAGAAACATATTCCTGTTTTCCTTTTTGTAATAAGACCAATCTTGAAAGAATTTCCATCAGCAACATTGAAATACTCATTATGTGAACTAAATGCTTCAGGAGGTAAAATGTTGGGCTTTAGAATACTTCTACATAATCTAGTGTCCATATACCCAATAGCCTTAATGGGCCTATCATATTTATCTTATTGTAGGAACTGGATATGGACATAACGTTGATGAATTGTGAGGGTTTTATAATATACCTTCAAGCTCTTTTGCTGTAGCATGTATAATATATCATCTTCAGTATCATCAAAAGTTGGAGCATTTAAGGAGTCATACTCTTCTTCAGAAGAGTCAATCGGAATAGCAAACTTAGTATCTTTGTCTTCACTGGATTTTTCTTCAATGAGATCTTTAATGTTTTCATGATCATCATGGATGGGCATAATAGCTTCAATTGAATCCAGTAATTTGACATCCTTTTCATCTTATTAGGACATTGATGAGCATAATGTCCTTATTTGTCACAGATAAAATAGTGATATAACTTCTTGGTTTAAGGATTTCTTTATTTGAAAATTTTGACAAACCTTCATCGTTTCTTTCTTCTGAAGGGTGGATATTCCTTCTAGGAGAAATATGAGTGCTGTGAAACTTCTTGTATGAGAACTTTCTATGATGATGCTTTTTTTATGTGACAATCACAATGTTTTTTCTCCTTACACTTGATCATCAAATAAGGCTTTTTGAATGCCTTCTTTAATAGAGGATCACCTTTAATCATGTTTTTGAAAAACTTTTCATGATCACATAGCTTGTCAAGTAAAGCCAAGGTGAGCTGGTAAAGTTCTCCGAGAGATATATCTCTCATATCTCTTCAAAGTGTAGTAATGGTCCTTTATAATTCAAGTTGTAATTCTCCTGGAAGAGAAGAAATGAATGTAAAATGGAGGTTAACATCATTGAATCCAATGAGAAGATAATAACGTTTCTTCATACATTGAAAATTTTTTTGTAGATCTCTTCTATCCAAAGAACAAAATTTCATCTCAAAATATTCCTTCCTGATCTATTTATCAATGAGCAGAAAGTAACCAATGAATTTTTTGTGAATTACTCCAATAAGTAGTCCAGGAGATGTGACTTGAATGTACTGTAATCGTCGATAATCATCTAAACTTTGTCATCATTCTTGAAATGGGCTGGTAAAATGAGAAGTAAACTCAGAAAAAAATCCCTTAATGGATGATTTCATTGAGTCATTTACAAGTCAATCCAAGCACCAAATTTATGGAGGCATTCTCCTAATTTTTTAGGTGGAAGATCATCGAAGGTAAACTAGGGACCTAAAGTAAGTCTGGTTGGTGGTGGTATTAGTGCTACCAATGGTAAGGTTATGAGAGGTTCAGTTCTTGTGGATTAAGTTTCACTAATGTCTGGTTCAACTTCAGTAGGTTTAGGCATGGTTATCATAATCTAGGCTAAGTTAGATAGATTAGAAAAGTGCTTAGATTCATTAGAAGATGCTTCAGATATTTCAGAAGAGGGTTTAGAATGCTCAAATGTGGATTATTCAGATACATAAGATATTTCAAAAGAGGGCTTAGAATGCTCAAATGTGTATTTTTCTTCAAATATCTCAAGAATAGATACTAGTGCAAGAGTTGCTATGAACTCTATTTAAGGAGCTTTGTCCTTTCTAGTGGTTGTGAAGGATGTGTTTTTGGTGGTAAAAAAGGTGGGGTTTTGATTTACAAAGGTTTATTATGTGGATCAGCTGGTTTGGTAAATGAAGGCGAAGACTCAAAAGACTTTTTAGGTTTAAGCTTTAAATTTGAGGATCTGGTCGATTTGGGTTTAATAGAAGTAGGGTGGATATGCTGTTTGATCAAATGATAATTCATTTTGAATACTTTCTCATAATCAGCAGCCTCAGGATATGTTGATGAAGAATAGATGGGTGGGATAACCAAAAAAGATGTGAGATACGCTCCATAAATAGTCTTAGACTGCTTTTTCAACATATCAGCTTCCATTCATTGAAGGACTTCTTTCACCTTCCTAATTTCTTATTCTTTAATGGTGAAGTTAGGGCCAAAATATTGAGTCTCAACATATCATCAAAGATCTACATCTAGTTGGGCCATTTGACCTTTTAAGGATTTATACAAAGATTGGACCTATGAAGAGACTATATCAACTCGTTATTGAGTAGCCTACTTTTGTTGATTCAGCCCATCAAATTTGGAATCAATTTGTCAAAGGACTTTATTTTTGTCCAAGGCATTATCACTCTACCAGTTAAGAGTTTCATCAATAGGATTTGAGATCATATTTCCATGAGAAGTTAATCCTGTAGCACGAATATAAGAGTTAGAGATAACCCTACTATTGTCATCATTGTATCTCTCCAGGGGAGGAAAGTCCTCCTTATATGGTTTAACCATCATATAAGGAATGGAGCTTAGAGTAGGAACAATAGGAATGACTGGCTGAGGATGTTTAGAGATTGACTCTGAATGGAACAAATGTTTCTTGTCAATATCTTTAAGTAATTCTTAAATATTTCTGGGTCTTGGTGGTCTTGGGTTTCCAATCTAAGGTCGAGAATCAAGATCATCATCATCATTTTGACAGTAAAATTGGTGATCAGGTTGACAAAGATTAATTTTTTTGGGTTATTGTCTTTGTTTGGTATTCTTCATCCTTTGTCACCGATTATGAAGCTCATTATCATCACTATCTAACTCAGAATTCAGACATACTTCACAATCTAGTTCGCACATGGAGGGATCGACATCTCCTAAACAAAATGTCCACAATGATGACTAACATAAACAGGTTCTCCATCAAGCTTGAAGTAATGAATTGGAGGTCCATCTTTACCTTCTGCATATGAGAACACTGGTTAAAGCATCAATATAGGACCAAATGTAGTTGAGGGTCCAGGTTGATCATCATTAGGCCTGATGTAGATGGATTTTACTGATCCATCTCGTAATGTCTTAAGCATAGGAGGAGTGGTGGTATGGAAGCAATATTTATAAGGAGCATAGAACACTATTTGGTAGTTAGTGATCTATTCAACTGGCATCAACTTTTCAAGCTCTATTAATGGTAGTTGCTTCAAAATCTATATGATCATAGTCTGATCATAGGCTCTACTTGCTACCTTGTACAAAACATCTAAACTGGAATTGAGGAAGTTGAGATCTATTGCATGATTCTGTAATCGGTAAACCATCTAATGGTGTATAGTGACCATAATGGCTGTAGGATCTTGTTCTACTCTAATAATTTGGATCTGGACTTAAAGTCTTTCAGAAAAAGTAGGATCATCCAATTTGATATTAAAATCAGGGGAAATTTTAAGGATAACAATTCCATTATTGAGGGTTGTCAGCAGAGTACTAATTAGTGTATTTTGGTACGTAGTATAGGCAGTGTCAAGAAGAGATATCCTGGTTGTAGCAGGAATGCCTTTTCTGCTATGGAGGGTAAGAATAAGACAAATAACTCTAACTTGAAGATGTGTATGGTTCTATTCTCTCTAAAGAGAGATGAGCTCCTTCAGGATTTCTAGCTTTACATATTGTTTTGCAGTGATAGTTTTTAGACTACACTACTTCAGACGGAAACTTTGAATGATTTCTTTAACCTTTGGACGATGTGTCAAGAGAATGATTCTTATACTTCTCGTCCAAGAACGGTCACGAGAATAGATAAATATAGGGACTGAGCAAAGGCAAAGAACTGTTAGAAATATGGCTTTCTGAGGCGGGATGCTTTATCTTTCTATACAAGTCTATCTTGTAAATTGTTTATTGAACATATCCTCCTAGAAAAACTAAAGAAAGAATAGTGAAGTAGTGGAAGAAGGCAATGATTCTTAAGTCTCCTTTTCTCAGATTTTCGATCAGGCTTCAAAACTTTTCAAACTTGTTTGATCTAGATCAAGATTCAGGTTGTCATCCCTAAGCACAAACAAAAAACTAATGTATTTAAAAAACAATGAGAAGCATTTTATGCAGAGGATGACATCTAAGATTGAGATTGTACAAAAAATGGCATATACGATTAGGTTCATAATAATTTAATTTATCAAAAATAAGTATTCATACCCATCATTAAAACATATAGCCTCTAAACCATTCTAAGTGTAACATGTATGTTTTATATTACTAATTTATTAACTAGAATTGATTAAATATTAATTATGAAACTAATTATGCCTTACATAAATATTTCTCTTAAATAAAATTAAATTTAGACTTGAAATTCCTTTTGATAAAATTGTTTTTACGTTACTTTCTCTTATATTGTTAAATTTTCCTCACATATACTTTTTCATTTTAAGAGTTTTTGTCAATATTTTATTTTCAATAATTATGAATCAATAATGTTGTAGTTATATTTTTCACACTAACTATTTCTTTTTTCAACATAAACATGCAAACCATACTTTTGTAAGTGGGAACATATACCAAGGAGGATCTAAATTTTACTGAAGTTATGAGAAATAGGTTAAGGGTGCAAAACAGTGATATCTGTCACTATCTTTAAAAATAGGTTACATTAGTTTTTACATATAAATCTTATTTAGTGCAATTTTACAAAATTACTTATATATTTTATTATACAGTGTTACTTCTACACCTCTATATCCTTGACAAAACTTAGATCCCTCTCAACATCAATTACCTTTTAATTAGTCAATTCATTATGGACAATATCTAAGATAAAATCAATTTTCAAAATTTACTTAACACTTTATTTATAAGAATATATTTCATGGCATAAAAATACTCATGTCTTAAGTGGTATCTATTTAATTATATGACATAGTTGTTGGGATCGTAGCGGAATATTTGCAAAAAATTTTCATATTTTGATTTCCAAACAACCAAGATCACTTTAATTTTATAAAATGATTAACACATAAATCAAAATAAAGCGTAAATCTTAGTTCGTACCTTATTCTAATACTTGATTTTTTATTTATCGTTTCCTTCTAATCGTTTTCAAAACTGGCTCATCTCAACTATCATAGTCCCACAAATGTTCAACCTCTAATGATATCCACCGAATAGGTTGAGAGAACTCTATAACTCTTACAAAGAGGGTTAAACAAGAAGTGTTAGCTCCATTATAACTTAAGCCTATTTATAATAGTTTTGGACATTTTAGTAATTTAATTAAAATTAAATTTTAATTTCAATTAAACTTTAATTAGAATTACAAATAATTCTAATTAAATACCGATTATGCCCAAATAAGATCCAATATCTCATGTTGATCCTTATTTGTTAAATATCTCATATTTAATCATAAAATTCTTCAAATTTTACTACGAAATCCAACTTGATTAAAATATCACTGCCTCTTTAACCCGTTCTTTATGTGAGAGCTATTAGATTTCTAAATATGATAGGAATGTCAAAGTAGTTTTGTTTAACCTTTTCATGCATAATTTTTTGTATAATTCAATAATTTTATCATACAATATTCTGATTAGACATAGAGCATGGAATTAATGTCTACTTTATTTTGAGTTCAATCATATTAGTTTTCCGTCGTTAGCTATTAATTTAATTAATAACATTTGTAAACTTATCATCATCATTAACACCCAGTTGAAGTCTCGTTAAGGCATGAGGTTTGAGAGGTTCAATAGTACGCAAGCTTACCCCTACGCAGTAGAGAGATTGTTTCCGATAGACCCATATGCAATGTGTTATGAAGATCTTACAATTAAATGGATGTGTATACATATCTAAGAAATAAAGTAAAATAAATAAATCAATCAAATGAACATAAAAGGTATAAAAGACAACTAAATTCAAAACAATACAAATAAATACTAAAGAGAAACACTGAGCAAAAGTAATAAATATAACACGAAATAACGTACATGTAGAAAATGTCTAAGAATAACAATAAATGTTAAGTGAAATACATACTAGAAGAGACTCGTACCAACCACGAAAGACCCGTACAGGAATAACTATGACCATACCTATCAAAACCTTAATTACACTACATAGGAACCAATCTAAACTATACACCCTAGAAGGTACATACTAAACGATAAATGTAAAGGGCACAAGTTTTTGTAACATACAAGAAAGCGAAGGTCCTTTTTTAAGAGAGACCCTTAATCGTATCCTAGTACGATAAAGTTTTCTTTTTCGGGCCAAGTCCTCAGTAAGATCTAACCTATGCATATCATTGAGTAGTTTTAATATGTTTAGTTAATTCTTGAAGTTGAGCTTTAATAGTACTAATGTCTTTTCCTATATTTTGTTCTTCGTTAGAATGTTCTTTTATTTTTGGATCTGTTATAAAATTAATTTGTCTACATTATGTCCTGGTTCTGTAAATCTAATAGATTTTGCTAATTGACAAGATTGTGATCTTTCTAAAGGAATTGTTTTCTGCTTATATATATTGTGTGATAGGGATAATCTAGGAGCTGAAGATATAAGATAATTTATTTCAGGTAATTCTCTTAATGATGTTTTTTAAATTTATTCCAATTTTAGCTACATCATTAAATAGTTGATCCATGTAGATTTTATCAATATTTTAAATTCAATACTATGATGAGAATTAGTTAAGGCATAACTTACTTGATAAGTAATAGAAAAAGGATATTGTCCAATCGTCATTAAATTTTCTTGATAGAATTTATAAGCGATAGTAATTGTTTCGTCTAAATTATGTGATTATAAAGGAATTCCTAATTTTAATCTAGTATTAAATTTTATTTTTCCATAAGCAAGATTACCATGTATAATTCCGATAACTTGTTCTTTTAATTCAGTTAATCTTTCATCTATAATTGCTAATCTTATGGGTGAATCAATATCTTCTTGAAAAGTGGATTTTAGTAAGATCTGAATGGTAGAAAGATGAATATAACCTATTTTGTTTCGTTTATTTTCAGAGATTTTTTGTAACTGTTTATAAATTTGTTCTTGATCTATTAGAGGAAGTCTAATATGTCCATTACATTGATCGATGCTAATTGGAGTTTCATGAAGTAATTTCCCATAGTAAATTATATTTTGTCTGTTTATAAAATTATGAAAAGGGTAGTATTTTATATCTTGGCCTGTTTTTAGATCTAGTTGGGTTTTGGCTATTTGTTTTAATTTCTCTTGTGATAATGATGCTGAAATATGAAAAATTCCTCTAGCTTCTGTTAATTCTAAATTTTCTAGTTCTAAAATATCATTGATGTTATTAATAGTTTCGGATTCAATAATTGTGTTAGTCATTTTAATGATTTTGTTGATGATTTTGTCTTATATGTATATTTAAATGAAGTTGAAGTGTTGATAATTCTTGCGAATAAGAGTGATAAAAATATGTTGCTGATTTTAATTTTTCTTTAATCGGTTTAATCCATTATTGTTAATAAAAAATTGTAAATAGTTATAACGGTATCAAAATGATCCTTTTCATCTTTATATTGAATAACTAAACTTTCAAAATATATAATATCAGTTTGTAGTTGGTTACAAATAGTACACTGATTATTCATTGTTTACAGATTTAAGACCTAGTGGAGGCTGAATCTTAAAGTTGAGGGTCAAGGTGAGCTTGCTGGTAGTGGTTGCAAAAACGCTTATGTAGTTAAGAAAGTTCTTCGACTTCTTACTTATAGATCGTGATATTATTTTTAATTTGATCTTGACAAATTCTTACTTCTACATCTAGTTGAGGAGAAGGAGGATATAGATAAACTAAATGTTGACTTTTGGTAGTAAAATATTGAATAATTTGTTTACTGACTCATGGCTTTTCAATGGTGAGTGTTAAACATGTAAAAAGAGCTTTGCATGTCCAACAATCTGTTCTAATACTCATGTTTCCTGAAAAATAGTTTAATCTAAATTGTTATAGTTAAGAGAGGGATAATAGAATTTATCAAATAGATATTGTAATAATAAAGAAGTAAATCCATATGTGCAAATCGATTGAAAGAAATCATTAAGTTCATGTTTTCGTAAACTAATAAAACTTATATTGAAAATAAATAAACAGGGTTGAACATAATAAATATTAATAGCTATGGTAATGATAAATAAAAATAGATAATTCATAATGCTTAATTGATGAAACAAAAATATCAATGTAAGATACCTGTTTTGTTGTTCTTCGCTTAAACGCCAATTCCTCTTAGGCTTGAAACGCGAATTAGCAAGAGATAAATTATAGAGAGAGCTTTTATTTCATACCTAGAATGACTACATTGTTTGCCTTTTATAGGCAAATGAAAAGAAGCTACCGAAAGTTGAAGGAATCGGTTAAAGAAAAAGAAAAGACAGAAAGCTAAAGTTAAACAGTAAAAGCTAAACTAAAAACAAAGTTAAAGCAGAAGAATTTGCTTTTGAACCGAAAGTGGTCTGTTTCCTTACATGTTTAAAACAAATAATGCTTCGCTTTTTACTTTCCAGCTATTCTTTAATAATTGCGTCTTCAAAAGCTGCTTCCTCAATGTCGATAGAGGTAGAAGGACAATAATGACATTTATGTTGGACATGTGTCTTGAATTGTTGGCAGAGAGCATATTTCCATTGTGCTGATAATTCGAAAAAAATGCCTTCTATAGTAGAAAATGGTTGTTCAAACTGACGAACTAATTGTAAAGCATCTGGTGTAATTGGGGATTTATATGCTGATGTCATGAGTATATTGATACCCTTGTAATTCACTTTAAGCAATGATTCAGTGTTAATTCGAAGACATTGTTGATATACTCCTTCCAAGCATTGGAGGTTGAATTGATTAATTAGATCCCAAGTGAATTCGTGCTTTGGTGGATCATCAATAGGTGGGTACATTCCGTTGCTTACTCCAATCTGGACAAAAGCAATTCGTGATACTTTAATTTCTGCATCTTTTATGTTGTCTAATTCCTTAAAAATGGGGTAACTACTGAACACTTTGATGAAGACTTCTCGTTCTTTGGCAAATCGTTCACGGTAGTTTTTTATAGTTTGAATAAACCCTGGAGGAAATTCTGAAAGGATATTCAAACTGGTTAAATAAATTGTATCAATTAATCCACTTTGGAAAAAGAGATAAGTAGTCAATGGATCTGCTTCTGGAAAGATGATTGCTTTGGGTCCATATTTTCTACGGTTTTGTGGATAATACTGAAATATCTTCTGATCTTCCTTCCACTCATTTAATGCTTGAAAACATTCACAGAACATTTCGGATGTTATTTTCCTCATTTCTTCTTTAAAGGCTCTGGTAGGTAAACAATTAATTTTGTCCATGTTGATAGGTTTTCCTAATGGTTTCATATTGGTAGGGGTTAAAGCTAGTTTTTCAAGAACTTGTTTGTACTGTGACTTCAAAGTAGGGTTTTTTAATTCAACTAAAGCCTTTTCAGCTTGTTGTCTATCGGGAAAGCTTTTGTGTAGGATAGTTGGTTTTTCAGTAATATAAACAGCAGCTTTATGCCATTCATCATAAATACCAGCCATGGGTCCATTGAAAATTACATAGACTTTTGCTTCCTTGAAATCTTCCTAGCGTTGAGAAGTAGATGGTGTTTGCAAGATTTGTTGAGGAGTAATGGGGATTGGTGTAGGAGAAGAGGTAGATATAGGTATAGGAGTAGTATTTGGAGTTACTTGTTTTTTAAGGAGACTAATAGTACTTCGGAGTTGGTTAATTTCTTTAGTCACAATACCAACTTGTTGCTGAACCTCTAGTAATGCTGCCTCTTTTTTGGTCAATGAATCCTTTAAACTGACGATATATGCTTCCATTCTCTAGTTAATATATCTGCAAGACTGTTAGCAGAAGATTTTATATATTGAATTTGAAAATTATATTGATTTAATTCAAGTTGCCATCAGATAAGGCGTCTTTGATTATAATTGGTTTTGATATTATATATGATAAATCCACATAAATACTTTGAATTAGTTTGTATAAAAAATTCTACGGGTAATAAATCAACTCACCATTTTCTCAATGTTTTAAGACAGGCTAATGTTTCCTTTTCATGAATTGGATACTTGCTTTCAGCCGAACTGAAAGTACCATTTATATACTTGCATAGTAAATACTTCTTTTGATTGGGTGGTTGTGCCAATATATAGTCAGCCTATGTATCTATACTGGCATCTATTTGAACCAGAAGTTTATTCTTCGGAAGATAATTATATAAAACTAGTAAATCTTTACATAAGGTTTTTAGAGTAAGTATCGTATTTGTATCTTCTGGAGTCCAATTCCATTGTGTTTTCGTACTGCATTTTAATTGTAATCTTTTTCTTTCTTTAGCAAGATTTTTAAAGAATCCTTGATCCGAAATATAATTCAAAATACCTAAAAATTGTTGTATTTTTATTAAAAGATTAGGTTGAAGTTTTAAAAATCCATTATGAAATTCAATACCTAAATACTCAATATTTTGTTGTGCTAATTTTACTTTCTTCTAACTCAGAATTAATCCTTTTTCTTTACATCTTTGAAGAACTAGCTTAACCTTTTTCAGATGGTCTTCTTTATCGGTGTTTGAGAAAATAATAATATCATATATGTATGTTAATGCAAAATCCTCTAATCCTTTTAAATTATTATCCATAAATCGTTGATAAATACTAGGTGCTTGTTTCAAACCAAAAGGTAATACATTCCATTGGAAATGCTTTTGAGGGGGACAAGTGAATGCAGTTAATGGTTTAGTATTTTCATGTAATCTAAGTTGCTAATAACCAGATTTGGCATCTAAAGTAAAAAACCATTTTTGTCCTTTAAGTTTATTAATAATATAATCTTTTCTTGGTAATTTATATGCATCACCTATAGTTGCTTCATTTAGTTTTTTGTAATTAATAACCATTCGTCTTTTTCCTCTTTTTTGTTCTGAATGGTTGTTTACATAAAATGCAGGGGCATAATGTTTACTAGTACTTGGAGAAATTAGTTGTTTTGTTAATAACTCAGAACATTCAGAAATAAATTCCTATACATCTTGTTGGGCATAAGGGATGTTATTTTTAATATTTATTTCTTGTGTAGGATCTTTTAACTTAATTTCAATAAGTTGAGTATTTGTATTTTTTATTGGATCTAAGAGGTTTTCACTACAAACTTGTTCTAATAATGTTTCTATTTCAGTTTGTAATGTTAAATTATTTTGTAGAAAAAATTGTAGTTGATTCATTTTTTCACTGATAAGTTTTAAAGTTTGATAATATGTGGTATGATAAATAGGAATTTTTAGAATAACTAATTTTTGATTTAAAAAAAGTATTTCTGGTGTTTTTAAAGTTATATAATGTAAATATTGACATAATGGATTATATAATTTTAAAAAATTATTACCTAGAATAATTGGTAATCCTGATTCTTGTTGATAGATAGATGGTATTGTAAATGTATAGTTTTCAATAATAATATTATTATAATAACTAACATACCAAATGTATTAATGCTTCCATCAGCTATTCTAATTTGTAATGGTTTATGTAATTTTTTTCCAATTATTTAATAATGATTTGGTAGCTATACATATTGTAGCTCCTGTATCAATATATGCATTAACTTTTTTTTTCTGAATCTGTATCTGAATAAATGTTGTATTTAGATTCATTTGTTGATTCTGAATTTTGAAATTGAGACTCATAATAGTATAACGTGTTAATTGTAGAATCAGTTTCATAGTCAGATTCAATAGGTTCTAATTGATATTCGAATGTTGAATGTAAAAGATTAAGTTTTTCTTTATATTTATTGTTTGTTGATTTCTTTTTAGGACACTCATTAGCATAATGTCCTTCTTCTTTACATAACTAACATCTACAATCTTTTTTATTTTGTGGACAATATTTTTGTTTAGATTTAAATTTTCGATATGCTTTCTTTCTAAAAAACTTCTTGTAAGATTTTAATGGTTTTTTATAAAAATTGATCACTTCCCCTCAGTTCTTTTTAAGCCTTCCTTTTTTCCTCTTACAGTCTCTAAGTATTATTTTCTCACATCTTCTCACTGAAACGTCGATGTATCTCCTCTTAACATGTTCGAACCATTTAAGATGTGTCTCTCTTAATTTGTCATTTATACCAGCCATCTTTAATTTGTCCTTAACTAATAGATTTTTCACCTTATCTCTTCTAGCAAGGTTGCAAATCCACCGGAGCATCCTCATCTCCGTCACTAAAAACTTATTATTATGTATTAGTTTAATGGGTCAATATTTCGCCCCATATAGAATGGTTGGCCTAATCGCTAAGCAATAAAATTTACTTTTGAACTTGAGTGTTATCTTCTTGTTACATAAAACTCCTGACGCACTTCTCTATTTGAGCTATCCTGATCTGATAAGATGGACTATATCTTCATCGATCTCTCCATTTCTTTGGATGATAAACCCTAACTATTTAAAAGACTCCTTCTATGGTATAACTTTTGATCCAACCTTTACCTCTACTTAGATAGTCACTTGATGGCCTAACTCTGGTAGTCACCTGATGGCTTAAAAAGTTGCATTCTAAGTATTTAGTCTTAGTCCTACTCATTTTAAATCCTTTTGACTCCAAAGTTTCTCTTTAACATTCTAGCTT
Source organism: Erythroxylum coriaceum (assembly GCA_026874005.2). Classification (NCBI taxonomy): domain Eukaryota; kingdom Viridiplantae; phylum Streptophyta; class Magnoliopsida; order Malpighiales; family Erythroxylaceae; genus Erythroxylum; species Erythroxylum coriaceum. Next base: position 5,921,316 of record JANQAP020000014.1, read on the forward strand.
GACATTGACCCCCTCTCTTATCTTATCTACTAAGACAATATCATTAGCAAACAATATATACCAAGGCACATCTCCTTGAATATTCTTAGTAAGCTCATCCATCACTACTGCTAACAGAAAAGGCTTAATACAGAGCCTTAGTATAACCCAATACTAATAGAAAAATTCACAGTATCTCCTCCTTTCGTCCTCACTCTGGTTATTACCCCTTCATGCATATCTCTAATCACCCTTATATATGTCATAGGAACTCCTTTCACCTCCTTTCACCTCC
>JANQAP020000014.1:5998512-6012968 GCA_026874005.2 Erythroxylum coriaceum
GCACTGTCGGTAAGCTACGAAATTCGCATCCTTGTTCTAAATGCAAAGATTACTTTGGACTAGCTTACTAGTAATAACAACTGAATAATAGCATTCTTGTCCAATTGGTGATGTCATGCATAGTCTTGTATAGGAATGATACTGCTAAAAGCTGAGGATAGAAACAGTTACCTGATGACGTTATCTCCATGATTTCGACAGTTGTTCCACAGACTACGCGAACGCTGCAGAGATACGTCTTTTCCTTTTTTGATTGAAAAATGCACCATTTTATGGGAGTAGATTCAAGCAAATCTCAAACAGGGAAGAACGTAAAAGTAGACATCAAATGTTGGTCATTATCCTATTCCTCTCCTAATTAAAGAATTTGTCTTTTGGGTACAAGTCACAAGAAGAACCTCTATCTAGTTAACAGTCTGCAATTAGCCATTAATGTAACTTGAATTTGAGCGTCCTAAAGAAGCTGGGACAATTAAGTTTCGGTTCCTTGGTGCTAAACGATTTAACAAGGTGAGTTTGACTAAATAAGGGTTTAAGACATCTAAAAATACTTTAATATATTAAAATAATTCTAATTTTCAATTTGTTTGACAAATAAATTATGAAGATATAAGTATTTGTCAAAAAGACGCAATTAACAATGAGTTGAGGGATATTCCTGATTTTTATGAGCCTTATTATTGTTAAAAAAGGATTATGTGTCATTATTCAAATGATTCTTTATTAATTATTTTGGAGCTAAGGCCCTACGGACCTTAAACTTAATTATCACATTAAAGTGATATTTTATGAGAAACACAAGATTTATAGAATTTGATGGAAATGTAAATTTTATGTTTTATATTTATTGTTAATTAATTATTATAGTCAAATTTATGAATATCGTACTGAAATTATTATTTGTTTTGGTTTGTAATATTGTAAAATGCTAGTTAATAATATATATCATTTTGAGTAATTAATTGAAATTATAAAATAAAATTTTAATTTATATAATTAAAATTTTAGTTTTAATATAAAATAGTAATCCTATTATATAATTATTGCTTTTAGGATCAACAGCTATTATTTAATTACCAAAAATCATTCCTATTCCTGTCCTTTTTCCTAAGTGCATGATCATTTCTTATTTTAACTACAATATGACTTTTGTTTTACTTGATAAAGAAAATAAATTCAAGATGGTAACTCACACATTACGTATATAAATAATATGAAATTGTTTGCATATTTTAAATTATTATCGTCAAACAAATATAGCAACACAATGAACTATATAAATTAAGTCTATTAGCAATTCAAAATAAGTACGTAGCATTATTCAATATAAGTAATAATGGCCTGTTTGTTTGACAATAATTATAGTTAACTTAAAACAATTTGATGAAGCTATTGTTTGCATCCCAAATTAATCCTAAATTCTTATAATCAACAAATGTAAAATAGAGAAGTAGGAGTTTCTAGTTTGACTTTGACAATCATTACAAAAAAAATGCGGTTAAGATGATATGAAATTTAGTGACAAAGACAATAAGAGAAATAATAAACTGAGAGTTATCAATAAAAAAACCTTGATTTACAATTGCTTCTAACTTTTGAAAATATGATTAATCATCGACACAAAATAATTATTTCAATCATATATTTGATTTGATATTAAATGTCTGTCTTTCATTAGGATTACCTAATTGAAAATACATAATTCAACTAACTTTTATTATTTAACAAGCTTAAATATGATCTAAAATTTAATTAAGCAATAGCTTTAATAAAAGAAAAACCATTGAAGCAAGATAACACAATATTTTTAATTGCATTTAATCTAGTTGAATGCTTTTCCTAAAAGTAATAATTTATGATGCAACAAATTAAAACTTATAATTGCTACTAATGATGAAGAAAATGAAATTTTATGTATCCAAACTTTAATCTAACAACTGATTATTTCAATTAATAAACTAATCACTCACATTAGAAATTGATTGAAAATAATCATAAAACAAAAGTACAAAAAGGCAATCTAATACATGAATAAATTAAATACTTTGCATTAAGACTTAGTTATCTACCAGTCATCAAAGTTCTAAAGGGTTCACTTCCCTGAACAAAAACAAAGAAAATTAGCCAACATGATTCATAATTACTATTAAAAATTGGATGATTAACTCCCTCTTCTTAGCCCTATTTATAACCATTTAAACTTCTTGTGAAAATTTTGTCGTCGTGATTCTTTCGATCCTAAAACCAATAACTTCACTAATTTTTCACCTAAACTTGGCCAAGTTAAGATTCAAACAACTTTTAACATGTTTTTCTCTTGTAAATTCAAAGTTTGGAAATTGTGATTTTTATTTAACGTGCCCACGCCTAAGATCATGTTAAAATATTTTTCCAAATTTCAATTTGATTATAGTCTAGTCCAAATATGCAAAATAAAATATTTTGCCAACCTAAATCTTCTTGATTCCCCTTTGATTAATAGTGATATTACTCCTTCAAACTATTTATTTTTAAGAAAAGGATCGATTCTTATTTCAAACTTTCAAATTTGAATTAAGAATCGATCCTTTCTTAAAAATAAATAGTTTGAACACATTAAGATAAGATTATGAAGGATTTGAATGCCAAAAAAAAGGCAAAAATTATGACACATCACAATTTATTAAGTAAAATAAGGTTAACACAATAAACAAACTCCATTAATAACACTAAAATCAATCAATTATAAAATCTAAAATAAATACCTAATCCTTTATAATAATCAACACAGAAATATAGATTTAATTCAAACAAACAATGTGTGGCATCATAAGCATCATATAATAAAGTCACTACAACAACAAGAGTTTGTGGCGATAAACACATTAAAGTAAAAGTAAATTTTGAAACAAAAACACTTACATTTATTAGTTTATGAATATATGTATAATATGTAAAGCAAAAGTAAAAAGAAAAATTCTAAAATCTAAAATCTAAAATTTCATTCCACAACATATCTACCTAAATCATATTTGCCCCGACTTTTATTTAGTACATAGTCCTTATCTTTAAAAAAGAGTCTCATCATCACCATCATTCACATCTAGTATATCAAATTCCATGTCAATATTTTTTCAACCAAGATCTTCTTCCAATTCACTTTCACCTATAAAATTTGGTTCCTTTGAAACCCAATCTGGTAAGAGATTAATATGATGAAAAAAAATTAGATTAATAGAGCTATATGTTCTATTGGGAATCTTCATAAATATAAAAAATCATATTAAATTATTATGAAATTATAAAAAATTATCTTCAAATTAATAGTGATAATAAAGTATCTTTCTCGAAGTTTTATGTTGTATCGAACAAATACTAAATTAATCAACCTCTTGTAATCTCATATATTTAACTTAAAGGCTCTTAAATTTCTTTTATACCCATTCACACATTGGCTAAGAATCTAAATTACAAACCTTTGCAATTCTAAAATACTAATTCTGAATTGGTCCCACTAAGTAACTGTAAGATAACAAAAGTAATCTCATAAATAAAATTAAGTGATGATTATTTTTAAATGGCACAAATAAAAAATGTATGCTTAGATTAATTTGTATCTTTAACATATTACAATGTGCACCTTAAAATCATCTTACACATCCTTGTATGAATATATTTTTGAGCTACTGGGGTCTTGCATTATGTCATTTGAAATAATTATTAAGATTAAGAACGTTCGTATATTAAATTTAACTCTTTTTATGAAACTTGGTATAAAATAGACACTTTGATTAAAAAATACATTAGTAGCAAACAACAAAGAGAAAAGTCACTTTTCTCACCTCTCATTAATAACTATAAGATAAGATGTGTACAAAGAAGACCTATTTTCATATTTTGATTATTTCCTTTGCCGTTTTTATAATATCATAGAAGTAATTCATTATTAACTTCTCATCACTATTAATCAAACAAAGTACTCTCATCAAAGGTTCACAAACTCAAATCACAAATTATTATATCAAAATTCAAGATCATCAAGCATAATCCTAGAAACATCCATTCTAACGTTAGATTTAACATGTTAAGATGCAATCTGCTTATTACTTGTAAACATTTCTCTCAACTTATTATTGATTTGAAAAAAACAATGAAGTGACAAGAAATTATTTAAAGATTTTATCAAAATAAATTCTCACAATTTGTGAAATCTTTTCTCATCAAATTTAGAACCTATGCATAATTATTAATGAACTTAGTCACTTGTCTCATTTTTTTCATAGTTTCATCAATGATATGAAAGTATCTACATCTCATATATTTTTTGGCATCATATCAATACAATTTGTATCATAAGGAATCTAAAAGAAAGAATTATACATGCTTTTATAACTTCTTCCTAACTGCTTTATAAGCAATATCATTATTAATGATGAATTATACAATATTTTTTGGCTTAATTTCATTCATAAATTCATCAAATATGTGCAAAAAAGTATCAACATTTCTTATAAGCTTTGATGCATTAATTGACTTTAAAAATATCGTCCCTCGTAGCATAACAAATTAAAAATTTTATAATTGACTCATGTCTCCTATTTGTTTATCTATTACACGTGATTGAACACTTATAAATTACCTAAGTCCTTCTTACACTCAAATAACTTTCTATTTCACTAATATAATTTCTTAGAAGGTACCTATATAGTCATTAATTGAAGGAGCTTTAAATCCTAAACCATAAAAGGTAATAACATCCGTTATAGGTTGGTAATAGTAAGATTGGGTAGCATTGAATGACACACATACATCATACCACTATCCAATAATTGCTATTTTCATACTATGAGCTACTTATTTAAATTATAATGCATAATGGATGGATGGCTGCGTTTCAAGAATTTTGTAAAGTAAAAATGTTAGGCATTTATCTTAGTCTTTTTCTCGTATCAATTGCATCAATCCCATATTCTTAGGTAAGAATAAGAACTTCATTATTGTCAGTATCATCCTCATCGATATAAAATTCTTATTTAAGTCTTTGTCTTATTTCTTTCTCTTTCTTATACTCGTCAAACAAAATTTTCATTTGTTATTTGACATCATATCCAACTTATTTATAAAGTCCCATATCATCTTTGATCACTACTATATGTTTATTTAACCTAGTGAATCCTCCACCTTTCAATGTGTATCACAATAATTTTTTTTTTGTAGTTTTTCATACCAAGAACTAATCTCATTTAAGCCTATGTTGAATCATTGAATCTTCCTAAAGAGGTTGAATTATCATAAGTTTTTTTTTACTTTTTTTATTTATCTATAAGAATATATGCAATTAAATAAGTGCCATAAACTTGGTCCCTAATAATCAGGTAAGCTAATATGGGTATTTCCTATTTAGAATATCCACTTTTATTCAACGATAACAAAATTTATAATAGTAAAGGAGAGTGTTAAATCGACAAGCAAGCTTGCAAATAATGGAATGACCCACTTCCTATCAATAAACACCATTTCTCAAGTGAAAATTAGTGTTCTTCTTCATGCACATCAAGGGGTTTTTCATAACATTAGTGCCCAATAGCTAAAATATAAAAGTTCTCCAATCTATACGGGCGAATTATGAAATGCTAACAAGCCTAACACGTGAAAACCTACTAAATTAATAAAAGAAGAAGCCTAATAAAAGCAAATAGGTTCAAAAAGCTAAACTTTAAAGCAAAGGCCATACATATTTACATATTCTAGTGGAAATTAAAGTTAAATACCCAAAGTCACAAATCTAAAACGGAAAAATGAAATTAAAGACAATTACCTTTTTTAGAGGACAATATTCATGAAGAAGCCTAAACTTGGTTTGGAAAAAGAAAAAATATATATCAAAGGATAATAAAAACATTAAGAAAATGCATAAAATTATAACAATTTTCAGAGAAGTAAGGAATTCAACAACAGATAAGTTTCAACGAGTGAATACAATACAATAGGAGATTACTTGTTAAATACATAATAGTGGAATATGGTAGGAAATAGTGACCCGTGACAAGTGATGACTATCAATTGTGACAAGCAAGACGACAACAACTGTAGGTAAGTAAAAAAATTAGGTTTTGGTCTTGTGATTTTAGGTGGAATTGAGAGTGAATACCTTTTTTATTGATATATAGTATGAAATTCAAAATTTTTGTTACAATTGAATTTTTAGAATTAAATATTTTTTATCAATTCACTAATATAATCCCTTGAAGTTGATTTGTGACATTTGTTCCCTATCTTACTATCAAAACTATATTTTGGATTAGTCAAAGTGCATATAAATTAGTAAGGAACATTAGATAAGTCTAAGGGTGAAAGTTTTAGTCTACTGTGATATGATCGAATTGAACCGAGTTAGGCCACTAAAATGACTTTATTTTGGGATAATTAATTAAAGTGACATCATTTTTATCTGTAAGTTTAAAAAACTAATTATTTTGATTAACTATACTAAAACAATGTCCTATGTAAAACGATATTGTTTTGGTACAATTGATTAAAATAATATCATTTTGGTTTTTAAATTTAGAAAATAATTGTTTTAATCAGTTATATCAAAATGATGTTATTTTAGTAGTGATCTAAATTGTATAAAAAGGAGTCGGACCAGGCTTAGGCTACCTCCAGTCTAGTCCATTACTATTCATAACTAAGATATTAACCAAAGTTATTAATATGCTCTATAAGGTGGTACAATTAGTGGTAGGACTTTTTCAAGTGCTTTCCTGACTTACCTAAGAGACTTTATAACTATGGTTGGTTTAGAGTAAATAGATATTGTTAATATTAATTGGATTGAATTTGTTAGTTAAATCACATATTTGACAAATTATTATATGCATATGATAATTTATTACATATATATATATATATATTGTCACTTACGAGATTGATAACTTCCTTTAATTTTACTTATCAATCTCTTAAGTGCAATTAATTTCTTTCACCACCCGTATTAAAAACAAGAGTACTTCGGCTCGTAAGAGTTGTTGGGTGATTCTTTTGTTCTTTCAAACTTGGTTTTCAAACATAGGGAATCCGTTGAATTGGGAAAAGAACTCGTCTCAGTTTCCAAAGCAGCAGCATTTTTCCTCTTTTTTATATGACTCGGGACCTGAGAGACCAAAATGAACGCTGCAACAGATAACGAACTTTTTACTGTTTTCAGCAGGAGAGAAAGTAGTTTCAACTTGGAATTTCTCTTCCCTATTTAAGCTTTTTATCTAATGACTTCTTTGGATAGGTCCAGTCCCTAGTTAAGCTATTCCTACTCTTTTGAAGCTGCATATGCCAATGAAACTCTAGCTTACAGTGCTGCAAAAGACAAATTGCTCCAAGGAGAAGAATTCAGGCGACGTATTGCCAAGACAATAGTAAGATATAAGCTAATCAAAATTGTTGATTGAGGGTGTTGACTTTTTCAGATTGGTAAATATGTTTGATCGCTGCAGGAGCTAATTCACTTGAGGTTAAAAACACGACAAGCATTATACCTGTTGTATTACGGAAAAATGAGGTAGCCTGAACTCCTGAACAAGCCTCCTCAGTCTTCACCACTCTTCGCAACTCGCGCAAGAAAAAAGTAAAGACACCACAGTTGATAAAAGAGAGACATTGTTTTCCACCCTCCATAATAGCCAAAAGAAACCTCTAGGTGAGACTTGAGAGAGTTCCTAACTCTTACTCATTCAAGAATTGTAAGCTATATGTGTTTAGCATCCACTGCTCAGATTGGAGTTGTGCGCGACATGGCATGTGCCAAAGTTGGTAATTGTTTTGCTCATAAACTATCAGACTACACAGCGATGACGAGTTTACTAAGCTTGTCCAAAATCACCCATAGCTTCTCTAGAAGTTGAATAAATTAAATTGGAAGGTATTACGGTTTAAAGTTTTGTAACAATCATCAAATGCTAATCTGACAATGAAACGCTTGAATCCCCTGATAACAAGAAAAGAAAGCAAATGATGCAGGGATGGACAGAATGAGTTTGTGGGCTACAGGGATTAAATATATAGGCGAAGTAATAAATGAGAGTCAAGTCAGCCTGATCCAAATAGTCGTGGCTTAGTAGAAACATAAAGTAAGTGCCACAGTTTCCCAAAAGAAGCAACCAAAATGTGTCCATGTTCACGAACAGTGTCAACGTCCAATAGCCTTTAATTGGTGAGCGGCACAGTGGCACAAGAGACTTGTCCAGCACTCCCATACTTTAGTCTTTATCGTACTTACTGTATATATATCCCCGTACCACTTGCCTCTTTGTCTTCGCAATCAAATCACATTACTTCCTCGCTCTTCAACATTTTCCTGCCTTTTCTCTTTCTCTCATCATCAGCATCCCTTTCTTGGTTATGATTTTTCTCTTCACTGTAACATACATCAGGAGCAAGTTTCACTATTATGCAGGTGCTGGTCTATTGGAGACTCATGATTCCATCAAGAAATCTCTCAAGTTGCCTCAAAGTTGCAGTATCTCTTTCTGTGATCTTTTTCCTCATCATAATCTCACCTCCAATATTAGGTAAAACAGAAGAATGAAATTAAATTTCTTACCTTTGTTGTCATATCTTTTCTTCTATTCATATAACAATTCCCTGCATGCAAGCTCTTGTGAGATTTTAATGTTGTTTCAGTAAAGAAAACAATCTTCTTCTTTTTTCCTAAATTTCATCTTTTTCCTTCCCTCTTGAATCTACAGTTCACGGTTCTCTATCTTCAACCAACAGTAACAATTTGCAGCAAGGAAGAAAGATGGTGTTGGGTTCGAGGCCTCCAGGTTGTATTGACAAGTGTATGAATTGCAGGCCTTGCTTGGCTACATTGGTTGTTCCTTCTCATCAGAGAAAGGGTTTTACTTGTAAAGCATCAGCTCATGGAGATGATGGTAGTTATTATCTTCTATCTTGGAAATGCAGATGCGGGAATAAGCTTTATCAACCTTAATCTAGAGCAAAGCGTTATCCGTTTATAGTTATCAATCTTCCGTCTGTATGGATTTCTTCAAGTAATAGTATTAGAGGTTAATCATTAGCTGTTGAAGTTTGTATGTATGCTTTTCCTCCCTACCCAACACCTTGTTCCAACCCTCTTGTGCGTCAAAAACGACGTTTTGGATGTAAACAACAAAAAACGACGTCGTTTTTTTTGGGAAACAAGGTTGAAACACACATAAAACAACGTCATTTTTTTACGCAGAATAGGGTTAGAGGAGGGTGTTGGGGATCTTGTGCAGTTTTTTCCTATTTTACTCTGTAGATTTACTCACGTTCAATGCTCAGGAATCATATCATATTTCAGTTTACCTAAAAAATGTGACAGGACTAGTCTCTGCCACTCTTGTACAAAACAAGAAACGACATATTTTGGATAGGTGCAACCAAAACAGAAGTGAAAAATATCAAGTTCCCAGTCCCGTCATTTTGGTGGTGTTTCATAGACAGTGATAATACATAGGAGCCATCGACTGGACATAACTGGAAAAAACATGTAAGGTGGAAGGGTTAAACACTGGCATCCACTTCACTATTTCAGTCTGCATATAAAAGTGAGCAGTGGCTTTCTGGGGTTTCCTGTCCTTTGCTTTTAGTTTCAGATCATAAGATAGCTTAAAGTAATGGTCTAAGTTTGAGTTGAATGGTTGATGTCTCCTGTAGCAAGCAGTATCAGACATGAATAAGATCTTTTTTGCTATTCGTTTATACCAGCGATTTGTACTTCAAATAATAAAGATAAAAGCAGGTTCGATCACTTTTTGCAGCCTTAATCAAGTATCATAATCTCAATATGCATTTCCTGATTTTACATTCTGTGCAATTTGGAGAATTAACGTCATGTTCTTTTTTCAAATTTTTATTTTTTATATCTTAATTGTTGAAGAAAAAAAAGACAAAAATTACAAACCCTGTCTGACCATTTAAAAAGGGCTGTAAGTTATAACCACAAAGTTTATTATCTATATTATTATTGCAACCAAATTAAGTATCAACCGTCAGTTTCTCTCTCTAGTTTATCCTCAAATGCCCATTCTCTATCTACCAATTGCTTCAACTTCAAGCGCCCTTATAACCAACTTGTTGGAAGTCCCTCTATTTGAGAAATCTCATATTAAAAGTGGAAGGAAGACTTCTAGTAGATTTCTTCCTATAAATAGACACCAAGAGGGAAGACTTAAGCATTCTAAGTAAAGTATTAAGAGAAATACAAGCTTAATAAAATAGAGAGTTTTGTACATGGTAATTTAGTACTAGTGTTTTTCTATTTGTGAGATATTTTTGACTCACTTTGTATTTTCAATAGTTTAATCTCGTGAGTATTTCAATATATTAGCTATAGCTTTATTTAGAGAAATTGTGTTGTACCCATTATTTTAAATAGTGGAGATTTTTTGGACTACGATCTCGTGATTTTTACTTTCCATATTGGGAAGGTTTTTTATGTAAAAATTTGATATGTCTTTCTTTGATTTTATTTTGCAGTTTCTGTAGTTTTCTCCGCTTGATGATTTCCTCACAGGTTTACAAAAGGCGAGAGAGATTTTATTTCGCTACTTTGGTGTCTTTGCCTCTCATCAAACTAGTATCAAAGCCCGGTTTAGGTGTGCAGGTCTAATTATCGTATGCTCTATAGTTGCCACTAAATAGTAGGTCCTCCACGTTAGAAAATAAATTAGATCATATTTGAAGATATTGGACACTATTCACGTGTACGGTTACTAAGCTAATCATCCTTTATAAATGATGGAAGTTAACACAAGCAGAATGATCAGTCTGAATAGAGGCAACTTCCAATTATGGAAGGAGAAGATGGAAGATCTCCTTTATGTGAAGGGATACCATGAATCGGTATTCGGTATCACAAAAGCTGAAGGCAAATCCAATATCGAGTGAAGTCTATTACATAGACAAGTATGCATATTCATCAGAAACTGGGTAGATGATAATGTTCGGAATCATATCTCCGATAAGAAGGAAGCAGACAAGTTATGGGCCAAACTCGAGAGCCTTTATGCTCGAAAATCTGGCAACAACAAAATAGTCTTGATTAAACAACTCATGGACCTGAGATACCGAGATGGAACACCAATGATGGATCACTTGAATACTTGTTAAGGGATCATTAATCAAATGACCACCATAAGGTTCACTTACGGTGATGAACTGCTCGGATTATGGCTTTTGGGATCCTTACCGAGCTCCTGGGAGACGTTCAGAACAACACTCTTCAACTTAGCCCCTGAAGGTGTAGTCTTAATGGAAAAGGATAAAAGTAGCCTTTTGGAGGAGGAGTCTAGAAGAAAGACTCAAGGCTCATCTCTCGAGTTCAAGGTCTTAATCACGGAGACAAAGGGGAGAAGCAAAAGCAGAGGTCTAGGCCAAAGAGGCAGATCTAGTAGCAGGCCTAACAAATCTGCTAACGTTAAATACTTCTACTATGGTGGAAAAGGCAATATGGAGAAAAATTGTGGGAAGCTGAAAAGAGAAGGCAAGGGGAATTAGGAATCAGAGAAGAATGATGCCAGTAGTCAAGATCGGATTACGGTCACTGAGGATCTACTTGTGATCTGTGATAAGGAGATTAGTATTATATGAGAAGAAAAGAGTTGGGTAATTGATAGTGGCACCTCAACTCAAGCGACTGCTCAACGGGTACTATTTACATCTTATACATCTAGAGATGATGGGCGTGTGAAGATGGGAAATAATGGCTTTGCACAAGCCATTGGCATTGGAGACATTTGCTTGAAGATCAATAATTGCACGAAATTAGTACTGACAAATGTCAATATATTCTAGATATCAGATTCAGTATCATATTTGTGGGAAGCTTGATGATGAAGGGTTTTGTAGCATATTTTATAAAAATGTATAGAAACTTACCAAACGTGTCATGATTGTAGCCAAGGGTAAGAAGCATAAGACGCTGTATATGATGCAAGCCAACACTCCCAGTAGCAGTTTTAATGTTATGGAAGATGCAGATGCAACTAGGTTTCGGCACAAAAGACTTAGCCACATGAGTGAGAAGGGCTTAGCAGTGTTAGCTAAGAGGGAAATTTATTTGGTGTCAAGAGTATGTGTCTTAGAAAGTGTGTTCATTGCTAGCAGGAAAGCAGAATCGAGTTGTTATCAAGAGTTCACCTCCCTCTAAAAAAACTAAATGTAATTGATTTGGTACATTTTGAAGTATGCAGTCCGATAAAGACAAAGTCACTTGGTAATGATCTCTACTTTGTGACTTTTATTGATGATCACTCAAGAAAGGTCTGGGCTTGCACCTTGATGTCGAAGGATCAAGCGTTAGAGGTCTTCAAACAATTTCAAACTTCAATCGAAAAAAGAGACAAGGAAGAAACTAAAATGCATCTGGACTGATAATGGGGGAAAACATTCTAGTTCATTTGATTAGTATCGCAAAAAGCAAGGCATTTGGAATTAGAAGACACCGTCAAAGATGCCATGAATAGAACTCTAGTGGAGAAAGTCAGATGCTTATTATCACAAGCAAAGTTGTTAAAACAAATTTGGGGCGAGGCATTGAATACAGTGGTGCATGTGGTGAATCTCTCACCCTTTGTTCCATTGCAGTCTGATGTGCCTGATAGAGTTTAGTCAAGGAAAGATGTCAAATATGATCATCTTCATGTCTTTGGAAGCAAGGCGTTCGTGCACATTCCCAAAAATGAGAGATCCAGGCTTGATGATAAGACAAAAAGGTGTATTTTTTTAGGTTATGGCCTGAATGAGTTTGGTTATAGACTTTATGATCCGGTTAGCAAGAAGCTTATTCGATGTCGTGATGTTGTGTTTATGGAAGATGAGACCATCAAAGATATCCAAAAGGTAAAAGATGTAACACCCCGAGAATTTGGTGATGTGCTTGATCTGGATCCAATTAGAAAGGTACCAGCACAAGAGAATGTTAAGGAGAATACTCAACAAGATGTAGTTGATGAGGATGTTCCTTCACCAATAGAGGCAGATGATGGTGAGGATGATCGGGCATAAGAAGCAGAGGATCCAGTTTCACTCAAACGGTCTGATAGAGACAAAAGACTTTTTACTCGGTACTCTCCAAATGAGTATATGTTACTCGCTGACGGGGAAGAACCTAAGAATTATAAAGAAGTCGTGGAAGATAAACACAAGCAATAGTGGGTTAAAGCTATAGAAGAAGAGATGAAATCACTCGCTAAGAATAACACTTTTGACCTAGTAAAGCTCCCTAAAGGAAAAAATAGTTTTGAAGAATACATGGGTGTTTAGGGTAAAGAATGACGAATACTCGTCACAGCCATGATACAAAGCTAGACTGGTGGTCAAGGGATTCAGTCAGAGAAGGGTATTGATTCAATGAAATATTCTCACCAGTGGTGAAGATGTCATCCATTCAAGTTATCCTCACCTTAACATATCTATATGGAGCAACCAGAGGGTTCCAAAGTTAAGGAGAAAGAAGATTATGTGTGTAGGCTAAAGAAGAGTCTTTATGGCTTAAAATAAGTACCGAGACAATGGTACAAGAAGTTTGAGTTAATTATGGGGGGGGAAGGCTATAAGAAAATGATTTCTGACCATTGTGTTTTCATACAGAAATTCTCTAAAGATGATTTCATTATTTTACTTCTTTATGAAGAAGACATGTTGATTGTTGAAAAAATTATTACTAGAATTGACAAACTGAAGAAGCAGTTGAGCAAGTCTTTTGCTATAAAAGACTTGGGGCCAGTAAAGCAAATCCTTGGTGTAAGGATTACTTGAAACAAAAGTACAAGGAAGTTATATTTGTCTCAGGAGAAGTAGATTCAGAAGGTGCCTAAAAAATTCAACATGGAAAATGATAAAGTGGTTAGTTCCCCTCTTACAACCCACTTTAAGTTAAACAGTAAATACAGTCCTTCTACAGAAGTAGAGATAAGAGATATGCAGAATATTCCTTACTCCTCAGTAGTAGGAAGTTTAATGTATGTCATGGTATAAACAAGGCCAGACATAGCTCATACAGTGGGTATGGTCAGTAGATTTCTCTCAAATCCAGGAAGAGAACATTGGAATGTTGTGAAGTGAGTCATGAGATATCTCTGAGGTACTTCCGACTTCAGTATCAGTTTCCGAAATGAAAAGTCTATATTAGTAGGATACATAAATTCAAATCTGGGTAGTGATGTTGCTACCAGAAAGTCTACTTCAGGATACTTAATCACTTTTACAGGGGAGTAGTATTATGACAGTCAAGATTGCAAAAGTGTTCTGCGATACATACTATTAAGGTGTAGTATATTGCAACAACAGAAGTGTTGATGGTAAAACCTATTTACTTGTTTTACGCTCAAAAATTACAATTAAACGGGTCGTGACTTGTAGTAAAAAGAGTGGATATCGATCCCACAGGGATTGATGCCTAGACACCGCTTAATTTAGACACAACTTTGTTTAAG
>JANQAP020000014.1:6055224-6081238 GCA_026874005.2 Erythroxylum coriaceum
TTAGTGATGTCTCTAAGCTTGTAAAATTCGTGAAGTATTGAAGGTAGTAAAGTTACACACATTAGTGATGTTGATGATAAATTCTGGAATTTTAATTTCAGCCTTGTGTACATGTCGAACCAGCTGAGAAAATCACTATAAATTGGTATATTTGAACTTGATTAAGGCTAGGAATGAGCCCAGATTATTGCTTGATTAATTGGTTAAGAGCTTGATAATTTATGTAGTTAATTGATGTCGTAACCTAAAGAATGGACTGTTTTGATGTGGTTGTGTTCAAAGCTGGAAATTATGATTTATTAAGGGAATAAATAAGTTCTTTTAATGCAAACATGATCTTAAGGATATGAGTAATGTGTACAAGGTATGGATGAATGAGCATTGAAGAACATAGGGTAATTATGAATGAGAATTGGGTAAATGTATGAATATATATTACTAGAAAAAAGGTTTGGTGAATGTATAAATCTAACTTGTTGAAATTCCAGATGTAAAGTAACAATTGTGTGTGTGTTATATGAGGTTTTTTGATCATGAAAAGGTAAACAGATAAGTGTAATGTATGGTTGATGAATTTGGAGTAAATCAAGCTTACTTAAATGTATAAACCTGATTACAAAAAGTTAGTATACAATGTTTGAATGGTCTTAGGGTGTATAAGCACAAATTGAATAGTCAAGATCTATGCATAAGAATACATACCCATAAAGTCAATTAAGCATGCATTGAAAGATGACACATATATATGTGCATGATTTTATATTCATATGATTAAACAAATTAGTGATTTGTGAACTATGTGTGTTACAAAAACAAATAGGAAAAACTAGTTTAAATCTAAAAGAAGGCCAAGATATTATAAATCATCCTTTAAAAAAATATTATTAATCGAAAAAATATTATTTATTTTGGAAAAATTGTACATGAAACCCCAATAAGAATTGATCAATGTAATGGACATATTCATATTAATCTAATTAATCAAGAACAGATTTATAGACAGTTACAAAAAATCCCTGAAGAAAAACGAAATAAAATAGGATATATTCATCTCTCTACTATACAAATATTATTAAAACCTACTTTTCAAGAAGGCATAGATTCTCCAATACGAATGGCAATAATTGATGAATGGATGAATAATTTAAATGATCAAATTATTGGAATAATGAATAGAAACTTAGCATATAGAAAAATAAAATTTAATACTCGATTAAAATTAGGAATCCCATTGCAATCTAATAATCTAGATGAAACAATTACAATAAATATAAATTTTATAGAGAACATATAATGATTGAAGGTCAATACCCATTTTCTATTACTTATCAAATTAGCTATGCACTAACCAATTCACATCATAGTATTGAATTAAAAAATACAGATAGAATATATATAGATCAATTATTTATAGATGTTGCTAAAGTAGGAACAAATTTAAGAACAAATTTAAGACAATTACCAGCTATTAATCATCCAATCAAAACAGAAAATTCTGCAACTCGATTATCGTTGTCTGAAAATAAAATATTAAAAGAAAAATTACCCTTAAGATCACAATCTGTAAGATTAGAAAGACATATTAGATTTATTGAACCCGGAATTAAAATTAATGATCCTCAAACCTGTAGTGAACAAGATAAGCCTGAAATAAAAATAAGTCTTTTTCTAAATGATCATTCTTATCTTTATTCGAAAAAATAATAATGTCATCAATATATGTTAAAGTAAATTGGTCTAATCCTTCTAAATTATTATCCATAAATCTTTGATAGATGCCTGGTGCTTGTTTTAATCCAAATGGTAATGCATTTCATTGATAATATTTTTGCGGTGGACATGTAAAAGCAGTTAAAGGTTTTGTGTTGTCATGTAATCTTAATTGCCAATATCCTGATTTTGCATCTAAAGTTGTGAACCAATGATGTCCTTTTATTCTATTAATAATATAATCTTTTCGCAGTAATTTATAAGCATCACCTATAGTAGCTTTATTTAATTCTTTATAATTAATTACCATTTGTCTTTTTCCTCATTTTTGTTCTGAATGATTGTTAACATAAAATGCAGGGGCCGAATGTTTACTTGTGCTTGGGGAGATCAATCGTTTTTGTAATAATTCAGAACATTCACTTAGAAATTCTTGTACATCTTGTTGTGTATAAGGGATATTATTTTTATATTAATTTCTTGTGTAGAATCTTTTAATTTTATTTCAATTAATTGATTATTATTATTTTCGATTGGATCTAGTGGGTTGTCACCACATACATTATCTATTAAAGTTTCTATTTCAGTTTGTAATGTAATGTTGGTCATTAAATCAAATTGTAAGTGATTGAGTTTTTCGATTACTAACTGTAAGGTCTTATAATAAGTAGTATGATAAATAGGAATTTTGAGAATAATTGATTTTTGATTTATTGTTCTAATTATTGGTGTTTTTAATGTTATATAATGTAGATACTGATAAAAAGGATTATATAATTTTAGAAAATTATTTCCTAAAATTAATGGTAAACCTGATTCTTGTTGATAAATCGAAGGTACTATAAGTGTATAATTTTCGATAAGAATATTATTATAGTAACTTACATACCATATAGATTTTATACTTCTATCTGCTATGCGAATTTGTAAAGATTTATTAAGCTTTTGCCAATTATTTAGTAAGGATTTAGATGCTATACAAATAGTTGCTCCTGTATCGATATATGCATTAAGTTTTTATTCTGAATCTGTACTTGAATAAAAGTTGTATTCGGATTTAGTTGTTGAGTCGGATTCTGAATTTTGAAATTCATATTGATAAATAGATGAAATTGTTGAATCGGTTTCATAATCGGATTCTATAGGTTCTAAGTTATATTTTATTGCAGAGTTTAAAATGTTAACTTTTTCTTTAAATTTTTGTTGATTTCTTTTTGGACAGTTATTTGCAGAATGCCCTTCTTCTTTACATAACCAGCATTTACATTTTTTCTTATTTTCTGGACAATATTTCTTTTTAGGTTTGTATTTCCTATAAGCTTTTCTTCTAAAATATTTTTATAAGGTTTAAATTTTTTATATTTTGGATATGGATATTTTCTCCATTTATAAGTTTTATATTTATGTTGTTTCCTAAAAGTTTGAATATTATCACATCCATATTGTTGTGGTACTTCGGCATATTTTGAACAACATAATCAAATATCTTTATGTCTTAATGTTTTATGTAATTTTGCTTCTAAACATTTTCGTGCTTTTACTTCTTTTGTAATTGCAATTGCTTCACCTAAATTATATGATACTATATTTTTATTTTGTTTATCTAAGAATTGTTCTTCTATTGTTTTATTTATAGGATAAGGTAATTTTTGTATAAATATTTGTATATACATTTCTTGTTCGCCTCTTGTTAATTTATAATAATATTTTTTAAATTCACAAATATATTCATCTAAATAGCAAAATTCGCATATTCTTATATTATTTAAATGCCATAGAGCTTTCTTTCTTTCTTCATTTTCAATTTCTTGTTTATATGAAATAATATCTTTACCTATAAATTCTTTATAGATTTCATTTACGACTGCTTGAAAAGTTTTTATTGGTACAATTGCATTTAGGAAATTAGTAGTATTTTTAATTTGTATTTCATTATCTAATAAAAAATCTAATACTATGCCAGTAGTTTTGTAGGTAATGAAATTCCATAAGGTACTTTTATTATTAATTCCTTCAAATGGTTTTTCTAATTGTATAACTAATGCTAATCTATTTGACCATTCTAATAATAATTTTTTTGAAGCTATTACACAATCTAAATTGAGAATTCCATCTAGACCTAAAGTTATATGTTTGGGTGTGTATTCTGTTGGAAATTTTCTAAATTTATTATTTTCGATAATATCCAAAACGATTTAAATCATTTTCTGGTTCTATAGGTTTATAATTCCAATTATATTTATGTTGTGTATCGCGTTTTCTTTTTACTCCACTTTGACTAGATTCAGGTTGTTTGTCTAGTTTTTGTTGATTGGTATAAATTTCTTGATCTGATTCATATCCATAAATAATTTTGTCTTGATCAGTAATAGGTTTAAAGTTTCAAATGATGTGTTGTTAATAGATGTTAAAGTTAATTTATTAACTAGTTGAGTAATTTCTTCGAGTTGATTCTTTATATCGTTTTCAATATTTAAAGGACTTAATTCTCCGTTATTTGTAGTATTGAGTTTTGGGTAGCAAAGTGGTATAAGAGTTTGGTTGCCTTCCACGTCATCGAGAGTTTGAATCCCAGCATAAGCAAACTGGGAACGCTTGTGAATATGGGCTCACTTGCGAGGCGTGGAGGGGTACTATAAAAGGTTTGGTAACGCCCTACCTTCAACTCGAGTTTTGGGTAGCAAGGTGCCAGAAGACATCCAGCCCATGTATCCATACTTGCATATAAGAAATCAGCTATTAGAACATCAACAATTTCATTAATTATGACCGATAATAGTTTTTGATGTTTAGAAAAATGCAATTTTATTGATTTTCTAAAGGCATGCTGGACTCATAGTTTTCGATCTATACTTTAAACTTATCGAAAAATTCTCTATTATCCACAAACCTTACAATACCAAAGCCGAAGCAGAAAAAACCTTAGCTAAATTTCGAAATCCATTCCTAAAACCTTAATATAAGCAAGTCCTTGAAAAACTAGTTGTTGAATCCAAAATGAAACAACTTGGAAAACCTATCAGCATGGATCGAATCAATGCCATACCAACCAAAGCACTTAAAGAAGAAATGAAAATGATTACTCCTGATATTTTTTATGACTGTTTCTAAGCATTGAACGAATGGACTGAAGCCCAGAAGCAATTTCAATATTATCCACAAAATCGAGGACGTTATGGACCAAAAGCAATCATCTTCCCTGAAGTCGAACCATTAACTACCTTCTTATTTTTTTAAAGTGGCTTAATAGAAACTATTTACCTCACCAATTTACACAATCTGGCCGAATTCTCTATTGGATTTATCTAAGCAGTAAAAAACTACAAGGACCGATTTGCCAAAGACCACGAAGTATTCCTCAAAGTATTCAGCACTTATCCCATTTTTACAAAAGCTGACAATTTCAAAGATTCAACAATTCAGATTCTAAGGATGGCTTATATCCAAATTGGAATAAGCAATGGAATATATCCACCTATTGATGAACCTCCAAAGCATGAAGTCACCTGGGATTTAATTAATCATTTCAACCTCAACTGCATTGAAGGAGTCTATAATCAGTCTTTAAAACTCACTTCTGAATCATCAATCAAGCTCAATTACAGAGGACCCAGTATACTTATGACTCCCAGTTATCGAAGTCACATAAACACAGAATCATTACAACTCATTAAACAAATGGAGGCCCAATTTTCTCACATCTCCGGAATATTTGAAGAATTATCCTCTGATTGGAAGTATTCAATTTGTCAACAATTACACAATTATCCAACACACACATGTGCTCAATGCCCAACCACTTTAGCACCGACAGACGAAGGCTCAACAGACGAAGTTATTATAGAAGATTGAAGGAGATATCTTTTCAATTTTTGTCATTATGTAATTATTAAAGATATTGGCCAAAAATGGCCAACCTACTCTTTTTACTTTTTCTTTTACCCTTACTTTTTCTTTTGATTTTACTTTTGCCTATCCTTTACTTTTTTAGCGGTCTAGCACTAGTCTTTTTGTCTTTTCTTTTTCTTCTATCTATATAATGTAACTTATGGCTTAGGCCGAGGATATAAAATAAAACTCATCAAATTCTGCCTAGCCTTCTCTCTTCGTAAGCCTATGTTTTGGCGTTTAAAAAGAAACGAGGCAGTCAGGTATGATTTTTATGTTTATTATTTCATCAATTAGTATTTAGTTATTACTTAGTATCTTGTATTTTCAACCATTTTTATTCATGTTATATATTAGTTTTCGATGTTTAGAAAGATGCGATTTTATTGATTTTCTGAAGGCATGCTGGACTCATAGTTTTCGATCTATGCTTCAAACTTATTTACTTGAAAAAATATTCTCTTCCGATATTGATTATGCAAATTTGTGTTAATCATACCGCTTTGTACTACATGTAGATCTATTCACCGTCTTACTATTTATACAGAAAAAGAAAAAGAACTTAAGTAGAGATTGTATTAAAACATTTACTGATTATTATAATTTTATGTTATCCATAAACGCTTCTGAAAATACACTCAAAATGTTTCAGAAAATGATTCAAAATAATACAACTCTTTATGACCAAGAAAAGGAAGAACTTAGACAACTTTATCTTCAATTTCAAGAAAATTATAAAATTCATTTAAATATTCAGTCAAAATGAATAATCAATGTGTAATATGTAGTCATTTATTAGTAGAAATCCTTTATTTACAAACTCTAGTTATTACTTATTAGAATGAAAAAGAGTATTATGAAGACCGATATAATTATTTACAATTTTTTATTAATAATAGCGGATTATTACCTATAAAAGAACGGTTAGATAACGCTATCGAATTATATAACCTTTATAAACAAGAAGAACAAAATATAAGAAATCAGCTGTTAGAACATCAACACTTTCATTAATTATGACCAATATTAATAATTCTGATAATATATTAGACATTGATTGCTTAAACTTAACTAAATCTACTGGTACATTTCATCTTAATACATTATTATCTAAAAAAAACAAAAGCAAATAGGAAAAACTAGTTTAAATCTAAAAGAAGGCCAAGATATTATACATCATCCTTTTAAAAAATATTATTAATCGAAAAAATATTATTTATTTTGGAAAAATTGTACATGAAACCCCAATAAGAATTGATCAATGTAATGGACAATTAATCTAATTAATTAAGAACATATTTATAGACAGTTACAAAAAATTCTTGAAGAAAAACAAAATAAAATAGGATATATTCATCTCTCTACTATCCAAATATTATTAAAATCTACTTTTCAAGAAGGCATACATTCTCCAATGCGAATGGCAATAATTGATGAACGGATTAATAATTGAAATGATCAAATTATTGGAATAATGAATGGAAACTTAGCATATGGAAAAATAAAATTTAATACTCGATTAAAATTAGGAATCCTGTTACAATCTAATAATCTAGATGAAACAATTATAATAAATATAAATTTTATAGAGAACATTTAATGATTGAAGGTCAATACCCATTTTCTATTACTTATCAAATTAGCTATGCACTAACCAATTCACATCATAGTATTGAATTCAAAAATACAGGTAGAAAATATATTGATCAATTATTTACAGATGTTGCTAAAGTAGGAACAAATTTAAGACAATTACCAGATATTAATCATCCAATCAAAATAAAAAATTCTGCACCTCAATTATCTATATCTGAAAATAAAACATTAAAAGAAAAATGACCCGTAAGATCACAATCTATAAGATTAGAAAGACCTATTAGAGTTATTGAACCTGGAATTAAAATTACTGATCCTCAAACCTGTAGTGAACAAGATAAGTCTGAAATAAAAATAAGTCAAGAATTAATAACAATTAAAAATCAACTTACGGAATTAAAAGAACATTTAAAAACTAGCTTATGAGTATTACCAAACAACTAGCAGAATTAGTCGAAAAACAAATAAATATAGAACATTAACTAAAAGAAATAAATAATACTACACAATCTTTAATAAATGAACTTCAAATTATAAAAAATAAAGAACTAACATTATCAAAAGATTTTTGTTTCTTAAATGAAAAATTTGACAAAATTATAATGTCTTTAGATAAAATTAAAGAAATTATAGAAACAAAACAAGTACAAAAAAACAACTCAACAAATTGAAGAATTATCCTCTGATTGGAAGTATTCAATTTGTCAACAATTACGCAATTATCCAACCCACACATGTGCTCAATGCCTAACGACTTCAGCACCAACAGACGAAGGCTCAACAGATGAAGTTATTATTCAAGATTGAAGCAGATATCTTTTCAAATTTTGTCATTATGTAATTATTAAAGATATTGGCTGACAATGTCCAACCTACTCTTTTTACTTGAAAACACATGAGTATTTGCATATGCATCCCTACATGCATCATATACGATTGAATTGAAATGATTTATTGAATTGCTTTGAAAAAGTGAAATACAACTAAAGTCAATTAAGAATGTGATGTGATATGCAATATTGGCTTATATGATATACTTGTTGAAGTGTGATAAATTATGATATAACTTGTCTTTGTGATTTGACTGCGTGAGTGCATCAATAATGGTTCACTCATTGAGTTCGCAAACTCATGAAAATTGTATCATTGTTTTTCAGGTTCAGGGGAGTTCTAGCTACTAAGCGATCTAGTAGAAGTTTAATACTTACATTTTAGGGACAGAAATGGCTTAAAGGTCTGATCAGCTGAATCTGCAAAGTCTAGTTAGAGTCTTTGGCATTAGCATCCCATATCATATTACACATTTTTGTACTAAGATTAAACTCTCAACTATTGTGTAATGTATATGTGGATTCTAAATTATAAGGACATATGTGACTTTATATGTTTGTGAAAAAAATGGGAAGAAATGAATGTTTTGAATGCTTATAATATGTTTGACGATTCGGATTGAGTTAATTTGACTGTCCTAATGTACCATTTCCATATAGTTTGTTCTCGAATATCCTCTGGTATGTTCGGGATTATGCTCTAGGGAGTGGTATGTTATAATCCTACTATACATGAAATCAGACATATGAAAGAATAACAAAAGCTTTAAAATTTTGAAAATTTGCTCTTTAAGCTCAAAAGCTCGTGAAAAAATGGGTATATATGTGTGTAAATAATATGCAATTTTCATTCAACCTGAAAATTTCAATGATTATGAAAAATATGACTTAGAATGCTAATTTCATTCTAACCATCATCCTTTTGCACACCAATTAAAGTTAATATTTAATAATAAAGTAGAGTATTAATGAACAGATTCAACCAATTCAAGATATCAGATAATAAAAATTATAATCATGATTATAATAAACTTGAAGAAATCAATTGAACGTTTATAAAACCCATCCCGACACTTAAATTGTACATTGTCCTTAATGTATATAATACAAGCGTTTATGAAAAAATGAGAGGGTTATTGGTACTTTCCTTATTATGACGATTTCTCTAATTCTGCTCCATCCAATATGAAACTAACATCTTTGAAAAATAACAAAAAGGATAAAAAGAAATAACATAATAGAAAATAACATCCTATATTAAGATGAAAGTAAACGAAAGATAATATCAAAATTGAAATAAAATTAAAACTAACTCGTGGGTTGCCTTCAATGCAGCATTTCTTTAACATCAGTAGCTTGATGTTACCTACATGTTTTCATCATCCAGGGTCTATGATCAATGACTTGCTTCCACCCATTTCTTCATAAAGCAATTTTGTAGCCTGAGTAAGCCACCTGTTGTAAAATGATCAAAAGAACATAATTGATTAGATTAATAAAACTAATAAACTCCATCGATGCCTTTTTTACTGATAAACTATTAAAAAAGTAAGGAATAACAAAGTCCCTGTATCATCGGCTAGCTCGAAAAGTTTGTCCTTAAGGAAGTGGGAACCCTTCGTACTTAAGATCACTAACAATACTTGATCAGTAGTTTCCTTACTTGGTTCCTCTGCCAGTTCTTCCTCAACCACCTATATCTACCCTTCTTCTTCTTCCTGGATTGAGTTTTCTAGCTTATCTTCAATTACATTCCATCACTCCTCTACTTTCTCTTCTTAAATGGAGACTTTTTCTTCGTCCTAAAGTTGTTATTGTAATGTCACTCCAATCATGAAGCCAACCCTTGCCTTTTCTTCTCTCTCGAATTCCCGTTGCTCAGCTTTTATATCAACAAGGAGTTCTATTAATTTTTTGTTATACTTGCTTCCTCTTCTTCTTCTTCTTCGAGCTCATCTTCACTACTAGAGGTGATGTTCATTCCAAATTTGTTAGGATCTGTTTCATTAGGACTAGGCAAACTCCTTAGTTATTCGTTGGATAATATCTCTACCAGCTGATCGATTTGATTCACCATGTTCTATATACGAGCCTCCTCTCTTTCTTGATGCCTTATGTTTGGATCTTCAACAAACTTGATCATCATATCTTGAAATTATGTTAATTCATGAAATTGATTGTTGCCTCTTCTTCACTCTGAGACAGTTGGAAGCTTAAATCATAATCATTATATGTAGGTGAAGAAATTCTCTCACTGAATTCTTGTTGACTAGTTACTCTCTCGGTAAGGCATTCTATTAGTCCATCTGTAATACTTTCTTTTTCCTCCAGAAGCTCTTTTTGAATTGTCCCTCCATTCATGAAGCTATCCCTTATCTTTTCTCCACTCTTAAATTTGTGTCAATCAGCTTTCATTTCAGCAAGGATTTCCATTAATTTGTCTTCTAGAGTTGGCTTGTTAATTGGAGGTGCTTGGTGTCGTAAGTATTCAACTGGAGCATGATTATAACATCCATAAGCATAAGAATTGCTTCATTGTAAATTATAGTTGTTCCCATATACTGCACCAGGTGGTTGATAGCACACGTTCATTCGCTCCTTATATGTGTTGGTTCTCGACATTCATGATTGTAGGGATAACTCCCATTAATGTCATGACACGGCCTAAACATCAATTGCGCTTATAAAAATATGGCAAAACACCCCTCTCTCTAATATGGTGATGATATAGATCACGAAAACTTATTCTGACTCCCACAAAAGTCTTGTCTACTCCATCCTTCATTGTGAGCTGTGGCTATAACAATGAATTGTAATTCCTACAATAAACCACAAATTCAAGATCAAGTAGAGAAATTCAAAAGATAATTAAATTAATAAGTCACAAATACAATAAGACAAAAAATAAAATAAAATAAATACAAAAAGAAAAATTAAAATAAAACAAAATAAAAACAAAGATAAAACAAAATAAAATGAAAATGGCTAGAGTAATAGCATTTAGGCTTTCCTAATATCAAAGTCCCCAGCAACAACTCCAAAAGCTTGATTGACCTCTTTGTGAGTTGCTCAATTATGTAATAATCACAAGTGCACAACATAGCTGTAGCTAGTACTGGTAAGTACGAGTCGATCCTCCGAAGACTATGAGTGCTAGTACTTACCCCTCCCCTATTATCTAGCTTAAGGATTGATTTTAGATTTTTAATGAAAAGAACTAAAACTAAAACAAATAAAATAGGAAGCAGTAATGAACATAGAAATTGGGGAATTCACTTAGAAAGCTATCGTTATCAGAAATTAGTATATATGTTCGAATCCCCCTAAACCCTTAAGAAATTGATCTTTTATCAACAATTGTTTTGTTGATGTATTAGACCGTGGAGACTCCTATAGTATGCTAGTAGCTAACCTTAAGCCTACTATCAACTAATCCTAAGGTCTCTAATCGAATTACTTAGGTTAAATCTTATAGGATTGCATTGCCGATTTATGAGTCCCTTTATTAGGTTTGACCTTAATCCGAAGGATTTATGTTATCTTATCTTTAGGATTGCAATCAACTCCTTTTAATTACTGTATATCTATTCACACTAGAATTTCTCAATCTCTACTTATGAAATAAGATTATTAATAAAACACATAATCAGATCATAATAATCAATCAAACTAATTGCATCAATAAAGGAATCAAACCATATCAAAGCATTAATATAAGGTTCATCTAACCTAAATACTAACTGGACGTTTAGTCACATATGATTGAATACGAAATCAAACATAAATCAAAAGAAAAACAAATAGAAGACAACGGGTTCATAATTCTAAATCTCCCTGATTGTCTTCTGTCGAGTATTCTTGCGATGTAGAGGTATGATCTTGTATTCTGATGGATCTGACGATGATTTCTTCGTATTTTCCACTTCTCTAGACCAAAATTGCACCTAGAGAACAAACCCACATCTGGAAATTGCCTCCCAAAGCCTCCTGCTTTCATTAGCCACCAAAAATGTCTTTTTATATTAAAAACTAGGGTTTTTGGGACTTACACGATTTGGTACACAGTCTTGTATTAGACCATGTATGTCCACGACAAATTGCTGATTTTCTATTTTACGTTATGTTTTCATCTGAATTCCTCTCCTTCAAATCCATGAAGGCAATTATCACCTGTAAACACACTTGAAGCATATTAAGCACCAAATATACAACAAACGTATAAAATATCAAGCAAAATACATCAAATATAGGTGGTAAAATATAGCTAAATATCTATTTATCAATATACTAATGTAGACTTCCTATCATCTAGACATATAACAAAATCCAAATTTGTATAACCAATAATGTCTAAATTGTCGACTTTTATGAATGACAATATATAATCCTCAATTCCTTTAAGATATCTCCAAAACTCATTTAATGGAATTTTAAGTGGTCTATATATGGGTTAGCTAGATACCTACCTAACAGTCTAACAACGAATGCAATGTCTAGTCTAGTGCAGCCCTAAACATATATTAGGCTACTTACCACATTAGAATAAGAGACAATTTTTATGATCTCTCTCTCTATATATCATTCTTTAGACATTATGTCAGAGACAGCCTCTCACCATGAGAGATAGGTGTTATAATAGGTTTATAATCAATCATATTTAAATCTTTTTAATACATGCTCAATGTATACACTTTGGGAGAGATCGAATAAGTTTTAGATCTATCCCAGTAAATCTAAATATCAAAAACAAAAAATGCCTCACGAAAGTCCTTCATTTCAAAATACTTAGCCAAAAGCTATTATGTTTTATGCAATATAGTCAAGTTATGTGATGTAAGTATGATATTATCTACATATAATAGTGTTGTCTGAAAGCTTGTTTCAGATAATATATGGATTTTCTTAATTTAAACTATATTAGTCTTATTCTGATCCTAAAATCCTTCAAGTTACTTCATACAGACCTCCTCATAAAGATCTCAATTTAAGAAAGTGATCTTAATGTCCATATGATGTAGTTCTATATAATAATAAGCTACTATTGTCATGATCACTCTAAATGTGTCATTAGAAGACACAGGAGAAAGGTGACATTAAAGTTAATACCTTCTCTTGGATTGAATCATCTAGTAATTAACCAGGCCTTGCATTGCTCATCTTTACACTAAGAGTCCTTTTTAGTCTTGTAAACTCGTTTCCATCTAATAGGCTTATAATTATGAGGTAAATCTATAAGCTCCCACACGTAATTATGCTTCATAGACTAATTTTCTCCCTTATAACATCCTACCACAAATCTACATAAGGTCTACAAACAAGTTATGTAAAAGTAACTAGATCCACTGTATGTTTAATATCACGTCTTGTTCTCTTAAATGGACTATATAGTTAAATGATATCACAGGTCTCCTTACTAAAATGGATCTTCTAAACTGAATTAGTTTAGTATAATCATATTCTTTAAGAACCTCAATTTGTATGTATATGAGTTTTTTTTCCTGTATCATTATGATACTCATATTTGAATCCATTGGTCCTAGTTGAGCGAGTGATGGGTATGATATAATAGTTGTGTCCACCCTTTTATCTTTTGAAAGATGAGAGGGACCACTCTTATCATAGACATTATGTTATAGAAACTTAGCTACTTATGATTCTCCTATTTAAAATCCTCCTTCTGTATAATTAAATAAGCATCCCTTACAGCGGTTATGATATCCTATAAAAAATGAGTGGAACAAGCATTTAGTTGATCCTTATAAGGATTATATAAGTGCACCTCAACAAGGCAGCTCGATACACACAGATGAGTAAGGCTAGGTTTCTACCCTTTTCAAAGTTCAAAATATGTCTCTGATACTAACTTGCTCAAGATTCTATTAAGTATATACATAGAAACCTTTATGGCTTTGCCCCAAAGGTAACTTAGTAGGTTAGTACTAGTTTAGAATGATCTCATCATATATTTTAAGGTGCAACTTTGCCTTTCGACTACATCATTTTACTTAAGACTACCTAGCAATTAAGCCATTATTACACATAATTCTAAGTATTTGGAAAATGGACCTTTTCTTTTCCAAAAATCCTATGTCAACCATAATACTCTCCTTTATGATTAGACTAACAATCTTAAATTAATTTTCTTAGTTCTTAAACTTAGTCCTAACGATCTTGAATTTATTAACTTTAAACTTTTCTTTAAGAAAGAACATATAATTGTAACATGAATAGTCATCGATAAATGTCAAAAAATATTTTGACTTATATATTGCAGCTATTAAGGCCTTATATATTGATATGTATGATTTCTAAAAGGCTATAAATATGAGTTGACCTATTTTTCTGTGGTTTTGTCAACTTTCCCCTAAAGTAATCATCACATGCTTCTAGATTATTAAAATTTCAAAGCTGGAAGAATGTTATCTTTTATTAATCTCTCAACTCTATCTCTAAATCTCTTAACTCTATCTCTAGCAATATTACCCAATCTCTTATGCCATATCATTTATGATTTTTCCTTTATCAGGGGTTGTATACTGTAACCTGTTTAGCAACATATAAAGAAGCATATATCTCACTAGAAGTTAGACATATTCTATATATACTATATGATAAGAAGGTTGTACTAATATGTTTTGCATTGAAAGATAACTGTTAAACATAATTTTCAATTAAAAATTGTAGCCCTCTTTATCCAAAATAGAAATTGAAATCAAATTCTTTCTAAAATTTGGTATATAGAAAGTGTCATATAATACAAGTTTGAAACTCGTATCCAAGTTCAAACAAACATCTCCCCCTAAGACTACATCTACTTCTTCATTATTCCCCAACATCAGCTTTCTTCTCCCTATTTAGCTCTCTCTTTAGTATGAATCCCTACATTATGGAGGCAACATGGTTAGGAACACTATCTAACCACCAAGACCTTGATGTGGCTATAACAATCTTAGATTTATATATCATATAAGCCATGGAGTTACCTAACAATTCTTGTCTTTCCTTTCAAGTTTTGTATTTTTGGCATTCCAAATTCTTATGTCCCTTATTTTTATAAAAGAAAAATCTTATACTCATACTTCTCATAATGTCTATAGGACCCCTAACTGTATTGAACTAACTAATATCTTTAGGTGGGGAAATTTAGAATGCTTACCTTTGAACTTTATGGGCTTAACTATTGCTTTCCCTTTGTTTGCTATCAAAGCTATTTGACTTGTGTTTTTTATCTTCTCCTCCTCAATAATACAATAGATAATCATGGAATTTATATCCTAAGCCTCATCTTGGGAGTTGTATAGTGTAACCAAAATATCAAACTCTAAATGAAGAGTATTCAGAGCTTGGTGCACTATACAAGCATCCAGGAAAAAATATTCAATGCCTTTAGCTTATTCTAGATATAGGTCATCCTAATGAAGTATCACTCCCCCTGTTCTTATATATCTTATAGAGTGTAATTCTTTTGTTAAGCTACCTATCTCAACATTAGAATATACCATGCATAAGACATATTGTTAAGGAAATCTTTGGCTATGTAAGTTTTTAGAAGTCCACTTAACAAATGGTCTAGGATCAATCTCTTTATAGTCAAGTAACACATTATGATTAAGCCTATGCCTCTATATTAATGGATATAGGTAGTGGCAGCCTATCTTTGATTATGGCTATATTAATATTTGTCATCTCTAATATGAACTCCACTTTTTATTTCCATTTCTTGAGTTAAAACTAGTAAGGGCTTTAATAGTAACTTTATTGTTATTTATAAAACAGGTGACTATAAAATGGATAATGTAAATCATCAACACAAATGTAGAATAACAATGATACTCAAAGCCACAAAATAGTATTTGTAATGAGCATCTTATCATATACATCATGAAACACATGTAGGCTATATGCATAATAAATATAGATAAGACCTCCATATAAAAGCAATCAAAGCACATATCATCAACTCTCATGATTCTACCATCTAGGGGTGAATAAATCACTCAAACAATGGTTATCCCTTACCAAATGCCTTATACACATCTCAAAATCTCATATAAGATCAACATTTATGGCCAAAATAATCAAATACAAGACTAGATACATTATAACATGCAAGCAAAATAATCCAAATACTTACTTAAAAGGCCACTGTGGTGATTATATTCTCATTAATACCCAAATTGTTCCACAAACACTAAGGATACACCTGTAACCTATACTTACATTTATATGATTGGGCATAAACATGTGACATCTTCTCCTAATTAATGAAAAATCCTCATGTATATTCTCATTGTCATATATCATTGGTTTAAAATATTATCAACAAACCTTATTTGAGAATTCATCATATAAAAATCTTAATAAAGTGATAATCAAGCAATACACAACAATAAATCAATCATATGAGATAACATATCAATATGTATCTCCCATATTTCAAGTTAGCTGTATGAAAATTCACTTAATTATAACTCTCTTAAATAAACTTAAAACTTTTATGAAGTTAAATTTTATTTATTAGCAACGTAACAAATCTATAAAAATTAAATAAAATCACTTTATTAATTCACACGACTCATAATCTGACCCAAAATAACTTGAGGGACCAATTATGAATTTTTAAAAAAATTGATTTTTTTGTCTTATAATATATTGATGTCAGTAGTCAACATCATTACTGCATAAATGCATGAGATGCATGTAGGTGGCTTTCACACTTGCAGACGCGCAAATGTGCCCACCTCCTTCATATGCTCTAGACATGTGTCCAACATTAGCCAATTGTATGCACCAATTGTCTGGCACACATCATGAAAGCAACTCCCTCGTGGGAGCTATTTGTTCATCCCAACAACTAAAACAAGTGATTTTTTATGACTATTTTTTGTGATTTTCATCAGATTTTGGTTGACCTTTTGCTAAAAATCACTTCTAACTCCATTTTCACTTATTTTTCCCTATAATCCTTGTACAAAAACTAACCTAAGCAATATACATGCAATTTATACATCTAAAATGTATTAATTTATCCAATTTCCTTATAAAGAAACTTGAAAATCTCCATTCAAATTCGTACAATCATGGAACCACTTTAATATCAAGTGTTATGTATAGCATGAATCCTAGTGATCTACCTATGATCAACCATGAACTTGCATATACAGAGATAATGCAAAAAATTGCTTGTTCTACTATCCATTTCTTCATGAATAAGTTGTTGATCAACTTAAGCAAGTTAATGGATTGTTTAAACAAGCTCGTTATTGGATGACCAATTTGATGAAACGTTTAAATAACCTTTACGAAAGTCGTACAACTTTATGCTATTAACATCTTTCTATGCCTTTCTTAATATATGAACCCCTTAATAGATTAGAGAATTTGTACATCCAGGAACTTATTTAAGTAGGCAACAAAAGACCATAGTAATTATTTTTAGTAACCTTATTGGCCCTCCTTAACATATGCTCAATAAATAATAGGTTCACAGTAATAAGGAATCATTTTTTTTATTAGACTTCAGCCTATTTAACCATATCCTCTATTGGACTTTTTTATTATCATTGACCCTTATCAAATTTGATTTTCTTATTCTTAATTTTTACAAAACCATAATTAATAATGGTCTAGAAGGAATTTAAAATTTCCAATAATTTAAATTCTAAAGAGCTAGGGCAGATAACTGAATTTCAATTTCTAACATCAAATATGATATACTTCATTAGAAATGTTAAGATCTTAATGATATCTCTCTAGCAAATGTTGGAAACTCCATATGTATTATGATGCATTAAGTCACAATAACAACATGAGTACAATTAACATTTTTAAGCAAACTTGGAACCTTTATGAATTTAAAGTTGGTCTATCATAAAGCAAAATAATAATTATAAGGGTCAATTACAAAAAAATCCCAAATTTTACTCAATTTTGTAATTAAAGCTTGAACTTAAGAAAATGGCAATTAAATACTCGAACTTCTAATTTTTTTTCAATTCTAGCTAGACGTTAGTATTTCTGTTAACGTTGCTAACATAGCTTGCTACATAAGACAGATACCCTTAACACTTATATATGTTAGACTTAATTAAACTAACTAATTAAGTTTCATTATGATGTTTAACTAAACTACATCATTTTGGAATTGAAAAACCTTAAATCAAGCTTTGTCATTTTGGAATTGAAGAAAAGATGTGAAACGCTTACTGCAACAAACATAACTATTATGCTGGTGTAGGAAGAATCTTTCATGCAAAGTATTTCATGACAACACTCAGTCATGCTTGTCGAGACGACAATGACATTCCCTTATGATGGTGCAAGATGACAATGACACAGTTTTTAACAATTGGAATGAAATCCCAATTTGCCACCCTAGGCCTCTTTTCTATACGAGAACGAACTAATTTAGGGTTTTCCATTCCAATGATTTAGGCAGTGAGTCTCATTAAGTTTTTTCAATTCCATAACGATGTAGTTTAGTAAACAACATAATGAAACTTAATTAGTTAGTTTAATTAATTCTGATGTGTATAAGTCTTAAGGGTATCTATCTTATGTGACAAGTCATGTCAGCAATTTTAACAGAGATACTAACATCAGGCTATAATTAAAAATTTGGAAATTTGAACATTTAATTGTCATTTTTTTAAGTTTAGGCTATAATTACAAAATTGAGTAAAATTTGAGATTTTTTTAATTAACCCTAATTATAATAAGGGACTTTTTTTTGTAAAATTATGACTATAGTTAGGTTCGTAATTACATTGATATTAATTTATAATTATATTAACAAATTCAAGTGATCAACTCAAATATAATTCAGCAAGTTATAACTTAAAACCAATGATTAAAAAACTCAGTCGGTTTAACAGTGAAAACCTTAAACTGTTCAATTTCAAGTTTGATTTACTTTAATAAATCTTGTTGTTAAAAATCAATCAATTTATTATTTAATTAGTCAATTGTTGTAATTAATAAGTTGTTATAAACTAAAATAAATCAATTAATTTCATTTAACAATCTCTTTTTCTTAATTAAACTTTAAATTCTTTGATAGATAAGGAAAATCTCTTTTAATCATATTTCAAAATTTAAATTTTATTTAGTCTTTAGCTAGTTTTGTGATGATTTAATACCAGTTGAACCTTTTAAACATTAAACTTCTTGTCTTACCAATTTAACTTTCAGCTCTTTTTTTTAAACATTGATTATAAGTACTAGGCAAAGACTAATATGTGGTAAAAGCTTGGGTTTTGATGCCTAATAAAAGGCCCAAATGCTATGCTTATATGTTAGGCCCTTAAAAATTTGCTAAAAACATGTGAACATCTGATAAGTGATATTTGTTATAGGATTATCTAAGTCATTTTATGTGATAATGTGTATGTTTAGCATACATACTAGGATGTTTAGCCTAGGTTTTGTGTTGTTTTCATATAACTTGCATATGTAAGTGATTGTATATGATAAATTACATGTTAGGTTATAAATGAAGGCTTTTAAGCTTAGGTTTTGCATACTTTTCATATGTTTTGATGTACATACATTTTGCATAGTTGTATGCCAATGTTTATGCAAGATTTGGACCTCATTTGTGTTGATTATCAACTTACTTGCATATGGACTTGTTGTAGGTATAAAAGGAGAATCAAAAGAAGAAAATAAGGCTAGAAAATAATAGTTTGCGATTGTGACTTGCTAGTCACAATCGTGACTTGAGTGTAAGTTGGAATTTTCCAGCTTTCCAGCTGGCAATTCCAGCTTGCTCCACTTGCATCTTAAGTTTGTTTAAGCACCCAAAGGGGTATAAAAACCTCCCATTTAAAACCCTAGAAAAGGAAGGGGGTTTTGCAGCACAACAAAAGAAGGAAGATGTACACATTTTTTGGTGGATTTCAAGGAGAATCAAGTGATTTCAAGAGATCTCAAAGCCACCAGACCAAGTTCCAACTTTTTTCTTCAACTCATAATCCTTCTATTCTCTCTTCTCTAATTTTATTTATTTATTTATTGTATGGAGAAGAAGTATGGACTTTCTCTGACGATGTTGTTGATGATTGTTATGGATTTCTAAGTAGATTTTAGGGTTGTTCTTACCAAAACTATGTAAGAACTCACGTTGGTTTAATTTATGGTTCGGTTTAATGCTTATTATGTGTAAACTTTATATGCCTTGCTTACATTAAGAAATAGAGTTAAGAAATCAGTTTGGATGTACCATAAGTGTGGGCAGCCTTGAGAACACATCACACATCCAGATAATATGACATTTAAAGACAAATCTTGGATGTTTTAATGGTTGTCCAATAGGTTACTTCATATCCATTTAATGGTTAAGTAAAGTGCATAGGTTGAGAGATCACATACTAAACTTTAATCATTATTTCAGGCTTAATTGGTTCAAGTATTAAGATAGAACGGGCCAATACATTAGAATGCCTAGGACTAAGCATGACTACATTACCAAAGTGAGGGATTACATGGTGTGGAGAGAATGATCCTAACCTTTATAATTTGATTCTCTAAATCAAAATTGTGTTCTTATTTTTGTGAAATTTTAAAGTGTGTTTGTACCCCTTTAAATTGTGAAATTTTGCAATTTCTATCTCTCTTTGTTTGGTTTACTCAAATAAAAGTAAATTTAAATTACAAGGTGACTAACCAATTAATTGATCTAAGATGAGTGTGTCAATTATGAATTACCACAAGTGCACGTTGTAGTTGTAGCTAGTATCAGCAAATACGAGTCGATCTTACGAGGACAGTGATTACCAGTAGTTACCTTTATTCTATTATCTAATCTATAAATTGATTGTGATTTTTAATTAAAGAAAATAAAACAAGAGCATGTAAAATAAATGGACAACAAGTTGAATAACAAAGTTAAGGAAACACTAAGAAAATTACTGATATCAAAAGATTAGTATCTAGGTTTTGAATCCCCCTAAATCTTTAATAATTTGATCTTCTAATATACAATTGTTTTGTTGATTTATTGGATCGTGGAGACTCCTATGGTTTATTAATAGCTAACCTTGAGTCCATTAACAACTAATTATAAGGTTTTTAACCGAATTACTCAGGTTAAATTTTATAGGATTTCTTTACCAATTTGTGAATCCCTTTATTAGGTTTGAACCTAATCCGAAAAATTTATGTTATCCTATCTCTAGGGTTGCAATCAAATACTTCCAATTATGATAGATCTATTCATAAACAAGATTTCTCAGTCTCTATGTATGAAATCAGGTTATGATATAATATTTCGAATCTATTAGAACATCAATAAAACATATGATTGGATCACAATATATCAATCAAACCAATTGCATTAATAAAAGAATAAAATCATATTAAAGTATCAACATATGGTTAATCTAAACTAAATACTAACAAGACATTTAGTTACACATGATCAAACATGAAATCAAACTTAAATAAAAAGAAAAATGAATTGAAAACAATGGGTTCATAATTCTAAATCTCCTTAGTTGTCTTCTATCGAGTATTCTTGCGATGAAGAGGTTTAATATTGTATTCCAATGGATCTTTCATTGAATTCTTCATGTTTTCCTACTTCTCCATATTAAAAGCACCCCTTGAGCTGTCTCTAAGAGTTTCAAAATGTCACAGTACATCTTTACCTTTGTTTGCCTATGAAAAATGCCTTTTTATATTTAATTCTAGGGTTTTGGTTGATGCATAGGTTAATGTACGACTGTGCATAACTAAAGTCTCTAAAAATTGCAAATCTGCATAGCCTGGAAGAAGTGCACGGGCTGATGCACGGCTATGTATCCCTTATGTGCTTCAAATCTTCTTTTTATGCCTTATTTTCCTCCAAATTCTTCTCTTTTAAGTTCGTGAACGCAATTGTACTCTATAAACACACTTGGAGCTAATTAAGTACCAAATATATGATAAAAGAATATTTTATCAAGAAAAAATGCATCAAATATGAGTATAAATATGATCAATTGCATCTATTAAACATCCCCACATTTAAGTTTTTGTTTATCCTTGAGCAAGTCATAATCAAAATTATAATTCTTACACATTAATCCCTCATCAATTTCTATTTGTCCATTCATATTATACATAATCATATCTTATTGAATCAAATTAACATACAAGTAGAATCAAATTATCTTAAAATTAACTTTCTAAGTTAATATAAATAATAATCACATCAATAATCGCATTTAAATCAAAAGCATTACTCTTTACACCCTCACTAAGATTTCACTCAATGCACTCAGTTGTTTAAGGTGAAAAGCATCAAAAACTCTCAATCAATGCATAGTAGAACTCTTACCATATGCTTGCAATAATATCACATCTCCACCACTTATGTATAAACTAAAAACAAAAATTCGAAGGTCTTTATACAAGTTGTAATAGGGTTTAGGTACAGTATGATTAGGATCATAAAAAGGGTTAAACTAAAGGAAATTTAATATATAATATATTTCAAGACTTGTTAACAAATATACATAGGTCCTTTCATTGTAACTCTGTCGGTACCATAAACTTATTCATGATTTTTTTCACAATAATTGAGTATTTAGTATCACAATTAAAGAAATAATGGACCTTTTCAAGAATTTCAAGTCTTAACAAGTAAATAATGAAAATAACCTTCAAGGTTTAAAACAATAAAAAGGTCTTCAATGAAAAATAAGATAAAGGATAATATGTGGAAATAATCAATGAAAAAGGCTAAGGCTCAACTTGATTATTCCTAAAGGTAAATTTAAAGGTGTGGTAATTATCAAAGAAATAGGCTTGAACAAGTTGTTGAATCTAAGTGTCTTCATCATGTCAATGTTTCTAATTTAACAAATATGGTCTCAATATGCATAATAAAAACATGTTCTAGAATCATTCTACTACACATGATAGCACATATGAAAGAATAACAAGAGCTTAAAAATTTTGAAATTTTGCTGTTAGGCTCAAAACCTCACAAAAAAGATAGGTATTATATGTGTAAATATTATGAAATATCATTTAACTTGAATATTTCAACAATTACTAAAAATGTTACTTAGAAAAACTAATTTTATTCTAACTCTCATCCTTTTACATACCAATTCAATTAATATTCAATAATGAAACACATGCAGTATTTATGGACAAATTTTAACCAATTCAAAATATCAGTTAAAAGAATTTTATAATCAACATTATAATAAGCTTAAAGAAATTGATAAACATTCATTAAACCCATACCCACAATTAAAGTTGTACATTATCCCCAATGGACACATTACAAGCATACATGAAAGTGAGAGGGTTTTCTAGTACTTTCCTAGTTGTGATGTGATCTCAGATCCATCCAATGTAAACTACATCCTTGCAAATATGAAAGACAAAAGAAGTAAAAATAAGACAATTGAAAAACAAGAATAATAACATCATTAAAAACAAGAAATAATTACGAAATAAATACAAAAATGACATAACAAAAGGAAATCCTAATTTTTAGGTTCCCTCTCAAGTAGCGCTCGATTAATGCCTTTACCTTAACATATCTTTTATGCTTATGATGGCTTGGTTAAATTGATATTCTCTTTACCATATTAAAGTTCACCAAGATATAACTTTACTCAATGGCCATTAAACTTAACAGTAACCTTGTGCAGATGACACACCTCGATTACACCATATGGAAATACTTTCTCTACAATGAATGGTCCAGACCATCTTGCTTTAAGCTTACTAAGAAATAATCTTAAGCGAGAGTTGTATAAGAGAACTTGATCTCCCTTCTTGAATTCTCAGGATTGCTTAATCATTTAGTCATGATAACTTTTGGCTCTTTCCTTATAGATTTTATAATTTTCATAAGCCATTCTTCCAGTTCACTAATTCAGAAGTTCCTCTTTTCACCTGCACTTTAAAGTTCGAAATTCATGAGTTTAATAGCCCAATATGCTTTATGTTCTAACTCAACAGGAAGATGACATGCTTTTCCATGGACCAATATATAGGGCGTAGTACCAATAGGGGTTTTATACGCCGTCTTATAAGCCCATAGAGCATCATCTAATTTAATTGATCAGTCCTTCCTTTGCCACTCTACAGTCTTCTCCAAATTTCTTTCTAAATCCTTAGTGGATACTTCTAATTGGCCACTACTTTGAGGGTGATACAGGGTGGAAATTCTATGATTAATAACATATCTTTTAAGCACTTTTTCAAACTGTGCATTACAAAAATGTGTTCCCCTATCACTGATAATTGCCCTAGGTGTGCCAAAATGAGAAAATAACCATTGGGCATCTTTGAAAATTGTCGGCCAATAAAAACTGAATCTAGGATCTTCTAGGTCGTCTTATTTGCATTATAGTTCCCTCTAATAGGTCCAGCATGACAATGTTGTAGAATCTTCCACCCCTCAGAATGAGGTATACATCTCCTCACTATTTGGTCTACACATATATGAAATAGATACAGATCTTCCCAGAAATAATCCTACAAATTAGTAAAGAATTTCTTCTTTTATTGATAAGACAAACCTTCTGATTATGTCCTAGCTACCAAATAATTTGGAATGTCTGCAAACCAAGAGGTCTTAATTTTACTTACCTCCTCCATATTATAAATGTGTTCTTTTGGGAAAGCATCGTTAATAACTTCTTCAATCAATTCTTCCAAATTCATATTTCCAGGGGAGATAGATGATCTGCTGCTAGGTTTTCAACCCCTTTCTTATCTTTGATCTCTAAATCAAATTCTTACAATAGTAGAATTCATCTAATCAACCAAGGTTTAGCATTCAGTTTATTCAACAAATATTTCAGTGCTTAGTGGTTAGTATATACAACAACTTTAGATAAATAAGAATGAAATTTATCAAATGCAAAAACCACAACTAGCAGCTCCTTTTCTGCC
This sequence comes from Erythroxylum coriaceum, assembly GCA_026874005.2. Lineage (NCBI taxonomy): Eukaryota > Viridiplantae > Streptophyta > Magnoliopsida > Malpighiales > Erythroxylaceae > Erythroxylum > Erythroxylum coriaceum. The sequence continues at coordinate 6,080,148 of JANQAP020000014.1, forward strand.
ATCGTGTAATTCTCTTAAGCATCTGTCAAAGTTTTGTTAGCTTAGTAGATTGGCTGAAACTGTTTGTCCTTCTACTGTCCAAATACGACTCATACTACAAAGTAACTTACATCACACATTAATTCAAAGGGTGTTTTCCAAACTAGAGTAACCATAATTGGGGCCTTAGTTTTCAAATGTTAAAAGCATATAAACATTCTTTGGTAAAAGTGAATGGTATGTCCTTTTCAAATAACTTGGTTAAAGACTTAGCAATTTTGAAAATTCTTTAATAAATCTTTTATAAACCCACATGACCTAAGAAACTCCTTATTGCCTTAATTAAGAAGGGGGTGGTAGCTTCTCTATGACTTCAATCTTGGCCTTATCTACCTCAATCCCCTGGTGAGAAATTTTATGGTCTAAAACTATACCTTCTTGTACCATAAAATGACATTTTTCTCAATTTAACATCAGATTTGTCTTCTCACATCTTTCCAATAATTTCTCTAGATTATGGAGGCATAAGTCAAATGAATCTCCAAAAACAGAGAAATAATCTATAAAAACCTTTATAACATCTTTAACTAGGTCATCGAAGATGGCCATCATGCACCTCTGAAATGTAGAAGATGTGTTACACAACCTAAACGACATCCTTATGTAGGCAAATGTACAATAGGGACACACTTCTAGAGCAATGGGGATCAGAAGGTAGCTTGAAAGTCCATCAAAGAAATAGTAATACATGTGTCCCGCTAGTAGTTCCAACATTTGGTCTATAAAGGGTAAGGGGAAGTGGTCCTTTTTAGTTGCATCATTCAGCTTCCTATAATTGATGCACACTCTCCATCGAGTGACGATTCTTGAAGGGATTAGATAATTCTTTTCACTGGAGATAACCATCATTCCTCCTTTCTTGGGCATAACCTGTACTGGACTCACCCAAGGACTATCAGTGTAACATCCCATTACCTTTGGGAGGTTAGAATAGTAAATACGACTGATTAATGAGAGCTTAGAAATGCATTTTTTATGCTCATGCATAATATGACATACGCATACAAGTGAATAGTGAAATGTTGCACATTTAAAATGACTGTACATGCATT
>JANQAP020000014.1:6103214-6116890 GCA_026874005.2 Erythroxylum coriaceum
TTGGTTTTAAAATATTGTGATTTTCTTATGATGCTTTATAAGTGAATAATGATATGATGCCATGTGAAGTGAATGTACCCTATGGTAAGGGGGCGCTACAATCAGAATGGGGTAAATCACTCCAATATCTAAGAGTTTAATTAACTTATCTTTTACCACATCCTTTATATTCAGATTCAGCCTCCTTTGAGGTTATGCCATAGATTTAAACTCCTCCTCCACCAAGATTTTGTGTGTGTAAAAAGACGGGTCGATCCCTCTGATGTCAGAGATCTTCCATGCAATGTCCCTTTTATGTTCCTTAAGCACATTCAACAGCTTTTCCTTTTATGCCACATCTAGAGTTGAAGCGGTAATTACTAGTAATTTTGAATTCTTTTCAAGAAACGCATATTTCAGAAGCTCAAAGAGTGCTTTCAACTCTGAATCTGGTGGTTCTTCAATGGAGGGTTTTAACCTTGTCTCTGTATTTCTGTGTATTTGCTCAACTTCTTTCATTCTCATGAGGAGTTTATTATCTTCATGTTCGTTCTCATCTTGAGTCATAGACAATTCCTGCATGTCATTAAGCATAATTTCTTGCATAATGTCTTAAGTCACATAATCATAAGCATCAATAAAGTAATAGGAATCATCAAACTTGAGAGCATGTCTCATAGCAGATATCGTAAAAGTTACCTTTTCTTCTCCCACCCTAAGAACTAGTTTGCCATCACTAACATCAATAATGACTCTAGTTGTAGCTAGGAAGGGTTGTCCTAAAATTAAAATTACTTCTACATCTTCATCCATATTGAGTATAACAAATTCAACTGGAAAAATGAACCTATCAACCTTTACTAATACATCCTTGATGATTCCCCTAGGATATTTAATGGATCTATTAGCCAATTAAATGCTCATCCTAGTAGGTTAATGTTATCCTAATCCCAATTTCTTAAACAACTTATAAGGCTTTAAGTTAATGTTAGCCCCCAAATCAGCTAAAGCTTTCTCAACTGATAAACTACCAATAACACAAGGGATAGTGAAACTTCTTGGATCTTTAAGCTTTTCTGGTAACTTGTTTAGTAGGATCATTGAGCATTTCTTGCTTAGTGGTATTGTAGCCAATTATTCCAACTTGTTTTTGTTAGAGAATAACTCCTTTAGAAATTTTACATACTTGGGCATCTGTGCTAGAACTTCAACAAGAGGTAGATTAATATGAATTTGTTTAAATAACTCAAATAATTTACCAAATTGCCCATCCATGCAATCGTTCTTTAACTTTGTCAAGTATGGTATGGTGGGTTAAAATGCCTTCACTTTAGGAGGAGTCTCTACATCTTTGATCTTTTATTGACTCTTCTCGTGATTCTCCTCTTCATTTTAGGGTCTGGCATCTGGTTGTAACTCCTTTCCATTTCTCAGTGTGGCCGCCTTCACATGATCATTAAGGTTTGGTTCAATGATATTTAAAAAATTTCCTGCTTTCCTTTCAGTTAGTATTGTTTTATGTTAGTTAAATTGCACCCCCCAGTTACATATAGACATCTGATGTCTTTGATATTTCACTCTTGATTCCTAAATAAATTCCAGTATCTTTTTGTCCATACTCATATTTTTGGGTTGTGATGCTTGTTGTTATAATTTAATTAGAGACTTGTTTCTTTATTATCCTTGGTTACCATATGAGAAGTTAGGGTGGTCCTCTAACCAGGATTGTACGTATTACTATACGAATTATTTTGGGGTCTTAGAGCATTTCCAAAATATTCCATGTTTTAGGGTTATGTTGATTGACATTCCTATCCTTGATGGTCTAACCCACACACTTCACACTGCATCACCCTTCCTTGTGGAGCCACGGTCAATCTGTCTATATTCTTGCTCAAGACCTCTATTTGACTGCCTAATTGTGCCATCACATCTACTTCATATACTCCTGTTGACCTATTGGTTTGTGCTCTAGCTAAGCACCAGTGGCAGTTATTTGTGGCTATATTTTTTATCAACTCTTGGGTCACTTCAGGTGTTTATTGTTCAGCATCCCTCGAGTTGCTGCATCTATCTACTGCCTCGTACTTTGACTTAGCCTATTATAAAAAGTTTGGGTTTGCATCCAGAGTGGTAATCCATGATCAGGGCATAGTCTAAGCATCTCCTTAGATCTCTCCCATGTGTCGTATAGTGACTCACCTTCAGTTTGAGAGTACGATGAGATGTCATTTCTCATCTTCGCAATTTTTGTAAAGGGAAAGTACTTTAGTAAGAATTTTTTAGCCATATGTTCCCAAGTGGTAAGTGACGAATGTGGCATCGAGTTTAGCCATTGTTTAGCCTTTCCTTTAAGAAGAATGGAAATAGAAATAGTCTAATGAGGTCATCATTTGCTCCATTAATTTTAAAAATGTGAAGATCTCTAAAAAGTTAGAGATACGTGCGTTGGGATCTTCATCTCAGAGTCCATCGAATTGGACTAATTGCTGCACCATTTGAATGATGCTCGACTTGATCTCAAAAAAGTTCGCTTGAACAGTCAATCTCAATATGTTGGATTTCGCACCAATAAGGTTTGGCCTAGCATTGTCAAACTTTATTCGTGGTTAGTCCACCATGTAGTAAGATTCCTCAGTGTCCACGCAACCTTTCAAGTTTTCTATACGACCGTCTAGCTTAAACTCTCACAGATCTGTCCTACGAAGATTCCTTCACACAGTTCTTTCTATTTCAGGATCTACATCTAGTAAGTTCTCAAATGTACTCTGGGTCATAAACTGACCTGGAGCCTAAGTTTAAAACTAAAGAAAATAAACTAAACAACTAAACAATTAAATTAACGTAAAGAAAAAATAAAAAAAACATAATAAAAGAAACTAAAGTAATGACTAGATTAATAAAACTAGGGTTTTCCTAATATCATCATCCTCAAAAATGGCACTAAAAACTTGATTGACTTAAGATGAGTGTGTCAATTAAGAATTTTTACAAGTGCATGGCATAACTATAGCTAGTACCGACAAATATGAGTTGATCCTATGAGGACAGTAATTAATAGTAGTTGCTGTTATTCTGTCATCTAGTCTATGAATTGATTATGATTTTTAATTAAAGAAAATAAAACTAGAGCAAGTAAAATAAATGGACAACAAGTTGGATCACATAATTAAGGAAACACTAAGAAAATTACCAATATTAAAAGATTAGTATCTAGGTTTCGAATCCCCCTAAACCCTTAATAGATTGCTCTTTTATTATGTAATTGTTTTGATGATTTATTGGACCGTAGATACTCTTATGGTATGGTAATAGCTAACCTTGAGTTTATTAACAACTAATCCTAAGGTTTTAAATTGAATTACTCAGGTCAAATTTTATAGGATTTCTTTACCGAATTGTGAATCCCTCTATTAGGTTTGACTCTAATATGGAAGATTTATGTCATCCTATCTTTAAGGTTGCAATCAACTCCTTCCAATTATAGTAGATTTATTTATAAATAGGATTTCTCAATCTTTATGTATGAAATCAGATTATGATCTAAAATTTCAGATCTATTAGAACATAAAAAAACATGCAATCATATCACAATATATCAACCAATTCAATTGCATTAATAAATGAATAAAATTATATCAAAGCACCAATATAGAGTTCATCTAACCTAAATACTAACAAGACATTTAATTACACATGATTGAACACGAAATCAAACTTAAATAGAAAGAAAAATGAATTGAAAATAACGAGTTCATAATTCTAAATCATCCTGGTTATCTTCTATCGAGTATTCTTACGATGTAGAGGTTTGATCTTGTATTCCGATATATTTTTCATGGAATTCTTTGTGTTTTCCCAATTCTCTGGATCAAAATCGCCCCTTGAGCCACCTTTGAGAGTTTTAGAACACCTATGTACATCTCCCCCTTTATTTGCCTTTGAAAAACATCTTTTATATTGAATCCTAGGGCTTTGGTTGATGCACAGACTGATGCACAGTAAATCTCAAACTTACTTGGCCTAGAAGAAGTGCATGGGCTGATGCACAGTCATACATCCCTTCTGTGCTTCGAATCTTCTTTTTATGTCATGTTTTCCTCTGATTTCTTCTCCTTTAAGTCCGTGAAGGCTATTGTACAATATAAACACACTTGGAATGAATTAAGTACCAAATATATGATAAAATAATAATTTATCAAGAAAAATACATCAATTATAAGGTATAAATATGATCAATTATGCATCTATCACCAATCCTTAAAGGAACGATACCTTGCTATACCATTTTATACAAGTTGTATATTTGTAGTATAGCAACTTCAATTAATTTCAAAACTTTGAGCTAAACACAAAGGAGCTATCAAGTTTCTGGCTTTGTTGCCAGATATTACGCCTAGCATCAAGTTTGATTTGAATTGTTTTAATTTAAGCTTTCTTTTTATTTTTATTTGATACTCTTTTCTTATGTGTAATAGGCGTACGCAGATGAGAAGTTCCAAAATTACCAACAATTTAAGTTAACTTGACATCACCAAACTTGAAAGGGAATTGAGAAAAGCAAGGCGTCAAGACAAAATCGAAAAGATAATGACGGATCAAGGAGATCAAGGTGGTAACCAAAGAACATTAATGGATTTGATGCGATCCAGGTTCAATCCAAACCAATAAGGAATCTTTAGGCCCCCTGTTAATGCCAACAATTTTGAAATCAAGCCTTGTTTACTGAATATTTTGCAAACTAGTGTTCAATTTTATGGTTTACCACATGAGGATCGAAATGCTCACCTTGCTAATTTTTTGGAAATTTTGTAATACATTTAGGTATAATAGATTATTCGAGGAGGCAACAAGGATGAGGCTCTTTCCCTTCACACTGAATAAATAACTATTCCACTAACCCATAGGGTTAAAAATAGAGCTAATAGCTAGTTGTGAGTAGTGATATAGCTGAGTAACTAGGGATATTCATCACAAATGTTTATTTTCATGTCAAAAGGCTAAAATGACTCTCTATCCAAGTTGAATAAAAAATGCAACCTAGATGAGTAACTAGGAGACATTCACCATAAACTGTTTACCTTCGCGTTAAAAGACTAGGTTAGCATTAAAAAATTTGAAAAAGTGACATTTGTGAACAAAAACCTACTGATCTTGTAAAAATAACAATAATTTTCATAGGAGGATAATTAGTGGTAGTTAACTTTTTTAATTGATCAATAATAGTAAACGCATGTTTGTAAGTCTCATAAGTCTAAGACTATATTGTTTATATCTTGATTGATATGCATGTTTATATTAAAGTGCTTAAACATGATGGAATTGGTTGATATATTAGAACTTGTTGAATAATTGTTGTTTAAGACCAAGTTAATTCCATAATGTTAAGGCCATTGAACCATTAACTTTTATGTTGCATATGTGCATGCTTGTGTGAATTTGTGTGCATTGTGTTGTTTTGTGTTTGATTTTGCATGAGGACAAACAAAAGTGTAAGTATGAGGGAGTTGATAAGTGATATTTGTTATAGGATTGTCTAAGTTATTTTATTTGATAATGTGTATATTTAGTATACATACTAGGATGTTTAGCCTAGGTTTTGTGTTTTTTTTCATATAACTTGCATATGTATGTGATTGTATATGATAAATTACATGTGAGGTTATAAATGAAGGTTTTTAAGCTTGGGTTTTGCATGCTTTTCATGTGTTTTGATGTACATATATTTTGCATGGTTGTATGTCAATGTTTAGGCTGGATTTAGACCTTATTTGTGTTAATTATCAACTTACTTACTTACATATGGACTTGTTGTAGGTATCAAAGGAGAAAAAAAAGAAGAAAATAAGGCTAGAAAACAAATAGTCGAACGTTACCCAGGAAGTTGGAATTTTCCAACTGGTGTATCGTAAGTTAGTTTAAGCACTCAAAGGGGTATAAAAACCCCATTTTAAATCGTAAAAAAGGAAGAAGGTCATGTAGCTCACCAAAAGGAGGATGATAGACACATTTTTTTGTGGATGTTCAAGGAGATTCAAGTGATTTCAAGAGATCTCAAAGTTGCCACACCAAGTTCCAATTTTGTTCTTTAACTCATAAGCCTTCTATTCTCTCTTCTCTCATTTGTTTTTGCTTAGTTATTATATGGAGAAGATGTATGGACTTGTTGTGAGGATGTTGTTGATGATTATAATGGATTTCTATGTAGATTTTAGGGTTGTTCTTACCATAATTATATAAGAAGTCCTTTGGTTCAATTTATGGTTTACTTTAACGCTGATAATGTGTGGACTTTATATGCCTTTCTTACATTGAAAAATGGAGTTAGGAAATCAGTTTGGATGTATCATAAGAGTGGACAGCCTTAAGAATACTTCATACATCAAACTTACATGACATTTAGAGAGAGATATTGGATGTTTTGATGGTTGTCTGATAGGTTACTTCATATCCAAATAATAGTTAAGCAAGGTGTGTACGTTGAGAGATCACATACCAAACTTTAATCATTGTTTCGGGCTTAGTTGGTTCATGTATTGAGAGAGAAATGGCCAATACATTAGAATGCCTGGGACCAAGCGTGATTATATTACCAAAATGAGGGATTACATGATATGAAGAGAATGATGCTAACATTTATAATTTGATTCTCCAAACCGAAATTGTGTTCTTATTTTTGTGACATTATGAAGTGTGTTTGCAATTGTTTAAATTATGAATTTTTGCAATTTTAATCTCTCATTATTTTGTTTTCTCAAATAAAAATCAATTTAATTAATAAGGTGACTAACCAATACTCAAAGGAACGATACCTTATTATATTATTTTATACGAACTATATACTTGTGATATAATAACTTTAATTAATTTTAAAACTGAGATAAAATCGAAAGGGCTACAACTCCCAAAACAGCATCAGTCACTTTCTTAATTTTAAACTAACGAAATGAAAAGGTCAAGAAATTGGAAAAGAAGCCCAGGAACAAAAGATGTGGCCATCCCAGGAACAGAAGCTCAATCTAGTACTCTACAAGAGACATGCAGTGGAGAGCTGTAGAAAGGAAGGTTGACCAATAAAAAGAATCAAATATCTTGAATCAAAGAGCATATGCCTAAGCATAACGCCGTCGCGTTCCGTTCGGACTCGAAATCCTTTATCCATTCTGCTTTTATTTTTCACGTCACCGACTACCTTATCTTGCTTCCCCTTGTCTTTTTCCTGTTTTTACACCTAAATATCTCTTATTTTCTTTTTTTTTTCAAAAACACAATAAGGGATGTAATTGTGGATTATGGTTTTCGCAAAGCTTTGTCCTGGCTGTTTCCTCCTATAATTTGAATAATATGGAATGTAAATTTCTGTTATATGAAGACAAATTAGTGAATTACAAAAAGTTCTAAACCTAATTTATACGCATGAGAGAATGAAGCTCTGGGAAACCAGCTTCTAGTGAGTTTATCTCAGTCCTCGACAACGCGTCAATTATGAATTGTCGGGAAGAAGTAAGGGCAGCTTCTACTTTAAAGGGTCAAATTAATTTTCTAGTTTAGTTAATTTTTTTTTCAATACGATAAGTAATTAATGGCTTGATATGGTAACCTGATTGGTCAAAAGGGACCAAAGTTACGGAAAGTAACTTCTGCTTATGGTATGCATAGGATTTTGTATTTATCATTTCCTTATTTGATATTTCTTTTAATTATTATTAGCTAAAATGGAAGCCCCCGACGCAATGCAAAAGGTTTGACACGTGTCGTAATAAAGCATCTTCAGAAAGAGAGAGAAGGGCAAAGAAGACGAGGCGTTCATTTTAGAACAGAACCGAACTGCTTTAGGGACACGTGAAGGTCTTGGATTGGGCAACTTTTAAAACCTCACAAGATTTCAGTGTCTTCCGTACCCCATTGGGTGAAACTAGCGAAACCCCATAGGATTGGGACATTAATGTGACAGTTTCTGCAGATATTTAACAAAGAAAAGAAAACAAATTAAAAGGAGTGAGTGAGAGAGCAACTAACAACTACTTCGAGAAGTCGCAGCAACAACAAACATATCCCAGAATAACTTTCAGCGGTTTGTATGCCCCTCTCACTACCACACACCTTAAACACACACAAACACGAGAGAGACGGAGAAAGAAGTGATTTTTCTTTGTTTCCCTTAAGGTTTTGGTTTGCTTGTGTTTTCTGTAGGTGCTGTAATGGAGGCCAAGGAAGAAGTTTTTTCGATTGAGCTGCCAGCTCCTTCTGCTTGGAAGAAAATGGTAACGTTTTTCCTTACTTCCGTTTCGTTGTAAAGGTTTATGCTTTCTTATTGAGAGTTCATTTTATGTTCATAGCTTGTTGCGTCTTGCATCTTGCTTGAATATTTTGTGTGCCCTTTTTTCAGGGAATTTATTCTTGTGGTCATGGGTGTACACTTTTGAATTTTGGTTCAGGCTTTGCTTAATCAGGATGAACTCTTCTTTGCTGTTTTGTCGTTGGAATTTGGTGGTGTCCTTTCTTATTTTTCTTAAATTATTTGATTAGGGTTTGTGCATAGAGTTGTCAATTTTCTGAAGAGTGTTTTCTGGATCTATTTTATTACCTTTTACATGGCAAAGGTAATTATAGTTCGGGTTATGCTCACTTATTGTAATTAAGAATATATCCTCTGTTTATCATGTAGTCCAATTATGAACTACTTTATGACAAGGAGCTTCTCATTTGCTTTCAAAAACAAGCCGAAGATTCTGTTTCTCCTGGAGTAGTGTTACTTGCTTCAGAAAGAAGCAAGAATTCCTATGAATGCATGACATATTTCCCAGTTTTATTCTGTGATAATAGAGCTTTCACGGTACTGGTTCTATTTCTGTGGGATATTTTTGTGAGTTAGTTGCAGCCTGACTTGTGACTAAAACATTGATGCTTAATACTTGTGCCTTTTACATATGTCGTGAATGCATTGTTTTGTTAAGTAATTAATGTGAGGTAGATAATCTGAAAATTTGAGAGGAACATAAGTTTTCATAGGGGTTGTCAATTCAACGCTTTATGCCCAAATTGTAGCCCTGGATAACATATACCTATTCTTCTTAAATTGGATCTGTAAGAAAAGAAAGAAGTTTGTTCGATGTTAGTCATCAATTCAGGCCCTGTATTGCATCAGGCAGACCCTGCTATACATGATTTTTGCAAAATGTTAAAGGGAAAACCATAAAGCTGGCTTTTATTATGTGGTAATTGACAATACCTAACGTTGGCATATCTTTTGGTTGGTTTAATGTTGGGTTTGTAAAACATTTATCGTTACTAACCTAATTAATGATAAATTAGCTTAGCTACTGCAATTTGGGATATGTCTTGCACCATCAAGAAGGCTTTTGATTGGTCTTTGACGTTTCAATTACAGCAATGGTGGTGTTGATTTCAGAGAATTAGTTGTCTTGTACGGTTTTTGTAGGAAAATATCTTTTCCATTTTGTTCAATAGTTGATGTTGCTGTACATAACAAAACCTTAATGGTTAGGAGGGTTTGTCTTCTGATTATCAAGAAGTCCAGATTTTTGTATACTTTTCCAACCATGATCTCAGCACTGCTTCTTATTGCTCAGACTATCAGTTCTATAGACTACTATATGCCTGTGCTCTTAACTTTATACTGGCCATCTTACTTTCTAAAAATGATATACTCTTTATTGGTGATTTTAATCTACATTTTACGGCTTTACTTTTTTGGTGAAGAAATTTGGAAAATTGAGTTATCTTTTTGTCATTCTCTTTCTCTTCTCTCATTGGTGTTATAGCATTTTTAACTGATGTTTAACTTTTCAATAGATTGCCTGTTCTCAAGCTTTTCTCTCTTTAGTTTTCTGTAATTATCACGATCAATTAGTTGAAACATACTAGTGCTCTTGATTTGTGCTTGAATTACGGGTTTTATATTTGCTGGAACATACTTTTATCATTCCTCATCTTGCTAGACCTCCAGATTGCTTCTCCACAGTCTCTTGTTTTTTTTTTTTTCCTGCCTTATCCCAAAGTGATCCCCTCGATTTGTTGGATCCAACTTTCCTTTTGTCTTTCACCTGCATCAGTTGTAGCAGTAAAGGTTTAGTGTTCTAAGTTTCTAATTGTTACTGTAGCAATTGTCTATTTGAAAGGCAGTGAAAGTGATCTGAGTTAATGTAATAATTACATTATCCTTGCTACAAATTACCTCGAATATCTGACAGTTGCTTCTTAGATGTTATACTTAGGACTCGCCATGTATCCATACCTAAGCGGAAGACATTTCAATCTTAACTTCCATTATTTTTTTTGTTCTATAATCTTAATTTTTATGGGCTTCAGTTACTTGAAAGGTTCTTATTATTGCATATGAATGCTTCAAGGCATTATTTATTGTCGTTAATATGGATAACTCTCATTGTTTGATACATTCTTCTATACTTACGCAGTTCTATCCCAAGAGTGGAGGAACACCAAGGAAGAGTGAAATCACTTTCATTGCTCCAACTGGTGAAGAGATTAGTACCAGGAAACAATTAGAGCAGTACCTAAAAGCAAATCCTGGAAATCCAGCAATATCAGAGTTTGATTGGGGTACAGGTGAGACCCCAAGGAGATCAGCAAGAATCAGTGAGAAGGCAAAGGCTACTCCAACGCCAGAGAAGGAGACTTCAAAGAAACGTGTGCGGAAATCATCAGGCTCGAAGAAGGACACTAAAGAAGCGGAATCTGCTCCTGATCAGACTGAGAGTGAAAAAGATATTCAAATGAAAGATGTTGAGGAAAGTGAGAAGCAAAACACAGAGGCAGAGAAAGGTGATGTAACCAATGGAAATCAGGATAAGAAAGTAGATAAGGAACCTGCTGGAGGGAAGGAACATGGAGATACCATCATGGAAAACACCTCAAAAGAAGAACAAAAGGGTTCAGATAGGGTCAGGGATGTTGTTCAAGAAAACAGTACCAAGGATGCTGATGAAGGAAAAGGGGATGTTTATACTGAGGAAGAGAAGCATGAAATGGAAGTTGAAAAGCAAGAAAATATTGAAGCAGGACTGAAGCTCAAACTTGCTGAAGAAACTGGCTCTGTTGAAGTGGCTGAGAGTGGAAATAAGAAGGATGGATTCTTGGCGCCATCAACCGAGGTGGAGAAAGAGAACAGGGGTGCACAGCAAGATAATTCTAATGGGGCACTTGGTGCTACCCAGGAAGAGATCAGAGACAAATTGGAAGTAGGAGAAAATGACGGTGCGTGTAACACGACTACTGCTGATGGAGTTGCAGAAAATGGTAAAGTTAACCAAATTGGGCCAAGTGATGCTCCACAGCAGCCAGCTCCTTCAACTGTTAGCTGCTGAATTTCCTGTACTATTTATTCATCAGCTGAAGTGGTTTCCGTTATACCTCTTACTTTTTATTTAGCAATCTTTTGGATTTCATGGATGACTGTAGCTCTTAATGTTTAGTTCTCACAACTAGATTGGATTACATCTGGATGTTAAATCTACTAAGTGGAGGAAAGTTAGCACGCAACCCCCACCCAGAAAAAAGGACAAAAAAAGAGTAGTGTAGGTTGTTAGTTGTTGCAGCCTTTGTTGCAATGTGCAGGAACTTAAAAAGTAGAAGTAGAGTTTTTGTCGGCTATGATTATTAACTATGACCATGTATGTTCGTTCTTGTGTTATTTAGCTTATTATCTATTTATTTTATGTCCACCGTTGTGGTTGTGTTCTTCTATCTTCCTATGATCTGGTGCAAAATCCAAGGTGGCTTATGCTTGAAGGATTAGAATGTCGAGCTTGAGCTATGTCAAAGACAATTGCTCTTGATTTCTTAACACATTAATCAATTTCAATTCAAAACCGGTTCGTGGGTTGTGGCATCAGCTCGTATGTCCCAATTCCCAGGTCGTAACTTCTTTGCTAAAGTGAAAGCAATAGTTTCATGGATTATTGGACTATCCAGAGGGTCTACCATCGGCTGGGGATTGAGTGTTGCATAGCAAAAGTGCAGTCATTAGAAGCTAAGGCTAACAATGAACACCAATTTCCTGAATCTAAAGAAGATGAAGAGTTGGAGGAGGCAGATGTTTCAATACATTAAGATAAATTAATTCGAACCGAAGCACCCATACCACCATCTTCAGAGAAAACTCCGATATTAGAGCTTAAGCTTTTACATGCACACCTCAGGTATACCTTTCTGGGTAAAGGTCAAACGCTACCAATAATAATTTTCAACCAATTGAGTGAAAAACAAGAACGTAAGATGATGGAAGTTGTTAAGAAGCGATTGAGAGGCATCAGATTGAAGATTGCTGATATTCGAGGAATAAGCCCAAATGTCTGCATGCACCGAATAAACTTAGAGGAAGGAATTAGAATGGTGCAAGAGCATCAACAGAGAATAAACCCTAACATGAAGGAGGTGGTCAAGAAGGAGATCATAAAACTCCTAAATGCAGGAATAATTTATCCCATCTCTAATAGCGAATGGGTCAGCCCAGTATAATATGCTACCTAAAAAGGGAGGAATGATGGTGATAGAGAGTGAAAGTGGAGAAGTAATTTCAATCAGAACAGTCAGAAGGTGGAGAGTATGTATAGATTATCGCAAACTCAACTCAATAACTAATAAAGATCACTTTCTTCTTCCATTCATAGACCAGATGATAGAAAGGGTAACTGGCCATTCATTCTATTGCTTAGATGGATATTCGGGCTATAATCACATCTTCATCTACCCTGATGATTAGGAGAAAACCACATTCACTTGCCCCCACGGGGCTTTCGTATACAGATGGATGCCTTTTGGACTTTGCAGCGCTCTAGCAACATTTTAGAGGTGCATAATGTCGATATTCACTGACATGATAGAGGACATAATGAAGGTGCTCATGGATGACTTTTCAGTCTTTGGAGATTCCTTTGACTTTTGTCTAGCTAATTTGGATAAAGTTCTTCAAAGATGTGAAGAGTCACACTTGGTGCTGAATTAGGAGAAATGTCATTTCATGGTGCAAGAGCGGATAGTTCTTGGACATAAGATCTCACATCAGGGATTTGAAGTTGAGAGAGCAAAAATGGAGGTAATAGAAAAACTTCCACCACCAAGCAATGTCAAAGGAGTGCAATGATTTTTAGGTCATGCAGGATTCTACTGACGATTCATCAAGAACTTTTCGCAAATTACATGGCCTTTAACAAACCTCTTAGTTAAGGATGTGTCATTCGTGTTTGATGACAAGTGTATGTCTGCATTCAACACCTTAAAAGGGGCATTAATATTAGCACCAATTTTATCATAACCAGATTGGACACTTCCATTTGAAGTTATGTGTAATGCAAGTGATCAGGCCATAGGTTAGCTGCATGTGATTTATTATGCCAGCAAGACTCTTGCAGGACCCCAGTTGAATTATACTACTATGGAAAAGGAACTACTTGTAGTAGTGTATGCATGTGATAAATTTCAGCAATATCTTTTGGGATCAAAGGTAATTGTATTTATTGACCACGCAATACCTTTTCAACAAGAAAGATGCAAAACCTAGACTAATTCGATAGGTGTTACTTTTGCAAGAATTTGATTTAGAGGTAAGAGATAAAAAAGGAGCTAAAATTGTGGTAGCTGTGTAACACCCCACTCCCGCTGGACCCGAACCCGATATCGATGGTGATATCCGAATCCGTGCCCCGCGAGGGTGG
>JANQAP020000014.1:6262060-6277581 GCA_026874005.2 Erythroxylum coriaceum
CAATATATTTCAAAAGCTTGATTGGGAGTTTAAGATATCTAACTTGTACAAGGCCATATATTCTCTTTGGTGTTAGACTAGTTAGTGATTTTATGGAATTCCCGACTATTTCTCACTTGAAGGCAGCTAAGAGAATTCTCCATTATCTCAAAGGTACACTTGACTATGGGTTGTTCTATTTAGTTAGTGAAGATTATAAACTTCAAGGTTATTATGATAGTGATTAGGCTGGAGATGTTGATAATCGTACGTAAAAGCACTACTAGATTTGTGTTTTTTTATGGGTGCTGATGCTTTTACCTAGAATTATAAAAAACAATTCATTGTGACCTTGTCTACTTGTGAAGCTGAATATGCTGCTATGACATCTTGTGCATGTTATGCGATATGATTGAGAAATTTGTTGAAAGATATATATGGGAATCATGCAAAATGAAGCAATGATGATCAATATGGATAACAAGTCGACTATTGCTTTGTCAAAAAATCTAGTATTCCATGATCGGAGTAAGCATATTGATATAGGATTTCATTTCATTAGAGATTGCATTTCGAAAGGGGAGATCCATATGAAGTATGTGAAGATAAAAGATCAAGTTGCGGATATCTTCACCTAGCCTCTCAAGGTTGATGTGTTTTGTAGAATGAGAGCTTTACTTGGAGTTTGGAGAAAATCATGTTTAAGGGAGGATGTTGGAAGTTAAACATGATTTATATAGATACAAGCATACATAAATCATGAAGGAGTTTAATTATACATTCATGTAGAAGTTTGTATTAATGAATTTAGAGTATTCATATATTTAGAGTATTCATGTATTTAGAGGATTCATGTATTTAGATAATCTACATTAATTAATATGTTGCATGTATGTGAGAGTTTATTGTATCGTGGCTCTCTCGTCTCCTACATATACTTTGGTGGTATTGTCATTTGAGTATGTAAGAAAACTTGAGAAATTGAAAGTAATAGTGGTGAAAAACAAATTGTATCAAGTTAGAAGAAAACTCAATCCAAGTGTGTTTTCCTCCTAAAATTATTGTTCTTATTATGTGAATTCTCATCACCAAATTTCCGACAACGATCCACCATAAAAACATGTTCAATATTGTAGAATATCCAATTGTCGAGTTCAATTCCATCGAATAATAGAAACTCCACTCGGTGGAAGCGATATAAGTTTATTCTTCTATAGAAAAATGCCCTCCACATTTCCCTCATCTCCACCATCTCTTGTCTCTACCGAGCCTGGGCATCCTGAAACTTAAGTTGTGGTTACAACATTTCTTTTGAGTTGATTACGCAACGCTTCCTTCGTTGCTTTTACATCTTGACTCCTGATGCTGAGAGAATGATTTAGAGCGTGAAGGTTTCGGTAACATAATACCAATTAATAAAAAAAAAAGATGAGCAAACGGAAGCAGGTGACAGAAGAGAAGAAGATTTGATAGAATATATTTTGATTTTATGTGTCCTAATATCCAACAACGGTAATATATATACCTGTTAATAACAGTACAAGGAAAAAAGGAGATAGTAACAAAACTATCGTCCTCTCAACAAGTGTCTTCATTCATTAGGTGATAATTTAACGTTTTGGGTAAAATTAAAGATGACATCGAAGTCTTCTTCTTCTTTGTCCGGAACATAAACTCACCCAAGAAGAGCATATATCAGACAGATAATCTTTTGTTTTCAATAAAGTTTCATTTTATAGGTCTTCCTTACTATGAAAAGTCATTGTCAGAAGGAAAGAGGCAAACTCATGATGGTAACGTCCAGCAGAGTAAGCAAATAGGTGAAATTTGAGAGTAAAGTAAAGAATCTATACCAAGTCTCTTGCAAATAATCTTTCATGATTGGACTGAGGTTAAGAATCTTCTTTCCAAGAGATTTGAGCACAAGTCTATTCTAAGAATCCTTTCCATTAATTAGTTCCTTGGAGGTGTTGCTAGTGACATGCCGATGGAACAAGAATCATCATCCAAATGGTTGATCTTTTTGACACTTTTTGAGTTACAAAAGATTGGAACATACCCAACCCCTTCTTTTCTACAAATGGAATGCACTTTCTTCATAATCTGTACACCAGACATATGGGTTGCTCCTCTTTCTTCCTCTGGCTTCTCCTCATCTTTTATGTCATTTCCTCAAACGGTATGCTCTTCTTTATCTTTCTCGGGGATTTTGATGTTATGCTAACGCATCGCACATTGACGTGCTTTATGTGCATGAAGCTGAAAGAATTTTATTCAGTTCTTCGACTTGGTTTAATAACTATTGTGTGGGCTAGGTCGATTAGTAGAACAAACTCTCTGGAGTATTTCAACAAAGTAATTTGGGTGTAGGTAACTATTTGTTAGGATGTAACTTGTCTTTTTCAATTTTTGAGCGTGGGCCTCATTTCTGTAATATGGTTACGTGTCCAAATAAAAAACGTTGAATAGTGGGTTGCCAAACCACTCCCATGTTGAATTACATGGCCTAGTTTATCATTCATGCTAAATTAACATGATCATCCTGTACCTACAGAGGTCATGACAATATCCACTTTTGACCCATACCGCCACTCTTCTGCTTTATCAATTAAAATTACAAAGTGGGTTAAGGAATAGCTTTCCATTTTCCTACATATAGTTAGTTGCCTTAATCTTATGCAACTGAAATAATCTACTGACTACAATAATTATATGGTCGTTTTTCTTCGGAGGTCGTTTTTCATTCATAAAAAGTTTTTAAGTCTTTAGTATATGAATTTGTTAATGGTGTGTTTCTTTATCCTGCAGCCGTTCTGGTAGTGCATGGTTTCACAGGAACATATGGGGTAAACTATGGTAGGATAGCAGATAATTTACCTTCACCACAAAGCGTGGTGACACTCCTGAAAGCTTGCAAGATAAAGAATATAAGAATCTACGATGCGGATCATGAGGTTCTCAAGGCCTTCAAAGGCTCAGGCATTGAAATCATAGTTGGACTTGGAAATGAGTATCTGAAGGACATAAGTATAGGCGAGGATCGTGCCATGAATTGGGTGAAACAAAATGTGCAGCCATTCCTACCTGGAACTCGTATCGTTGGCATTGCCGTAGGGAATGAGATCTTGGGGGTTGCAGACCTCGAGTTATGGGAGGTTTTGTTGTCTGCTGCAATGAATGTTCTCGCTGCACTTCAAAGACTAGACTTAGCCAAAAGTATTGAGGTTTCTAGCCCGCACTCTGAGGGTGTGTTTGCTAATTCCTACCCACCTTCCGCCTGTACATTCAGGGAAGATGTTCTTACATACATGAAGCCATTGCTGCAGTTCTTTTCACAGATCGGTTCACCTTTTTACATCAATGCCTATCCTTTTCTTGCCTACAAGAATGATCCTGAGCACATTGACATTAACTATGCACTTTTGCAGAAAAATTCTGGAATTTTAGATGCAAAGACTAATCTGCACTATTACAACATGTTTGAGGCTCAGGTTGATGCAGCGTATGCTGCTCTAGAGAAGGCTGGTTTTCCAAAGATGGAAGTTATAGTTTCTGAAACAGGTTGGGCTTCTCGCGGAGACGAAAACGAAGCAGGTGCTACCTTACAGAATGCAAAGATTTACAACAACAATCTGCGTAAACGACTGATGAAAAAGAAGGGAACACCCTATAGACCAAAGGTGGTGGCGAAAGCCTATGTGTTTGCATTATTCAATGAGAATTTGAAGCCCGGTCCAACTTCAGAGAGGAACTTTGGGTTGTTTAAACCTGATGGAAGCATTGCGTATGATATTGGATTCACTGGACTTGCATCGTCCTCAGGGTCGTCCTCTTTCCATCCTTTCAAGGTATGGAGTTTCCTGGTTGTATCCGATCTTCCTATGATTCCGAATTAATAAGTAACAAATGTTGTTCATTTCTTGATTCCGCTCGAACTTACTGTCATTCTTTTCTGTTACTCAGAATTTAACTCCTATACGTTTCTTGGTCTATATTTGGCTTACAGTGCACTGGAGCTCAACATTGGCTAGCGTCTTCCTGTTCATTACTCCCGACAAGTTGTCTTGCAGTTGTGCTACTAATTTTAGCTTCATGATATGTAGGGGTGTTCAAAGTTTGTCACGCCATTGTTCTTGAGTTGTCACACTAACTTATTTCCTAAGTCTTGGATCAAGAATAACTAAAATTGATGATGGTCTTTTCATCCAAGCGTCTTCAGTAATTTCCCATGTATCTCTGGTAAATGGATTTAATAAACGAAATGGAAAGGAGCAATCTACGTACGATACTCGCATCTTCTTCCTTCAATTAATTTTTCTATTCAGTCCGCCAATCTTTGTTGTTCTTGGGTTAAAAAGAAATGATAAATCTATCTCCCGGCATTCTAGCTACGTCTTTGATTCTATTTACCTATGTAATGTATGATTATATCAAACAAAAAGTAATTTAAAGCACTTTTATCTCATAGTCTTGGTATGATTCTAGTCCCAGTAAGATATACGAAGAGAAAAAAGAAGGCTAGGTACAGACTAATCCAAGACAAGACAAGAGGATGCCCTCAAGGTAAAATCTATTCTTGTGCAAACTCATAGCTATTCGAAGAAGAAGACGATACATAATATATTTTTCAATTGTTTGATATATTAATTTTAAATTAATTTAAAGTTTGAGTTTAATTATAAATTAAAATTTCTGAGCTAAGTTCCTTTGGGCCGGTCAATGTTGTCTTGATCCAGCTCTAATGTTTTAGGTGGCAAACCCACTTGGAGTTCAGCCGAGGCGCTAGTTCCAACTTAACTCTGCTTCTTATTTCTAAGCCTAGAAAGTGTCAAACAAGCACCGCATAAGTTCCAAGTCTCTTTTGACAATTTAACATTCAACGGTCACTAATGAGTAAGTCTCATTTGTAAGCTCTTATGCGTGGGAATACACAAGTCACCTTTGTCAGCATTTGTGAATTCTGGTAATGTGGAAGAAGTGAAAGCTTAAGGAAGAAACTTCTTTAGGTTTTGGGTTGACCCAAGGACTTTTCAAAGTCCATGAAACTTGGAAGCCCTCCTTGAGACTTCCAATTGTGGTAATATGTGAAATATATATGTATGTTCATATTAGCATTGGTCGATCGTGTTGTAAGAACAAGAAAAGTATAACTGTAGACTTATGACAAATATTTTAATTTAATCATCACTGTCTCAATGATTGATTAATTAGCTTAAGAATTAGATATATAATGGTAGTTTATATGGAAAGCTTTTCCTTAAAAAATTACTGTAAAAATAGATATAGACTAACATTTAATAATCAGATTTTCGATGATTTGACTAAGAATTAGTTATTTATGCATTAGACTCACTAAGTGCAGAAAAAGAAATTAGAACTAATTAGGGTTTGCACGTATGTTTAATATCTAAATTTACCAAGGAAATATTTATTTGGTAAGTCTTAATTCACTGATCAAAATAGTATTAAATTATTAGGAGGATAACCCTCAAAAAATTTCTTACTATATTTTAATTTTATCTTGTAATCTTCGATCAGAACTTGCCAATCATATTATTTAACATTTCCCGTTGCTAATCCTAAAAAAGACAATGTGAAAGATATCATTAGTATGTATAATTTATCATTGCAAGCAAGTGATGAAGATAATTGCACATTAAGCGCGGTCCAAAAGAAACGGTCGATTAATATTTCCACTTAGGCTATTAAGCCTTTAATTCAAGTACTCTCCATGAATATCACATAAAAGACCGGCATTCTTTGACTTACCCTGTGGGAAATGCAATTTGCTCCCTCGAGACCGTATCAAATTTGACACAATCAACTTATGCATAACCCTCCATAACACTATATATGTATAGACACCCTATGTGACCCAAGACATAACCAATCACAAGTAAAATACAACGTCCCAAGATAAAGGAGATCTAAGAAGCAAGCAACAAGAGACCCTTTGAGAGAAAAAGTGAGATGGCAAGGTTTACGGTTATTGCTTTTGTCTCCGCCGTGATGGCGCTCTTGTTGGGATGTGCGGCTTCGCAAACGGTGCATGTGGTGGGAGATAGCGTAGGCTGGACCGTACCACAAGGGGGTGCAGCCGTATACTCCAACTGGGCTAATGGCAAGACCTTTGCGGTTGGTGATATCTTAAGTAAGTCTTTCTCGTCCCTCCTCGTCTATGCAATGGTCTTCGTTTTTTTAATGATCTTATAAATTCTTATAAAGCATGTTCATTGTTTTCAGCCTTCAACTTCCAGACCAATGAACATGATGTTCTCCAAGTCCAGAAAACATCCTTCGACGCATGCACTTCAACCGATGCTATCGGAGACGCAGTCACCACTGGCCCTACAAACATGACACTTGCCTCCGCCGGCGTTCACTACTACATTTGTACCATTGGCCGTCATTGCCAGTTAGGACAAAAGCTAGCCATTACAGTGTCATCAGGAGCCACACCCCCAACTACATCACCGACTACACCACCACCAACCACTCCTTCTTCTACCTCTCCTTCACCGACTTCCGGCGAGGCTCCTTGTGCTCCTACCCCATCTCCAAGCTCCACTAATGAACCTACCGGCTCGACTCCGACGGGACCAACGACCTCCACGATCCCTCCCGCTCCTGGCTCATCAGCCTCTAACGTGTTGGCCGGTGCGTCGTTGTCCATGCTGGCTCTAACCATGGGCCTGCTGTTCTAATGAGAGTACTAGTTGATCATATATATGCATTCTTTTGGAGTTATTTTCCATTAATAAGATTTATTCCCAATTAGTGTTCATAAGTTGGGAATTATTCACTGCTGTATGATAGATAAATACGTTTAGGTTTTTGAGAAATTAAATCTTTAGTCACTATAATGACTATTTTTTAGGTTAACCGGTTTCTATGTATCAAATTTCAGCTGCCAATTCGTCACATCTCTGACGTTTGAGATTGGTTATAAAATACTTCCTATAATCCAAATCGATTACAATATTGTCAAGAAGATCAACATCATCTTTTGCCACTTAATAATTTGTCATGATATTTGAAAAATCAATTACTTGTTGCCTTACAAGAAAGGTAAACATATGCTTACCACAATTTGTGCGATATTCTTAATTTCTCTTCATGTGCTTATTAGTAATTTTTTTTCCTTATTGGTGTTCACTTGTAACTTGTCTGGAGCTCTTGATGTTTATTTAGTTTATGGTTGATGTTTTACTTCAAAATTTGAATGATCATTGAATCAAATAGAGGTAATATATATAGTTTTAAATAGAAATATCTCGAGTCTTTTAGACATTATATCTCTAATTTAGGAATTTAATATTTTTTATATATAGTTATAGATCTATTGAAACATACTGAGTTGTATATATTTTTAGTTTATCAAGAAACTTATTATTTTGTACCAAAAATATTATGGTTAAATAATCTTCACCTATTTCCTATAAGGGCCTAATGTTATCCCTACTACAATAACAATAATATCAGAGAAACTGACAAAGCTCCTCTTTTATGTTCTATCAAATAACAAGTTAACGAGCCTAGTCTCTCTCAATTAAGGAGATTGATTTTTGTGAGAGTTGAAGAAAATAATTAAAATGATTTTGATTGTTGATGAAAACATAAGTAAGGAGGTTCAAATTACATTACATTAGATGTAGTAGGTGGTCAATTCGAAGCAGGAACAGTCAATACTTCTTGTTTATTACTCCAAAAAGAAAGCGTGTGAAATTAATACATAGAAATTTTACTGATTACAATTGATGAAATCTTGCATATAAGATGTGGCCCTAATGAGATGGTTGATTAGTCTCTGCCCCCAAAATTTCAACTTTGGCTATCAAGCATTTAGGGATGTCAATTTAACCGACCCGACTTAATTTTAGCCCGGATTGACTGAGCCACAAGCGGGTTACAGTTCAAAAGTGGTCGTCTCAGCCGGTGCTCGAACTGTTACTTCAAAAATAATATCGTTTTTGAATTTTTTCTAAAAAATATAAAATAGGTCGGGTTAGCTCGGCTAACCTTATATTTTAAAAAACGTAAAAATGACGTCATTTTTGAAGTAACGGTCAGGCCATGAGCTGAGCCGAGCCAACTACTTTTAGCCCGTATTGCCCGACCCGTCCGTGGCTCGTCGGCCCATAGGCTAGGCCACGGGCCGGTCAGCCTGTGGTCAGGCTAGGCCACAGATAGACCTATCCTAGCTCCTCGAGCCACATGCTTGGCCATGGGCCACCTAGCCTGCCTTTATGTATGATATTGGGTGCCGCTATTGTCAAGCTTGGGGCCATATGTTCAAGGACTATGCCAAGAAGAAGCAAGCTGATCTTCGCAAGCAATGATCCACCTCTGCAACAGTAGCTACTCCTACGTACGAAAATGGACCTGAAACAATTACTAGTACCAGTTCGATAACCTACTTCAGTAGCTTTTGCAACTGTTTCGGGTCTAGGTCGGCTTATTGACATTCCTACAGGCATTGAACCGAAGTCCTATCATTAGAGCTGACCCAGTATGACAATTTGCTTCATGGAAACTGTAACTAATTAGATTAAATCAACTATGTTCATCCCTAATAACTATATATGGATATCCCATATGTCACAAAGGCTTAACACAAATAATATCTCGCATCCACAAACAAAGGAAAAAAGGATACTTTTGGTAGAGAAGTGGGAAAACAAAGCGAAAGAGAGATGGCAAGGTGCGTGAGTGTAGCTTTAGACTTTGTCATCGTGGCGTTGTTGCGATTTGTGGTGGCTCAAATGGTGGACCATCCCACGAGGAGGTACAATTGTATGATTAAGGAGCCTTAATTGTTTATGTTCGTTTATGGTATATAGCTAATTAATTAGTTACAGTTTATTGATATAATTATTTAAAAATATTCTTTATTATATATATATATATATATATGATAAAGTCCATTAAATAAATGTACAGTGGAAGTGAAAATATGATGTGATTATAATTATGAGATTCATATTAAATTTACGCATTATTCCTAATTTATTCCTAGTAATCATTTTAATAAGATTAGATATGAATAGAGAATAAAAAGATTAGCAAGCATTATATTTTTTCCTCATGAAAGAAGTAATCGATCGTATAGACTGAAGTATAGAAATACTTAAACAAATATGTAGGTGCTTGTTAGATGATGCCATGTTTGAGAAGATAGACAATGCGACAAGAGCCAATGATGCATGGAAAATTCTAAAAAATTTCGTGGTCAGAGTTGATAGGGTGAAGAAAACTCTAAAGATTGAGTTTAAGTTGATTTTGACGAAGGATAATGAGTCCATAATAGATTATTTTACTTAAGTATTGGCAGTGGTGAATCAAATGAAGCGACTTGATGAAAAGATGGAAGATGTAAGAGTAGTATAGAAGATTTTGCGCTCTCTCAACATGAAACTCAATCATGTGGCAGTGGCAATTGAAGAATCAAAGGATATATAGTCTATGACCACTGATGATTTAAATGGATCATTGTTAACTCATGAAGAAAGAATGAAGAGGACCCAACAAGAACTAGTGTAGCAACTTTTACAAGCAAAATTTTCCTTTAATTATAAAGGAAATGATGGAGGGGGAAGAGGTCAAGGTCGTGGTAGAGGCCAAGGTTGCGGTCGAGGACATGGTTGTAGTGAAAGAAAAAGTGAGCAAAATTCATTTTATGAAGGTGGAAATAGGAGTTCTCAAAGAGGTCATGAACAAGGAAGAAATAATAATTGGAGAAAGGATAAAATCCAAATAGAGTGTTATGCATGTGAAAAAAATAGTCACTATTCTTGGGAATGTCAAACTAAATGTTATGATGAGGAGACAAACTTTATCAAACACAAAGAGGTGGAAGGTCAAACTCTTTTGTTTTCTCAAAAGGAAGGCTCCATAGAAAAAGTCATCACGTGGTATCTCAACAACGACGCAAGCAATCACTTGACAGGAGATAGAAACAAATTTTTAGAGTTGGATACAAAAGTGACTAGGAACGTTTGTTTTGAAGATGATATAAAGGTAGAGATTAAGGGAAAAGGCTCGGTAATTTTGGCCACAAAAGATGGAGACCATAAACTTCTACACAATGTCTGCCATATCCTAAAAGTGAAGAGTAATATTTTGAGCATCAGCTAACTTTTAAAGAGTGGGCACAAAGTGAAAATGGAAAATAATTATTTATGGCTTTTAAATCAAGATGATCAACTTGTTGCTAAAGTTTCCATGACAAAGAACCAAATGTTCATGTTAAATATGAAAATGGCGGAAGTGAATTATTTACAAGCTTGTGTCAAAGATCCTTTATGGATTTGGCATATGAGATTTGGTCACCTTAACTTTGAAGGGCTTAAAATGCTAGGAGCAAAAAGTATAGTGAAAAGAGTTCCTAATATCAACTACCTGAATCAATTGCACAAGGCATGTCTACTTAGAAAATATGTAAGAAAGAGCTTTCCAAAGGTGTAACTTTCACGAGCAACCAAGCTTGTACAACTTGTGAATATAGATGTGTGTGGTCATATTAAGCCACATTCTTCCATTAAGTGCTCATATTTTTTGCTCTTCATTGATGATTACATGAGGAAGATGTGGGTTTATTTTTTAAAGAATAAGAGTGAAGTTTTTAAGACATTTAAAAAATTCAAGCTTTTTGTTGAAAAAGAAAATGGATATAAAATTAAAGCTCCAAGAATTGATAGAGGTGGAGAGTTCACTTCTAATGAATTTAAGGTCTTTTGTGAGGAAAATGGCATTCGACATCCTATGACAGTCTTAAAAGCACCACAACAAAATTAGGTTGCAGAGAGAAAGAATAGGACAATTCTTAATATAGGGAAGACGATGTTAAAAAGTAAGAATATGCTTAAGGAGTTTTGGGTCGAGGCAATTGCATGTGTGATTTATCTCTCAAACTATTCATCTAGGAGGAGTTTGGAGACAATAACCCCTCAAGAAGTATAGAGTGGATGGAAGGCAAATGTGAGGCACTTAAGAGTTTTTAGATCTATTAGTTATGTTTATGTATCTAAATAAGAAAAGACAAAACTTGATGATAGGAGCAAGAAGATGGTGTTTATTGGCTATGCCGGGAACTCCAAAGAGTAAAAATGTTTCAACCTCGTTTATAAGAAAGTTGTGATTAGTAGAGATGTGGAGTTTGAGGAAGATACCTTATGAGATTAGAGTATTTAGGAATAAGAGATATATAGTTTTCTTTCATATTTGGGAGAAGACAAGAATGAGGACCAAGAAACTAATGGCGAGTTTCAACTCCTTCCATACCAACTTATTCCTCAACAAGCTCAAGCAAATAACCTTAAAGATTTCGAAGCATAAGAGATCTTTATAATGCTACTGAAAGAATAGACGATGAGAATATTTTTTGTCTATTTCCACATGATGAATCTTTGAGTTAGGAAGAGGCAGTTAGAGATAAGAAATGGTTGCAAGCTATGAAAGAAGATATTCGTTCCATTGAGAAAAATAACACTTCGAGTTTTTCACACTACCAAATAGTTATCAAGCAACTAGGATTAAATGGGTTTATAAGCTAAAGAAAAAACGCGAAAGGAGAAACTGAAAGGTATAAGGCGAGATTAGTTGTAAAGGGGTATAAATAAAAGCACGGTGTGGATTATGAAGAAGTATTTTCTCCTGTTGCTTGCTTAGAGACAATACAGTTATTGGTCATTCTTGCAGCCCAAAATTGGTGGAGAATTCATCAAACGGATGTGAATTCAACCTTTCTAAATGGTGCTCTTAAAGAAGAAGTATATATGAAACAACTAAAAGGATTTATGGATAAAGGTCATTAAGATGAGGTTTTAATGGCGTTGTACAGCCTTAAATAAGTGTTACGAGCTTGGTATACTCGCTTCGACAAATATCGTCATAAGAATGATTTTTCAGGATGCGTTCATGAATATGCACTTTATGTTAAAAAAAAGAAAGATGATATTTTGTTTGTATGCATTTATGTAAAAGACCTCATTCTTACGAGAAATAATTCATAAGCTTATGATAATTTTAAGCAGGTGATGGCATTAAAATTTGAGATAAGTGATATAGGCAAGGAAGTACTTGCCTTGGGCCTACATTCATAGAAGCCCACTCATTAAAAGAATTGAAATTTAAAAAGTTAATAAATGCATTTATTAAAAGAATTAAAATTTTGAAAGTTAATAAATCTATTCATTAAAAGGGGTAGAAATTGAAAAGTTAATAAATTTGTTTTAAAATGTTTATATATACCAAAAAGTTTCATAACACTTTACATCGTGAAAACTGAAAAGAACAAATTTATGGTTGAATGTCTTATTATGAATTTCAAGCTTTATTGAATAGAGGTAAAGAAGAGTTCGATTCCAAGCATCAATTGAGCGTCTAACAATTATGTTTCAATCTTGTTAAGGAGAAGAAAAGAAAATTTTCTTTTTATATTTATCTTATATATTTTTTATTTGCATTTGTTTTGGATGTACACATTTATGCAAGTTAAAAGATGATAAAAACATACATATGCATATTAAACCGTGAAAAAAAAGGAAATTTTGAGATCAATTTGTTAGAGATATATGCCGTCTTTATTAACAATGATACATTTTATTAATATAATATTTGATCTTAATATATAATTAGAATTTTAATCTTTGACCTTTTGTTTAAACTCTAGCTTTTAATAAAAAGTTTCGATGGCCCCTTTATATTTTAGAGTAAACATTCTATTATGTAAGGTTCCTTACCCAAAAAGAATTTAAGTAAAATTTGGAGGAAGAAAATTTGGACTGAGGGTCGTGTGGGGTTGATAATTTTTGGAGAGTAGAATTTTTATAAAATTTTAAACTTTTAAATGAGTAAGGTAAGATTTCATCTATGATGCTTTTTAATAAAATTAAGTTGTAGAACCAATAATTAGATTAGAATGAATAGACATTTATCTGAGCTAAAAAATTGAAAAAAAGATAATTGTAACATTTTTGTAATATTTTTATTTCCTTAAAAGAAAGGGTTTATTCATTAGCATATCATATCTTTATTTGCTATATATAATTACCCACCTCTCTTTTAGCACTTGAAAGATTAACTATTTGGTGTTACATATTTATGCAATAACTAAAAATTTCTATATTATGTACAAATTTTTTAATTAAATTAATTTTAAAATAATTTCATAAATGTTTATTACATTTTGTATAAGCGAAATGAAGTATATAATTTTGAATTATTAAATAACTTATAGTTACTTTAATGACATATGCCATAGGCTTAAGCATAAGCTTATGCCTATTACATACTAAAAGAGAAGAAGATCCTAACAATTATAAATTAAAAAGTCATAAACTTTAATAAATTTATTTAGTTCAATTAAATTTTATCAAACTTATGTGAAAATTTATTTTAGCATAATATGAATTCTTAACCTAATATTACAACAAAATAAGTCAAAAGTTCATTTTAAACATCAAATTTTAAATTATCATTATTATGACAATTTAATTATATTGGTTAAGACTATTACATAGAAGTTATAAGACATGGTATACTAATGCAGTCCAATCTATACAAGGTTAATCATCCCATTATTATCTAATTAATTTTCATGTTTAATTCTTCAAATTTCTTTTTTTATATTTGTAATAAGTTTCATAATTTTAAAATTTTCAACTACTTATTGTTAAAAAGATAAATCATACAATAATTCGAATCAAAATTTATCCTAATAGTTATCTTTCTTTCATTTCAAAGATATCACAATAAATTACTCTTTATTTTTATTTGTACATAGGATATTAAAATTTTCTCTTTTTTGTTTTCCTCTATCACAGCTATATAATTACATGAATATATCTTCATGATATATGGTCGAGTTATTGTTGTTCTATTGTACATGTCTCCTTTAAGTTCCATACAGGTGCTTTTGTTCCTTTTCTAGTCCAATTGTGATATAATTGTTTTATATGATGTTGCCTAAAAAGCATTTATCTAGAAGTGGAAAAAGGAAAAAAAGAAACAAGTAGAATAATTAATAGAATCCCAAAAAGGAGTTATTAATGAATTTACTAAAAGAGCAGGCTCCTCTAGTGAAAATCCTAAGGAATTAAGTATAAGTAATTTTGATCAACATAAAGAAAATTTAAGTGATAAGATTCATATTCATAAGGATGCCAGTAATTTGAGTGAGCATGATCATATATTAAGTGCATTCAATTTAGAAAATTTAAGGATAGATGAACAACTAATTCCTATATTGGACATTTATGATCTTAGAAATTGTGGTAATCTTGATAATAAAGTAAGGGACAATTTAGTTAAAAAAGGGATTGTAAGAGAATTAAATCTTGTACTTCCTTTAAACAATACCTCTCAACATTTTTTTATACTCTTATTATTTTTAAAAGCTTTTTTGAAAAAATATTATTCTTGAAAGTTGAGTAATAGAGAGACTAACGATAAAAAATAGTTGGTTTACTCTAAACATATAGATAAAGTACATTGTTTTTATTATAAGTTGTTAACATCTAAAAACAAAAAAAGTGCATTATCAAATGATGGATTTATATATTAGAAGCATTTTAGTGAGAGACTCAAAGAACATCAGTATTATGTTGAGCATATGACTAACATGAGGACTTGGAATGACTTAAGAGTAAGAATTGCAATAAGAAAGTGTAAAGGAGAAAGAACGTTCAAGACAAGTTTTGATAAGAATAGTTTCTGTTGTGAAATGTCTTACTAAATATAGTTTAAATTTTTGAGGATTCAATAAGAAACTTTACCAAGATAATAATGTTAACTTTTTGGGATTGATTGAGATGATTGCAGAATTTGAAGTAATAATGCAGAATCATGTTAGACGTATTCAAAATTATGAAATTCATCATCATTATCTTGGTCACAAAATTCAAAATGAGTTAATTTCACCTTTGACCTATAGTATTAGAAGTTATATCATAAGGATCATTAAAAAAGCAAAATACTTTTCTATTATTCTTTATTGTACCCTAAATTTGAGCCATCAAGAACAAATGAGTCTATCAGTACGATATATGCATATGTCAAATAAAAAATAAAAATAAAAGAGTAATTTTTGGAGTTCTTAAAGGTAGATGACACATATGGATTAGAGCTTTTTATTTCAAAAGTGATTACTTGAAATAAATCTGAGAGCATTATATATGTCATTCGCTTGTCATAATCTTAATATTACTCTTAGTGATATGATACATTCTTTTATTAACTTTGTTTCATTATTTGGAGTTGTGCAATATATATATGCATTATTTTCAAGTTATCTTAAAGGTGGAAGGTTTACTTGATAATGTTTTGGGCTTAACCATGAAATCATTGTTTAACACTTGTTGGAAGAGTCAAATGAAAAGTGTTAAAGCTATTAGATTTCAAGATCCTCAAATAAGAGATGCTTTGGTGGAATTATCTAGATTTTATAGTGATGCCAAGTCAAAGAGTAAAGCAGAAAGTTTGGTTAATGTACTTGAGAGTTTTAAGTTTTTACTTGGTATGGTTATTTGGTATGATATTTTGTT
>JANQAP020000014.1:6278710-6290468 GCA_026874005.2 Erythroxylum coriaceum
ATTTTGTTGAGTATGTGAAATTATGACTTGAGTCACTTATGTATGATAAAAATATGTTTTTAAAGTTTACATATTTGTATATTGCTGATTCATTAGGGCCCTTCTTTTTACTTTATCTCGAGCCTATAAAACGTTAAGAACAACCTAGATATGGGACTTATGTCATATTATTTGGAGATAGAAGTAAAAAGATTTAGTGACAGGATATTTATCTCTCAAAATTCTCATGAAAGAGAGATTATAAAAAAGTTTAAGATGATAGATTGCAATCTTGTGAACACTCTAATGAAGTGCGAGGTAAAACTCTCCAAGGAGGATGAATTAAGGAAAGTTAATCCAACCACATTTCGAAGCCTTGTGGGAAACCTCAAGTACTTGACATGTACTAAATCCGATATATTATTTAACATCAGATTAGTGAGTCTAGTTATAGAGAATCCAAGTGAAGAACACATATGAACCACAAAGAGAATTCTTTGATATTTGAAAGGTACTCTTAATTATGAAAATTTCTTATACTTTTTCCAATGAAGCTCACTTAAAAGAATATTGTGATAGTGATTACACCGATAATATTGATGACTAGAAGAGTACTTCCAGGTTTATATTTTTATTTAGAGAAAATGTAATTTCATGGTGTTCAAAGGAACAATCTGTTGTAACACTCTCAACATGTGAATTGGTGTATGTTGCTATAATTGTTGGTGGATGTCATGCTATATTGTTAAAGAGATTGCTAGGAGAACTTCATTTTGCTAAAAAATAAGTGGAAAAAGTTATGGTGGACAACAAATCGGCTGTTACTCTTGCCAAAATCTGGTGTTTTATGATAAGGGCAAGCATGTAGAAGCAAGGTTTCATTTTATTCGAGATTGCATTACTAACAAGGAGGTTGAGGCAGAATACATCAAAAAACTTGATCAAATAGCCTATATTTTTAGAAAACCCCTCAAGAAAGATTCCAGTAGCTTAAAGAGATGGATGGATAATTAAATGTGACTTCTTGTCTTCAATACTGGTAACTGTAGGAGACGTTTTGGAAGGCAAATGGATGTTTTTATTAGCGAACTAAATATGGATTTAAAGCTCATGAAGTCTAAGCCCAAAAAGAGCAAGTTTTAGGTTCGTTGGAGTTTTCTAAACAATTTATAGCTATTTTATTAAAGACTACTTAACTATAAAGTCTGCTGTTTATAATTTTCTTTTGTACGTTTTTTTTATTAATAGCTGATATTTAGCTTATAAAAAAGCTTATCATCAACTGTTATGAGATGGAGATAAAAAGTGGAAATATAGAGATAGAAGTTTTTCAGTACCCTTTTTTCTTCTTCCTCTATAGCTTCCAACAGACTCGAATGATGGCTGTTGAAATTTTGTGTGGCTTGTGAGCATATGTAAGTGCGTTGCTGGAGCTACTTGTGATTGATACATGAAAATAAGTAGCTGATAAACCTTTGCTTGTGATGAGATGATGGCACGGGTCGATGGATCGGGTGGTGTGACTTTGATGGTAATAGAAGCAATCACTATCTCCAGAATAGGTTTCTCCTCGTTGGCGACAGATGCAAGAGTTAACTATTGGAGAAAAACTGGCAACAACTTTGTTGATGATGATTGAAGGAGCTTCCATAGAGGCAACGACTTCCACTAGGAGCTGGAAGATGAGCTTGCAGACGATAAGCTGTTGCTGCAGCATGCGACTGTTGAAGGCGCGATGTCGGACGACGAAGTGAATAATGCAGACAGTGCTGAACAGTGCATGAAGCTAGAATTTGGTTATAGGGTTTGGAGAAAATGCAGATAAGGGGTGTTTGATCATAAGTCTATAATAAATTTATTTAGGTCTAAGTGAGACGTAAAGTAGGATATGGTTAAAATTATTTGACTATAGGAATACTGTATTTCATAGTTAGGTTTTGGGCTTGTTTGAATCATGATTAAATGTAATCTAATTATAGACAAGCTAAAATTAGAATAAGTTATTTTTGATTAAAATATCTTTAATTTAAATATAATTTAAAATAGTTTATATTTTAATTTTGATTTCTAATTTAATTTTTTTAAAATTAAAATGTTAGGATTAAATTAATTAAAATTAATTAATTGATCTCTTAAAATCTAGAAAAATTTGTTAAGTAATTAAAAAAGGTGTGTTCTTAATTAAATTTATTTATTTTAATTTTATTGATATAAATTAAGTTTATTATTTTATTTATTTAGAGAATTATTATTCTATTTATTTATTTATGAACAATAAATTTTTTGATTTATTAGAATTTATTCTTAATTATATTTGAAAATATTTCATTTATTAATTGAGAAAATTAAACTTTCTTTAATACTTTTGAAAATAGTTTTCTAATTTATCAAAAAATATCTAATTAATTGAGAAATAATATATAAACAATAGGTGAAGGATTTTCTTAATTAAATTAAAATTGTTTTATTTAATTTTGAAGGTAATTTTTCTTTAATATTCAAAAATAATTTTATAATTAAGAAAATTTATTTCTATTTAGATTAGAAATAGTTTTTCTAATTGGATTGAAATGTCTTACTTATAAAATTTTTAAAAAGAGAGTTTTTCCAAATTGCGATAAGTAAGAAGTACTATACTTTATTGAAAATTATTTTTAATTAAATTTTATTAAAGAAGACAAGATAATTAAAAATATTTTCAATTAAACTTTAAATATTTTAAAATTTAACTTAAATTTTATTAGAAATAGGAATTTAATTCAATTAGGAATTAACTATCTTAATCTAATTTAATTATCTAAAAAGCTAGAAATATTATTTTAGATTATGAAGATCAGTAGTTAAAATCAATCAAGGCTTGATGTTTCATGCATATAATTTAATTATATTGGTACGAGAAATTGCATGGTCTTAATATATGTTTGATATATTTTGATGCATATTTGCCTGTTTGCTTTTATATATATATATGATATTATTATATATAATTTTGTATTTGATGAGACAAATAAAATTAAATCTCTCGTTAAAATATTAAATACATGTTGAGAATGTGATTGTTACCTTCTATTACTTAAGGATAAAACTAGTGTTATGTTTATTTCAAATCTTATTGAGTTACTCATGGTTCATTTAACCCAAATATCTTTTATCTTAAATAAATGGGTTCTATTTAACTAAATTTGTATAATGTTTAGAAATAACATATAAGATATGCTTTGGTAAGAGTTGTCACTTAACATATTTAGTATTATATTAGATGTGATTAATAAGTAGTGAGAGTAACCTAATATATGATTGAAGTACAATTACTTGCTTTTCTTACATTTATATTTTGTTTTGCGTAAAAAATATTTTTATTTAGTATTGTTAATATTAAGAGTTAATGAACCAAATTGTTTGGACATAGATTAGGTTTGAAAAGATTTCTTATAAATACAAAAGAAAATTTGTACATCCATTGGATTAGAATTAAGCTTTAAGAGGAATCTTAGACACATGCAATATAAGCCCAATGCTCCAAAACCATAATCTAATAAGGGAAGGGGACTTATAACAATTAGATGTGCGGAGGATTCAATCCAAGCCAGGGTAATGGTGAACTAAGATTCAAACCTCCTATAAGAACCAAACGTTAGATCTTAAAAGTCTTTTACTAAAACAAAACTTAATAGATAAAGTGGGAAGCTGAGCATGAAAACTTTATAGGCCAGAATGCGAGGGGCAGAAATTCCAAGTCGCTTAGCTATGTCATATGTGACTTATCTATGAGCATATGTTATATACTAATTATATAGAATGACAACATAGAGGCAAGTGCTTTTCTCTTACCATTTCATGACCCATGGCCCAAGGTTTTGTATTGACGTTAGTGCCAACTTTAATTATTATCAATGAATTATTTATTATCTTAAAAAATGTATGTCTCTATTACGTAATTTTGTTTTTAATCCTTGTTGAGGATTGACTAACAAAGTTTTAAAGATACATCAATATCATATAGATGACAAACTATGATAACATTTTGAGTTGAATAATATCTTATAAGCTTTAACAGCATCATGTAAGATATATGTCAATACCATGATGATATAATGTAAGAGGTCGTATAGAGTAAAGTTGAAAGGTATAGTACTAATGGAATTGTTTCACTCAATTGAGCTTACTAAAAGCATAAATATGGATTACAATTAAAGACGTTTGCTATAGTATGATAATAGTTATCATTCGAAGAAAATTGATTGCATGAATTTTCTTGCCAATATATGATATGTGATATATATATATATATATATATTCTAATTCATACTTTTGAGTATTTGATATTAAATTTGGATTCAACATTATTATAGTGTTCAAGACATGATAGAAAATAGATTATTGAATAAAATTAGTTGATCTAAGTTTATACAAATAGTTTGTATGTGTTGGATCAAAACAAAATTTACGCTTAACAAAAATGGCAAAAATATAAAGTTAGATAACCAAGATCATCCATTTATGTTATATTGGTTAAATCAACTTAATAAAAGTCCTTAAAGTTCCACATAAGGATATGTGTATCCTTTTTTACTATGAAACAAATGAAACTTATGAAACTTGTTGAGTTGAAGAATAATAAAATTAACTTTTGATGAAATGATGATGATGATATTCAATTATTAAATTTTATAATGTGATGTTTTTTATGTAATAACAATTTATAAAAGGATAAAATTTATATTTTATTAGATTTACTAAATACTTTATATGATATAGTCATATATATTTAATTGTATATTAATTTAAACTTTTAAAAGTTTTAGTATTTAAATCTAAGTAGAAAAAAAGTACTAAGAATGTCAAAGGACTTTGATTAGACAGATATGGTAAGATATATATAAGATTTTCTAATAAATACCTCTGCAACTAAATTCCATAACAATATGAATTTTTGTATAGAGAAAAATACAATATGGAATATTATATTATGTAATATTTATTTCTTCTATTGTTATACTACAATAACTTACCTTTGGTAGTTCCAATTAAATAAATAATCAAGATTTCACATTAGTTATGAAATGATAAGGCTTTGAAAAAGTCAAAATTAATGATTTCAGGATGTGATACTTAATTAAAACATGTGTTATCTATTAATTTTAGAATTGAATTAGATAATAAAAGGTTATGACATATGTAAAATTTTGGATACAATCTTATTAACCGTATTAAATAAAGTTTTTATTTCAATGTATACTTATAAAAGAATGATTCTTAAGATAAATAGTGGGAGTAAGATAAATTTGAAAGGTTCAAATCTAATGACAATAAATTAAATTAGAGCTACTACCTTTATTGATACATTTGATGTATAATTAAAAGGTTATGAGAAGTTGAAAGATTCACTTTCATGAATTTAAAAAGTTTGTTTTGGAGATGATTGTAGATTTATCATGCCTATAAGAAGATTAGTGAGAGTACAGTTGTACTCTTTAGTGCGAGTATTGTTGATTGCAAAAACAAACTACTTGTTTTACACTAAAAGCTACAAGTATACAGGTTGTTACTTATAGTAAAAAGCGGATATCGTCCCACAGGGATTTTACTTAGGAACCACTTAATTCAGGTTATGCTTTGTTTAAGACTCTAATTCGAGTAATAGATTTAAAAATAAACTAAATCAAACAAACTAACAACGAACGAATAATGTAACAACGAAAATCTGTCAAGAGAATTAATCAAGTT
The DNA here is from genome assembly GCA_026874005.2 of Erythroxylum coriaceum. NCBI lineage: Eukaryota > Viridiplantae > Streptophyta > Magnoliopsida > Malpighiales > Erythroxylaceae > Erythroxylum > Erythroxylum coriaceum. The sequence continues at coordinate 6,284,417 of JANQAP020000014.1, forward strand.
ATGAGAGAGAAGGGATTTTACCTATCATTAATGCTAATCTAGTAATTTTTGTGTTTAGTTGGTTTTAGATGATCGTAGGGTTGATTACTCTCTCTCGAGCTATAACCATTCCCTAAATTGTAAACCCTAATCAAATTATGAACTTGCAATATCTCAATTCATAAATTAGCCACAATTCTAATTAGTTTTAAAGCTCTCTAATAAACAATTGGGTCTCGCACGGGATCTCTATCCATAAAATTACCGACTAGATTGATTAAATGGTTAATTAGATCATCTAACTCTCATTAATCTGATCCAATCATTTTTATCCTGCTTACCCTCTCGGTTTGTTACCGAAACATGCAAATACATTAATCAATCACAACACCCAAAGCAAATAAACCCAATTCAACTAGATTAATATTAAATATAAGCAAAATCCCTAAGGAAAAGTTAGAACATCGTTAATAACTCGAAATCCATAACCATACAACTCATCTCAACCTTACATATTAAATGAATAAAAAGAGAAATGGGGAGCAAACGAAACTTAGGTTAGATGATTTAAGAAAGCAGAGGCGTAGAGAGATCACCTAATTCGAGAAGCTTCGGAGTTAGACCCCTCCTCTTCTTCCTCTTCTCTCTCTCTTCTTTCCCTCTCTATTTAGGGTTTCCAAATATAGGCTGATTGTAGAAGTCTTTCTAGGGTTACCTCATAATGCTTTTATATTCTTTTCCAATTAAGGTAACCCTAGTGTCTTTCTGGGGTTCAAAATGTCCTAAATGTTCACCAAAAACTTGAATCCAGAAGCAACCTCGCGTCTGTCTATGCATAGGCCACGATCGTGGCCAATTTGTCTGCTCTCTATCACGGTCGTGGCTAACTCCCCACGATCGTGGTTTTGTGCTCGGGCTTCTATCACGATCAATCGTAGGCTTGTGATGATGCTTCTATCATGATGGGCCTATGTTTTGGTTCAGGCTTCCTCCGAAACTCCTTCAAATGCCCTGAAACACTAGCAAACTCATCACGACACCTCATATATATATAATTAAAGCTCAAAAACATGTTCTCACATAAAAAAACACTTAAAACAAAAATATTTATGAATTATCACAATTTCTTCACCTAAACACACACTAAACAATCAAATTAATCACTAAACACACATCTAATTATCTATAAAATACAATGCAATCTATAACTATCAAGTATATAGAGTTATGCTACTCATAGAGAATAAAATTCATAATTCAATTGTTGAATATATGATATTCTAAGAACAAATCTTATTGGATATAAAAAAGGAAATAACTTAATTCTACAAATTAAATTTATAGAGATAAATACATAAGTTCTTTACCTATTTGAAGTCCAAATATATAGACAATATACTGAAAGTATTTGGTATTTGAGATATTTGATACTTATGAAGTATCAAAAAGTTGTTTAACGAACTTGATATAGTTCCTTTCATTGTTGAAATAATAATGTATTGTAGAATATTAGAGCCATTAGGTATATGAAAGGAGCTAAGGTCTCATCAAATATCCAAGTATATATTCAGGCTGTTTCTTTTAATTATGATGATAATTGAGAAGAAAATTATGAGATTTATACAAATGTTTACTATAGAGAATCTTGTAGAATTTTCTCACTAAGCCACTATTCAAGCAGTAGTATGATCGTCATATGGTGATATGATATAAGATACTTACACGATTAGTTTAGCTAAACTAGAGATTACTGATTTATACCCTACAACGAATTGATTAGTTTAGTTTAATTATATAATGCTTTAAGTCCATTATTTATCTTGTATATATTCATATGTATATGATAAAGTCCATGGGATGAATTTACATTATAGATAAAATTATAATGAGATCATTATTATGAGATATGTATTGAATTTATGTATTATCCACAAATTACTCGTAGTTATTATTCTATTAATATTGGACATTAATAAAGTGTAAAAAGATAAGCACATCTTATGTTTCTTTCTTATAAAGGCGGTAGTCAATCTTATATAATAAAATATGAAGATACTTAAACAAACATATGTGTCTTGTTAAAGAATTTCGTTAAAGTCTTGTTAAAGAATTTTGTTACACTGACACCATATAAGAAATTCATGTAGAACATAGGTGTATATCTATGAAAATTCTCATTGTGATAATTATGTAAGTGATTCTTTAAATTGAAATCTCCAAATTATTTCATGTAGGTATTGCTATATTTTGATACTACTTATAACCTATTCTAATCAAGGGTAGTTTAACTAATAGTTATCAGATATGGCATGAATTATATGGAAGTAGTTAAGTGATCAATATAGGATTCATTATCCTAAAGTGATTAGGGATAATGTTCTATTGTTCTCAATTAGTATTGATTTGAGAAATCTTTGACTAAGTTGAATTGGCACTTTGTAAGATAGTTTACAAACAAATATCATTAATAGACTAATAATGAAGAATTAATATGATTAGGCTCAAACAAAGTAGACATTAATTTTAAACTCTATCTCTAATTGGAACATTGTATGATGAAAGGAATGAATAATATAAAAAAATGCATAAAAAGGTTAGTCAAAACTATTTTGACATTCCTAAATATTTAGGTAGCTATGACGCATTGTTACAATGCTAATCTTAATTTATAGATATAACTGTTTAATTAGAGAATTAAAGAAAAATTAAAGGAGTTTAATTTATTTAATTCTAAATATGATTTAGGGTTATAATTTATATACATTGCAGACATATTTAGGAACCTAACAGATCATACACAAAGAACAAGTCAAAGAGAGAAAATGGTATTTAATCAAGTTGAACTTGATTGTAAAGTTTGAGAAACTTTGGGATTAAATATTAGATATTTAATAAATAAGGACCAATATAAGATATAGAATTTATTTATGCCTAATTGGTATTTAACTAGAATTAATTGTAATTCTAGTTAAAGTTTAATTGAAATTAGAATTTTATTTTAATTAAATTGTAAAAAGTCTAAATATTATTATAAATATGCTTAGGCTCCAAGCGGATAACACTTCTTGCCTCTTCGTCTCTATAACAATTGTTGACTCTTTTAAGATGTTCTATAGATATTGTTAATGATCAGATATGTATGTGGCTATGGTGGTTAAGATGAATTAATTTTAGAAATGGTTCAAGGGAAATGACAATAAAGGAATCAAGCTTCACAATAAGGTACAAATTATGGTTCATGCTTTATTATATTTTTTGCATTAATCATATTGTAAAATTTAAAGCAATCTTGACTTTCAAAAACTCAAATGAAAAAATTTCGTATTTATTTTGTTGCATATGGAATCAAATCTTGCCTTAATTTTCTAACATCAATAAGTGGTGATTAATAGTGAGCATCATTTGTCACGTAAGTATACTTTAACTAATGTAAGTATTTTAATGATAATTTTTGTAATTCAACATTATAACAAGTAAATCAGTAATTTTAGTGCAAAACTTTATAAAACTTATTTAAGTCTTAAAGTAACTTATCTTTTCACCATAACTTCATCTTCAACTTTTTTTTCATTAGGTTTGGATATTCATCTTACTAAACATAAAATAATTTTTTATATATCATATGTACATAATATAACACCCTCGTAACAATATAATTAAAACTTCCATCTCTGTCTCTCACTTGCACTCTTTGTTTGCTTCCCTATTGCTTTTATTTTTGTTTTATTGTTATTGATGGTTTTGGTTAATAAGTTATAAAAGTTCAATTAGGAGTAGCTATTCTAATCCTAACTAGTGTTAGTCACACTAAAGGTTTGGATTTACAAAACCCTAAGTTGTACAAAGTCAAAGCTTAATATGGAATTGTGATAAATACAAGCTCACAATCCTTGAAGGCTTTTAACAAAATTAGTAATGAAGATTTGGACATTCATTTTCCTAATTAATCGACAAAATTACAGGATGTAATAAAACAAATTTTGAAACTATTATGCACTTAAACTTCATAACTATAAGAAGATGAAGAAAGACTCTAAGATGTAATGACTTTCATAGATAACTAGAAGATACTAACTATACAGCAAGCAAGAGCACATATATTGTAAAAGAATACCTTTAATAATACTGTTACATCTAGTAAATATTACAAATACCACAATTTTATAAAAAATACTATCACTACATTTTGTTATTAAAAATAGCACACATTTAATAACAAAATTATCATTATTATATACAAAACAGACCACCACTTTATAAAAGATATCTTAAATCAATAATATAAATACCATTAGGTTATATTATAAATACCATAACTATATACAAAAATATCATCATCCTATAAAAAATACCATCACTCATTAAAAATTATCATAACTCTATACCAAAAATACCATCATTTTGGTACAAAACAATCCATTACTCAGTGTAAATATCACCAATTCATATTATAAATACCATAATCATATATAGAAAAATATCACCCTGTATAAAATGTACCATGTTCTTTACAAAAAATACCATTACTTTTATTAAAAAACACTACTATATAGAAAAACTACTAGCAATTTAGATTAGAAATACTTTTCTATTAAAAAATGAAAAAATAATGCCATCGTCCTATAGATAAAATACTATGTGTCTATACAAAAAATACCTTGATTTTGCTATATTTTCTTATCTAAATTACCTTCATTTGATTGATTTTGTGTTATGCTTCTAAAAGTCAAAAATGTTACTTAGGTATAATATTAGCCTAGGATTAAATGGATTTTAAGGAAAAGTAAGTAAGAAACACGTATTAGATGAACACGATCTAGTATAGGAATAAGTTATAGGACGTATCAAAGAAAAATAGCTAGAAGATTAAACGTGATCCCATTCCTCTTTGCAAACATGAAGTGAAGACACAATTTGATGCATGGACATATTAGAGGCTGCGATATATGATGGAGTATGTTTGTACCCATGTTCTCCCTTGGAAGAAAAAATTAGAGAAGTAGCGAAGTACAAAATCATCATATGCCACATACAAATTTTAAAATTAAGATATAATAAGAAAGGTTAATAGGTAATTTTCTATAAAGGTAAAGGAATAATCTCACAATGTTGGACAATTTTCTTTGAGAAGCTTTTATTTCTCCCTCTAATTTCATTGTGCTTCATCATCATCTTCTTCCATTACCATCTGTAAAATATAACGATAAAGAAAGAAAAATAACTCTTTAACTGCTCCTAACATAATGCATTTTTAACGTATGGATAGGCAAGAAATAGGTGTATAACTAATGGGTAACTGAAACACTCATACTTGTGATCAACACAATGAATCATATATAAATATGGTATGCGAAAAGTTTCTTTCCCCTCTTTCTTTCTCTATATCAACTTTATTTATTCATGTTTTATTTTTTTAATTTTTTTCATAAATATTCTTTGTTTTTTAAAGAGAAATAAAGATTATAAGTTTAATATTATCGTTGAATGATGATATAACTTTCTACATTATCAAATAGTAGATAAAATTTTTGCAACTAAAGCAAAAAATGTATGCATAAAAAATGATGTTATTTATTTAGTTCATATTTAGTAGGTTATAGTAAATTTAAGAAAAGATGAATATATGAGAAAAATGATTATTTCATCTCAAGATAATTTCATAGATAAACATGATTTTCTGGTATGATCTATTTTATCTCAAAATAATTTCCCAGAAAATACACTTAGTTTCTATAGGTATAATGTAGTTTGTTAAATCAAGGTAGGTAATCTAAGTTTTGGTTATAATAAAATATAATTATTACTAATGGGTTTATTATTTTATCAAAAACGTCTCTCTACCACTTAGGGATAAGGTTGCGTAACTATTGGACTTGCCCAGATCTTGTGTATTAGAAGGACTTTTATCGAGTTATTGTTGTATTAATAGGTTTATTATTTTGATGAAAAGCAATATAAGAACAAAATGAAGCCATAAATTCAAGAAGATTGTTTATGAAGTTAATAAAAAGAAGTTAAAGTTTGCAACTATTGAAATGAAGATCAAGTCAAAAAGAAGAAGAAGAAGAAGAAG
>JANQAP020000014.1:6391982-6401995 GCA_026874005.2 Erythroxylum coriaceum
CCTACTATGCACATTCTTCATACAAAATGGGTGTTTCGGACTAAGTACAATGTTGATGGCATTATTTCTAAATATAAAGCCTATCTTTTTCAGAGACTTTCAGTCTGGTTATTAAAGCCTCAATAATTAAAGTGGTTTTGTCATTTGTTGTTTCCTATCACTAGGATATCCAGCAAGTTGACATCCATAATGCTTTTTTGAATGGTGATTTGCAAGAAACTATATACATTAGTCATCTAAGGATTTGAAAGCAAAACACAACCACATCATGTCTGTAAGTTAACTAAGGCTCTCTATGGTTTAAAATAAGCCCCTAGGGTTTGGTTCCATAAACTTAAACATTCATTGCATCAGTGGGGCTTTCTCAATTCCAAGTCAAATACTTCCCTATTCTATTCACATAATCAGGGAGTCATTACAATACTACTGGTCTACGAGGATGATATACTAATCATAGGAAACTCATCTCAAGCAATTCACACAGTCATCAATCAATTGTATTCTCAATTTGCATTAAAAACACTTGGAAACATAAATCATTTTTGTGGCTTTGAGGCTTACTGAAATAACAATGGATTATACCTTTCACTAAACCATTATATCCAAGATCTATTTACCAGAGCCAACATGTCCTTATGTAAGCTTTGCTCTACTCCAATCACCACATCAACCAAACTATCACTTCATGATGGCTCATCTTTTGAGAATCTAACTCTCTACCCTAATATTGTAAGAGCTCTTCAGTAACATAAGACCAGACATAAGCTTCATTGTAAACAAACTAAGCCAGTTCTTAGCAAATCCTCTCAATACTCATTGGATTGCTTATAAACAAGTACTACGTTACCTGAAAGGCACTTCAAGTTTGGGATTGCATTTTCATCCTTCGTCTACACCTCTGGACCTTCAAGCCTACAGTGATTTCGATTGGGCCAACTCTCCAAATGACAGGAAGTTTACCACTGATGATTGTGTCTTCCTGGGGGGAAACCTTGTCTTCTGAATCTCCAAATAGTAATCCATAGTAGCTTGGTCAAATACTGAAGCTGAATACCAAGCTCTCTCTCATATGTGTCTACTGAACTTCTATGGCTCACATCTTTAATCTTTAAGTTGGGGTTTTCTCTTCATCACAAATTGACTTTGTTGTGTAACAATAATGAAGGTCGATCATTAACTCAAAATCTATTTTTTCCACCCATGAACAAAACACATAGAGGTAGATATGCATTTCATCAGGAATAAAGTAGAAAATGGATCTTTGGAAATCAAGTATATGATTACTACTTAACAGTTTGCCGATATCCTTACGGAGCCTCTCACTTCAATAAGATTCAATCATTTAGTCTCCAGACTAAACCTACTTCAGAGTCCTAGGTTTATTAGAGTGGGGCTGTAAGAAAAGAAGGCATAAAAGCACAAAGGTAAATTCAACTGCCAGCTAATATGAGTTGTCACACATTTTTTGTTTCAACAAAATTCATCATAAGCATTGTTTTATTTATATTATTATTGTATGATTCATATTCATTGACCAAATGTATATATAAATAGTCATGGAGATGAAATGAAATAACAATTTCTTTCATAAATCTTGTTTAGAGCATACTCAAACTTCAAAAGGAGAATACTTAGCTGAAAACCAAAGAAATAACATTTGTCTTTGGCAGGTCCCATTCTGCCTATGATAATTGAACTTCCTGCGAGCAGATACTTATGTTCATTTCATAAGGCTAGTACAACTCTACTTACGTATACTATGAGAGTTTCCTTGGAAAGTTGGGTTTAGTCTACTAGTGGGCATTGACTCCCTTTTTATCCTTAGTTTCTCTCGAGAATAGAATGACTTGCTAAGTCATAAATGTTTACATGCACTGATCAAGGAGTATTTCTTTTCAATTATTAAAAATTTTGGTTCAATTAAATGTTTATATATCTCTCTTTTTTGGTGTAGAGTAAGTTTGATTTTCCTTTCCTTTTCATGAAAAGTGATGGATAATTGAGTAGAGATCATAAACAACTCCTATCCCCTTGGAAGAAATATAGTGTCGATGGTTTCCTTACAATTTATATTTTCTTTCTCTCTCTTTCTCTGTTCTTTTTCTTTAAGGGAATGAATAACCTTATAGCCAATGTTCATCTCTCCTATTCCCCATCTTTAACTGCATACCGGCACTTTGCTTCTCTACAACTTCTTACTGTTCTCTGTTAATATTTCAAAGTAAGCTAGCATAAATAAACATAAATTATTAATGAATTCTGACATAATACATTTCCTCACAAATATTTGACAACTTCTCAAGCAATGAATGACCAAAAGTAGATTAATGCATATTATTATAACAACTTTTCTTCTTTTTGGAAGGGTGTGGTAGCACTATAATTGGAACTCTTTGGGAATGACAGTTGTTTGGTTTCAAAAGCTAATATAATACAATACATTAATGATTATAATTGCTAAAATTCTATTCAAAATTAAAGTAGTTGAACAGAAAAGTAAAGACAATGAAAATAAAGGAATATTAGATGTAAAAGTTTGGTAAATTGGTATGGAAAATCTTAACATGTAGAAGAAACTGCAACGTGCGTTTGACGAATTCTTATGTACCCTTCTGATTTTGTCAATAAAATCTGAAAGTTGAAAAGGTTGCTTCTCAATACTATGCTTGTCTTGCAAAACAAATAAAGGAAGGGAGACAGAGGGAAAAGAAAAGTAAAAGATGAAATAGGATGAAATTAAAGAGTATAATTGATCCTATTTAAATAATAAAATATTTTAAATGAGAAAAGTCTTTTTAAAATGATAATTAAAGTGTTAGAATTTTATTTCCACTAGAAATTTATTAATTATCAATTTTGAAAATTAAAGTTAAGAAAATTAAAATTTTGATAGCTAATTCAATAAATGATCTAGTTAAAGGAATTGAAGTTAAAAGATGAAGATGACTCTTTATTGGTGTAGGTTGAGTTCATATGGAACTTATGATAAGGAGGTCTAATAAGATCACTATATAATTAGGTTTCTTATTGTTTGTTTAGGTAAGTTTTATGAATGTGCAGTTTTCTTTGATCTGTTAAGCTTGCACCTTTACAATATAGGGTACTTGAGGAAAATCTTATTCAAGTAATAGTTAATGGCCTTGGAAAATTATATTGCTTATTTGTTCATAGTTTAGAATAGCAAATTGACTTTGTTTCTTATGATGATTTGTTTGGATTACTATTAAGTGAAAAAGAAAATTTGTCTAATGATGTATCATTAAAGGAAGTCATGTAACCAACAACCTATTATGCCAATACTTAACAATCTTTTTCTTCTAATTTTGGTGGTAGATAACATAATTCTACACGCTCAGGTTGTGGTGGTCAAAATCATGGTAGAGAACGAAATACCTATTTAACCATTTTTGATAATGCTCCATTTATAAAATATTCTAATCATCAAATAGTTAATTTCATAAGGATCATCAATTATGTTCTTAACCTGTATTTATCATACTTGAGGTAGTCAAGATCATCTAGCCTAATAATGTAAAACTCCAATGTTCAATCAACAATAACCACACACCCATAGACTAAATGCCAATTTGGCTAAACCCGACCCTTATCGAACCATCAATGGATTATAAACACTAAGCCAATGCATCATCTTACACTTAATATTGAAAATCTTACATCACATCATGAGTATTAAGGCCTTACGATGTCCAAATTAGTAATGGTGAAATAATTCCAATCTTTAATATTGGCTTTTTTTGTTGTTACTATTTAACTATGCTTTTCACTTATGTGATATTTTACATGTTCCACAATCTTGCAACAACTTGCTTTCAATTTATTCTCTTACAAAAACTAATAATGTGTTTATTGAAATTTTCCTAACCATTTGTGATTAAGGATATCTGCGTAAAGGAACCACTGCATATCAATCATAATGATTATAAGTTATATACTATGCTACTTGAACCCATTCATCAACTAAGCTTTCCTATTCATGCTCATTCTTGGGCTTTCTCTACGTGGCACTCAAGACTTAGGTATCCCCATATGCGCATTACCATACTATTTTACATAATATTATAATTTAGTTTATTAATAATAAGGTCTCCAGTTTGTGTCATGTTTGTTCTATTATTAAAAGGCACAAGTTACCCTTTTCTAAGTCCAATTATGTTGCACAAATTCCATTAGGGTTAAATTGTTCAGATTTATGGGGATCGTCTCTCATAATTTCCATTAATAGGTTTTGTTATCATGTTTTGTTTTATGATCATTATAACAAATACATTTGGATTTATTTTCTCAAATTTAAATATAAAGTTCTTAACATACATCAAAACCTTTCAAGTAGATGGGGGGTCGTGAATATCAACATTTGACTTCCTATTTACTTGAGAATGGTGCAACAACAATAACAACAACAACAACAACAACAACAACAACAATGATAATAACAACAACAGTATCAACTTAGCAAAAGTCCCATTGATACGTGGGATCTGAAAAGGTCCAGTAGTACATAGCCTTTCTTATAATTAGTAGAGAGACTATTTTCAATAGACCCACATAAAAAAAGATAATAATAAATAAACATGTATAAATAAAAACATAAAATAAGTAATAAAATAAATAGTACAGTAAATATAAAGCAAGGTAATGAATAAAAATAAAAAATAAATAAGTAAATAAATACTCAAACAAGAAAAAGTAAATTAATTAATTAATTAAACAAGTCATTACAAGAAAGTATTTAGGCTAAGTAGAAAAATGATTAGATTAAATAATTGAGAGAAAAGAAGGAAAATGATTAGATACGCTAATTACAAGATATAAGACTGGAAGGAAAATGTTTAAAAGACCTATGAGAAAAAGAAGGACCTCTCTATGTGATACTCTTTATTCGTATCCTAGTATGCCAAAGTTTTCTATTGAAGGTCATGTCATTGGTAAGTTCCAATAGAGCCATAACGTTCTTTATCACCTCTCCCCAGTTCTTCTTGTTCCTTCCATTTTTCTTCTTATAGTATCTAAGTAAAATATTCTCGCATCTTCTCACTAAAACTTCAGGGCGTCTCCTCTTAACATGTCCAAGCACTAAAACCTTAAAAAAAAAGGTGCACGAAAGGAAATATAGACATATTATGGAGATTGGTTTGTTCTAATTACATCATTAATTTGTTTCATATGAATAATGAAATTATGCTTTTGATATAAGGATTTACTTAATCAGTAGAGTGTGTACTCCCACATCAAATAATGACAATCCTTACTATAAATTATGTAAACCAAATCCAAGTTATGATACACTTCGAGTGTTTGGATATCTTTGTTATCCATAACTTCATCTTTACTCTCTTAATAAATTATCTCCTTGTTCCAAAATTTGTGTTTTAACAAGTTATAACAAAATTCAAAAGGGTTATATTTGTTTGCCTTTTTTTAATAAAAAATTTGTTGTCTCACAACATGTGTTGTTTGATGAATAAGCATTCCCTTTCAAACATATTGAAGATGATGCTTTATATGTTGCTCTAATTTCATGGTCCTCCTCTAACAACACCAATCCTACTACCAATATCTTACCTTCTTATTCATTTACGAAAATTAATCCTTATTCAAACATAACGACATTAGCTAAACTACCTGAACCTTGACCACTTTATCAAATACTTAAACACCAACTTCAACATAAAAACTCAACATACCCAAATTCAACCCACCATGTTGAATAATCCCAATACTCCTCAATCATCCCTAATATAACTTGTTTAGCCCGTGACTCATCTCCTTAAATTCCTACACATTATACTATGTCAACTAGACTTCCCCTAGTAGTTGACTTATTTGACTATAATACTAAGTGCCTAACAGCCACAAAAACTCACCACATGGTGATTAAGTTACAAACAGGTTGTTTGAAACCATATATATTTCATACCTCTATGAAATGTAAATAGGCCATTTGTTATATTCAAGTACATCGAAGTCTCGAAGGGAGTAATATAATGCAAGAAGAATTTAATGCCATACATGCTAACAATACACATAATCTTTTCCCTTCATTGCCAAATTAAAATTTAATTATTAACGAGTGAGTTTTTCAAATTAAGCTAAATAAGAATGGGAATGTTAATCGATATAAGGCACATTTAGTTATCAAAGGGTTTCATCAGTGACTCGACATCAATTACAAAGAGACCTTTAGTCCTGTGATAAATCCAATAGCAATTCAATCATTTCTTTTATTAGCTATTTTGAACAATTATGATGTCAATCAATATGATGTGTCCAATGCTTTTTTGCATGGCATATATGATGAAAATGTGCTTATGAAGTAAGCACAAGGCTTTGAGCATCCTAATTTACTATATTATGTTTGCAAATTAAATAAATCTATCTATCTATGGCCTCAAGCAAGCTTTGAGGAAATGGTATAAATTTCTCATTATGGAATTATTATCTCTTAGTTTTCAAAGCTCTAAAAATGATAGCTCTTTCTATTTTTATAAAGATGCCCACATAATAGATTTTTTTCCTCATTTATGTGGATGACATTTTATTACAAGCAACAATAAGTCATTCATTAATAATATTATTCATAGTTTACAAACTAAGTTTCCTTTAAAAGAATTGGGATGTTTAAGTAATTTTCTTGGTGTAGAGGCTTCCTAGACAAAGAAAGGTTTATTTCTCTCTCAAGACAAATTTATTTATGAATTGTTACAAAAGCAAATGTGCTTGATGCCAAGGATGTTCCAACACCTATTTGACTAAAAGAATAATTAATTTCACCATGCACTGATCTCTTCCGAGATCTTACTATATTTCAAAGTATAGTAGGTGAACTCTAATATCTTTCCAAGATTCATCCCAATATTTGTTATATGGTTGACAAAATATCTCAATATATGTGTCAGCCATTGGAGTATTATTAAATGCAAGTCAAATAGATCCTAAGGTATCTCAAAGGGACCATAAATCATAAGTTGTTTCTTTAAGCAGTAACCAATTTTCAGGTTACCACCTACTTAATATGGATTGGGTTGGTATAATCAAGAATAGGCATAACTATTTATAATGGATTGAGTTTAGTTATTTAGTGCTCTATAAAACAAAAGGCAGTTGATTGTTCCTCAACCAGGGCAGAGTATCAAGTCATTACAATAATGGTTTGTGCAGTTCAATGGGTCTAATATTTTATCAAATAGATAGTTATAGTTCCATTTTTGAGACCTATTATTTAATGCGATAATTTGTTAGCCATATATCTTATAACTATGCCCATTTTTCATTCTTGCTCCTAGAATCTTAAGATTGATTTCCATTATGTTCGTTATAAGGTGTTAAGCAAGAAATGCATATGCAATATCTTTCAACCAACCATCAAATTATCGATATCTTAACAAAGTCTACATCAAAGCATAAATTTCAGCATATAAGGTGGAAGTTGATAGCTTTTAACAAACATGCTCAACTTAAGGGTGGGTAAAAAAGCTAATCCTCAATTTTGTTATGATAAAGTTAATCCTCAAGTTTGTTAAGATGTTAGCTTGTTATATTTTCTACCCTTATCATGTATAAACTTGGTTTGTTGCAATCCTATCCCTACATGAAAGCCTTGCATTTATATGTGTGTGTTTGTGTGTATGTGTGAGAGTGTGTGTGTGTGTGTGGTTAATGCTAATAAAAAGTTAAGCCAAAAATTTCATTATTCTTTTATTATAGTATTCTCCAATAAAATTTACCTAAATTTTATAAAAAATCATCAAAAATTTACTAAGAATTGCACATTTTGGCCAATAGAACAATAAGTAGGAGATTGATAGAGATACTGATAGGATTTTATTTGATGCATTAATGTAGGGGAATTGTGTAGTGCTTTGGGGTAGATATTTGCTAAATTACTATTTTTATATTATATTTGGATGTTAGAAGTTGTTTTGGAGAAAAGAAGTAAAAAGTGGCTAAATTATAGAAGGTACTAGCATCAGCCCAAAAAAAGACAAGAAAAAAAACAGCCTGCTTTCACTCCATTCACACACGCAAGAGAAAAAAGCCTCCATCGACTGAAAAACAACGCAACCCTACCAGAACAAAACATGTAGCCTCCACATAAAAAGAACGTAGCCTTCAGACAAGGACTTAGCCTTTACCAGAACCAAGAACGCAGACTCCACTCACGCAACCTCCAGACACAAAATCAACGCAGCCACGAAAAGGAGAGGGGAGAGCACACTGATTTCTACAGCAGTTTGGATCTGTGTTCTTTCTTTATATTTGATTCCTTCATGAGTTTGTCTAGGGTTTATGCTTTTGGAATGTTTGACATGATGATTTGTGGCTAAAACCTTAATTTCTCTTAGGGATTTGATGTTTTTGTGATGCTTTAACATTGAACATTGCTGGAATTCATGACTGAATATTCACATATTTGTTGATTTTCCTTGGGTTTAATTGTTCTTACTTTGAATTATTGGAAGTTTGCTTGGTATAAATTCACCTTTAGAAGAAGGGGGTTTTTTCTAGAAGATTAAAGGAATTTCAGTTAGAATTTTTTGTGAATTGGGAGACCCAAGAAACTTAGGAAGTGAAAATAGAAGGTTTAAGTTTGGAACTTAAGAAACTCTAGGAAGAACTTAAGTAAGGGATTACTAAGTGATGTGTAAAGTGGATAGATTAATTCACCTTTGGGAGAAGGAGATTAATTTCTCTTAAAATTCACATACAAGGTTAGCATTGTTCATTTGTGGAGGATAGCTAATTCAATATTAAGGATGGCAAAAATATCATTCCCTAAGAGAAAGTCATTCACCATTAATGTTAATACTTTTAATTAATCAATTGTTGCACTCTTTTCTTAATTAGTTATTGAATAGATTTGTCATATTCATAGTTATTTTTGTTGCATTGAATTAGGTAGTTGCTTAGAAATTCATTTGAGTTTTTATTAATTCTTTACATTATTTTTAATTTCAAAAAATATATATATATTTTCCACCCGACCTGATTCCAAACACCGTTAGCTAGCATAGATTTGAACTTTCTCATAATCCCTGTGGACACGACTCGGTTCTTACTGATTTATTACTCACTTCGACAACCGTGCATTTGCGGTTTAAGAACAAGTTTTTGGTGCCGTTGTCAGGGATTAATGTTTGAATTTTTGTTTCTATAGTTAGTTTGATATTTACTTATTGGTTTTCTTTTTATCCCTAGAGTAACTTATTTGTTTCCTTTTCTTTTTGCGTTCTCATTTTCTTACGCAGCTTGTGTGAAAAAGGTTGTATGCCCCGAACCACTAGAGGGCAAGAAAGACATTTTGACCCAGAGTTGAAAAGAACAGTAAAGTCAATTCGTCTGCAAAAGAAAATGGAAAATCAAGCAGAAGAACTTCAGAGAATTCAAAGAGAGAGGGATGAAATGGCTCAAAGATTAGCTCAGTTGGAGGCCAGACTTGGTGCAGCTAATGTGAATGGAGGAAACGGAAGAGGAGATAATGGAAATAAACAGGAACAATTACCCCAACATCCTATCAGAGAATATTTCCAGCCTACAGTGGTAGACAATTATCACGGTATCCAAAGACCTAATGTTCATGCTCAAAATTTTCATATTTCGCCTGGACTCATTAATTTGGTTCAGACAAATCAATTTGGAGGGGCACCAATGGAGGATCCAAATGATCATCTTGCAAGTTTCCAAGAATTATGTGACACTATCAAGACTAAAGGGGCAACGCAAGATGACATTAGGCTCACTTTGTTCCCATTTTCTCTTCAGGACAAAGCAAAGAATTGGCTTCATTCAATTTTTGCTGATAGAATGTGAACTTGGCAAGAGGTGGCACAATAGTTCTTGATTAAATTTTTTTCCACCTGGTAAAGCTGCGAAGTTAAGAGCAGAGATCAGTACATTTAGACAACATGACTTGGAACTATTGCATGAAGCTTGGGAAAGGTACAAAGATCTTTTGAGAAAATGTCCACATCACGGATACCAAGAGTGGGTACAAG
>JANQAP020000014.1:6570765-6581746 GCA_026874005.2 Erythroxylum coriaceum
TTTTTTGAAAATTTAAATTTAAAAATTTTGCAATTTAGTCCCTAGATTTTTTAATTTTTTCGGTATTGGCCGGTATTTATAATACCGGCTGGTACCGACAGGTATTTAAACCAGGTACCAGAATTAAGATTTCGGTACTGTTTTCCGGCCGGTATGGTACGTACCGTCCGGTACCGGCCGATACGGAACGGATTTCAAAATACTAGTCGCAATCGGACCAAGAGCGCCTCGCGCAACAGAAAGTTGTTTTAGAGAGAGAGAAAGGAAGTTACAGAGAGAGAAATACATAGAAAGAGGATTTCATTTCATCATAACCAGACATAGGGTCCCTCTTTTAATACATTTATGAATATTTCCTTAGACACGAGTACAGAACATCATACTATATTTTATTCTAAACGCTACGTATGGTACTAATAATATTCCAAAGTCTTCTGCTTACTTCGCTTATGCTTCTTCATCTTTAACAATTTCTGCAACAATTCCCTTCTCCTTAACGTCTTTAACCACCAAGTTGATTTCAGGAAACCGTCTTTGGAGATCAAAAACGTACTCCCATGTAGCATTTGTGTTCGTGCCATCTGACCATTGAATTAACCATTGAGTAACAACCCTATTATTTTTTTTGGTCATCCTCCTATCCAAAATCGCTACTAGCACTTTCTCCGCCGATGTGAGAAACTTGGGTAAGGAGGAAGACGTTCAAATTTGCCCCTCGTGTGCTTTCTTAAGTTGAGATACGTGAAATACCGGATGAATCGCTGCCTCAATTGGAAGATCTAGCTTACAAGCCACCTTTCCTATTCGTTGAATCACTCTATATGGCCCGTAGTATAATGGCGATAGCTGCTGGTTGCTCCTCCATTGTAAAAAAAATTGCTTATACGGTTATAATTTTAATAATACCATGTCCCCCACCTTGAATTCTCTCTCAGATCGCTTAGAATTCACGTACTGCTTCATGCGATTCTGAGCCCTCCGTAAATGAAATTTTGTGACATTAATCATTGCTTCCCTATTCTGTAAAACTCGATCGACTTCCAAGATCCTTGAACCTCTTGCTATATAAGGAGTGTATACTAGTGGTGGGTAGCCGTATAAAACTTCAAATGGAGTAGTATTAATGGCAACTCTGTAAGTGGTGTTGTACCACCATTCCACCAATGCTACCCACTCCCCCCATTTTTGAGGCTTTTCTCCACAAAAACAACGCAAATATGTCTCGAGAATCTTGTTTACTGTTTCAGTCTGCCCATCCGTTTGAGGATGGTAAGCAATCAGACATTTCAACTTAACCCCTTGCATCCGAAGATGTTCTTGCCAAAATTTACTCAAGAAAAATGGATCTCTGTCCCTAACAATGGACTCCGGCATTCCATGCAATTTAAACACATTGTTAAAAAACAATTCAGCTATGTCGCAAGCGGAATAAGGGTGTTTAACGGGGATGAAATGGGCGTATTTAGTAAATTGATCTACTATCACTAGGATAATCGACCTTCCTTTTAACACAGGCAGCCCTTCCACAAAATCAATACTAACCTCTTTCCAGCTCCCTTCGAGTATCTTAAGAGGTTGCAACAACCCAGGATATGCAGAAGTATCATGTTTATTTCTTTGACAATTCATGCAATTTTGAATATAAACTCTCACATCCCGAGCCATACCCTTCCAAAAGAACATTGTTTGTAGCTTTTTTGTGGTGGCTACTGCACCCACATGCCCCCCATGGCATCGTCATGACTAATGCCAATAATTTGTTGACGAAGCCTCTGATTACACCCACTACTAAGTGCCCTTTCTATCTTATTAACCCATCCCTCCATTCGTAAGCCCTAGTTTTAGTGTTGTTGGACTCTAACATTCGAATTAACTCCCTAATAGCCCCATCCTCTTGCCAGCTATTTTTTATTTCATCAAGCAACTCACCCTACATTTGCGATACAGACATCATTAATAATTATGCGCTCGTGACTCTTGAGAGAGCGTCTGCAGTAGCAGTTTCTTTAGCACTCCGGTATTGCACCTCGAAGTTATAGCCTTGGAGCTTTGGAAGCCATGACTATTGGAATGGGGTCGAAAGACACTATTCCAACAAATACTTTACACTACGATGATCGGTCTTGACTATAAAAGGGTTGAGACTCAAATAATGACGCTAGTGCTTGATGGCTTTAATGACTGCTAGAAATTCCTTCTCGTATATGGATAACCCGTGGTGCCTCCTCTCCATTGACTTACTCGAGAAGGCAATGGGGTGGCCTTCTTGTTGCAGTACTGCACCTATTCCGTGTCCACTTGCATCAGCTTCTACTACGAATGGTTTGGAAAGTCCAGTAATGCTAACACCGGAGCTGCCATCATTGCTTCTTTCAATCTTTCAAAAGCTCTTTGTTCCTCCTGTTGCCAAATCCAATTAGCTAGCCTTTCCTTTTTTAGTAACTTCGTTAGTGGTTTTGCTAACACTCCATATCCTTTTATGAATCTCCTGTAATACCCTGTGATTCCTAAAAAACTGCTTAATTCTTTAACACATTTTGGTTCTGGCCATTCCTCAATTGTTCTGATTTTTTGGAGATCCGTTGCCACTCCTTCTGAAATTGTGTAACCCAGGTAATCCACCTTCCTAGCTCCAAAGACACACTTGCTTCCTCGTAAAAATAATTGGTTATCCAATAATGTCCGAAGGGCTACTGAGAGGTGCTCCACATGTAATGACGAGGAAGAACTGTATATTAGTATATCATCAAAAAAGACTAAAATGAAGCGGTGCAGATATGGCTTGAACAATTTGTTTATTAGGCGTTGGAATATTTAAGGTGCATTCGTCAACTCGAAGGGCATTACCAAGAACTCGTAATGCCCTTCATGTGTCTTGAAAGCGGTCTTCGGAATATCTTCTGGCTGCATGTGGATTTGGTGATAACCCGAACGCAAATCTAGTTTGCAGAACCAATTGGTGCCATGCAATTCATCCAGCAGTTCTTCGATGAGGGGTATCAGAAATTTATCTTTCATTGTGAATCTGTTTAGCTCACGATAGTCTTCGCACATTTTCCACGAGTTGTCTTTCTTTTTGACAAGAACCACCAGTGACACGTAGGGGCCGTAGTTATGGCGGATGGACCCCTGCTTCATGAGCTCCTTGACAGATTGCTCGATTACATCCTTATGATCCCCAGAAGATCTATACGGCCTTACGTTGATAACGTCGACTCCTTCCTTTAACACAATCTGATGATTAAACTTACAAATCGAAGGAAGCTGAGATGGTTCTTGAAACACCTCTGCGTAATCCGACAGTACTGCGTTAATCTCGTCAAACACACTCCCCTGCTCCTCCGTCATTCGCATCTATTGTAGTTGATATTCTATTGGAGTTGAGAGGTGTATCATGAGCAACTGGCCACTCGAAGATCGTTGTAGAGCCTTTTGGAACCCTTTACTTGAAATAACTCTTGATTTGCCTTCGGGGTCTCCCTGTAATGTCACCGTTTTCCCTTCCCAGTTAAACGTGATCATCTGCTTCTTAAAATTGCATAAGACGTCGTTTAGTTCCACTAACCATTGAACCCTCAAAACGACATTACAAACCCCAAGCAATAAAACCAATGCATCAGTGTTGAATTGCACCTCTTACATGGACCATGCGAAGTTCCTACAGCATTGTTGACATTCCAGCCGTAAGCCTCCACCCACCGTGATTGAGATGGGATCAATCTCTCTGATATCACACTTTCCCTTCTTTGTCACTGCAATATCCATAAAGTTATGGGTACTACCGTTGTCAATAAGTATGTGAATCTGCCTTCGTTGATGTATACCCATCACTCGCATCTATTTATATTCTATCTCCCCTGAAAATCCCAGCATGGCTTGCATAGAAACTATAGGACAGTCTTCCTCTTCACCCCCTTCCTCTAGATCCTCCTCCTCCTAGTCTGGTGACGATTTCCCACTTTCATTCTCTTCCGAAACCAGATAAAACTACAACTACCTTTTTTTACATTTATGATCCAACGTGTACTTCTCATCACATCAGAAACAAAGTCCCTTCGCCCTTTTTTCATCGAAATCTCTACTACTGATAGACTTTGAAGATTTGTAAGTTCTTACTGATGGTGACCGCCGTGTAGAAAAGGGTGTAGATAATATACCTTCAATAGTCGAGCTCCGGGTAATAGTTGTGGACGAAGGTGATTTAAAGGTTGAGTTGAAATTATTACCAGACGTCACACTCTTGGTTGCATGGGTTCTGTGTAGCATTAAATTTCCGTCAATATTAAAATAGCTTCCTGTTTCCAAGCTAGTGTGTAGGCTTGATGTAATGAGTGAGGCTCGTGTAATTTTACCGAAACACCAATCTCCGGTTTGAGGCCCTTGACAAAAAAACCAAGTATTCTTTTGGGAGGGATTGCCTATTAGAATGATGATCAAACTGGGCATCGTTTTGCTTCAGCTACTTAAAATCTCCCATAGGATCGTCGAAGATTTCCATATCAAATCTCTATTTAAGCGCTCTTGTGAATTCAACCTACTCCACCACTTTTGCCTTATTACGATTTCTGATGAATAAACGATACCATTCTTGAGCTCGTTCATCCATGTGAAGGATGGCTACATTCACCTTCATCTTCTCCGACGTTTGATCTAGCTAGAAGAACTGCTCGCATCGATACAACCACAACTTAACATTTTCCCCATCAAACGAAGGGAACTCAATCTTGCTCAACCTTGTAGGGTTCACATTACTTTCCTTTTCATATAGTGTCTGAAAGTTTTGGGACGTATGTTCCGCTATACTACTTAATTCCTCCTATTTCAGCCTTCCTGGAAGGAGCATGGTTCGTAACTCCAACATATTCTTTTCTAGTTTTTATGTTTGGTTGTGAACTTCGGATAGTAGTCACTCACTCCAGTCCTGCATTTACAAGAGCAAGCGTTCGTGTCGACTCTGTGCTTCGATGAGTCCCTTCAAGTTATCTTCCAACCTTCTAAACTCTGCTCCTCGGGTTCCTTCTGCCATTTTTAAGTCTAGATTCGTCTGCTCTGATACCAAATTGTTGATAAAATAATTCACACACTGTCGCAATCGCACCAAGAGCGCCTCACGTAGCAAAAAGTTGTTTTAGAGAGAGAGAGAAAGGAAGTTACAGAGAGAGAAATACATAGAAAGAGGATTTCATTTCTTCATAACCAGACATGTCCGTAACACTTGCTAGGGTCTCTCTTTTAATACATTTACGAATACTTCCCTAGACATGAGTGCAGAACATCATACTGTATTTTATTCTAAACGTTGCATATTAATAATATTCCACAGTCTTCTGCTTCCTTCGCTCATGCTTCTTCATCTTTAACAAGTTTCGCTACATTTTTTATATGTAACTTTGATTTGAATTTCATGAATTAGGTTTAAATTAAAAACACTTAGAATTCAATCTAAAAAATTTGATTGGATTAAACTTAAATTTAAAAGTAAAAATATTATTTATACTAAAAAAATATTAATTCAAATTGATCTCGAACTAGAAATTGTTTAAATTAGACCAAAGTTTGACCTAACCCAATGCAACACATTAGGACCGAAGTCGAGTCAAAAAAATTTGGATTTAAGTTCTAAGTTCAACTAAAAATTTGATTAATATCTTACAAATTTTTCAAATTTTGGATTAAACAGCTCGAATTCAAACATAACTCGAAGTGAGAAATTAAAAAAAATCAAAACTTCACCTGAAATTTGATTAACACAAGTTAAGTCTGTTAATTTCGGATCAAGCTAAGCTATTCAAGTTTTACCAAACATAGTCATCCCTAATAACCAAAACAATAGGATTCTCCTTTTATGAATAAAACCCAACGCGTGGCTAATTCCGAGAGGCCTAAACAGAGTGACACTTGGCAGCTTCTGCTTGATTACTCGGTTCTCGACACGCGTCCTTACCTATACCCAACTTTGTTTGGGACAAAGACAAGCACTTCCCGAAAGGACAAAACACTTGGAACTGGAAATAAATTAAATAAAAAAAACACAAATAATTATTCAATTCATATAAAAAATTAAAAAAAGGTTTGTGTCAGTCACACCCACGTGTCCATCAAATGCTTTATTGATTGCCACTTGGCAGTCTGACAGGTATCTTTTCTTCTTTGAAATAAGGGTATTTTGGTCATTCAATATATTATTGACGTTATCATCTCTTTAGTTTTTATTCACCAGCTCAACACGCTCTCTGTCTTTGTCCGTCTGGTCTCTGAGTCAGTGCGACTCTGTTTCCCTTTCCGCTCTGGTCCTAACAAATCAGTAGCTTACAGTCTTCTCTTTTGTTTAATCTTTTCTTTTCTTTATCTTTTTTGGGATTATTTTACTGGGGTTTTTTGCAATGAGTTGTGAGAAAAGTTGTTTAAGCAGATGGGGTGGTGTTACAATTGGTGTTTAACTATGGAGTCTTTGATAAGGACAAGAAAGTTGAAAGCTTTTTCGTTTTTGCTCATGGGTTTGGTTCAATCTGATCAACTGGTGGTTCTTCTCAGCGTTCTGTTTCAAGGGCATGATGTTGATATCTAATCATTCTAATCCATTAAAGCACTTGGCTTCTTGCTCTGTTTTCTCTTTTTTGTTTTTCTTTCTTTTTCTTTGTTTTATATGAACTGCACGTATAGGAGACGAAAACGAGAACAAAAACAGAGAAAATAGTAGTATCAACAGCAGAGTAATGGAGCGGCTTTTCTTGAAAATTAGTAAGTACCCCAGAGATTTATGCCAAGTGATACATAGAAACATAGTACATTGGTGACCGAGGAAGAAGATAAAAACGAGATTGAGCTAAACCTGGGGCTGTCATTAGGAGGAAGATTCGGTGTAATAAGACAACAAAGAGAGGATTGACACGATCATCTTCTATAGCTGGCTCCATGCCTCTAATCAAAGAGCATGATGTATTACAAATTAACATTATTTAACGATTTCAATTTTTATTCAGTCTGTAGGGATATAGTTAAAAACACAAGTCAAAATTAAATTATATTTCATGAAGTAACCAAATACTATAATAATAATCCACTCAACTTTCCTATTAGAATTCTTATAAGTATCCAAACATATAAATATCTATACTTTTCATAGATTTATTTTCCGAATAATCATATTCTAAATTCACTTCACTTTCCTGCCAGCTAAATGGGGCCTTATAGTATTTTGTTTTGATTGGCCAAACCACGATTAATTCCTAACATTTCTCTTTTTAGAAAAGTTCCAAGTTGTTGAAAGCAGCTAACTCTCCACCACTTCAAGCTTTCCACCCTCTAAATCACCACTCAATTCAAGTGTTCTCTTCCTGCTTTATGTATATTGGAATTGGAACTAGGCAACCTTCCTGGAATTTTGGGGTTGTATCTTTTTGCTTAATTTCGTTAGTCGTGCAATTGAACTATTGTGCACACTCAACATCTTAAAAAGGATTTCTTGATTTTTGCTTTAACTTTTTTATTATTGCTGTACGTGTGCATTGACAACTCAGAAGCATTTGATGATATTCCGTGTAGATTCTCAGGGAGAGCACTTAACTACTCAATGAACGAAAAAGAAACAGATCTTGAGTTGAGTGATGCATGAACTTTGATGAGATTTAGTTCATGGGCTTGGATTTAAAAAATAAAAAAGAAAAGTAGGAAAAAGAATTGAAACCTAATACTTACTTTTACAGCCATAATTACTGGATTTGTGATTATTGTCATTATGAACCCCGGTGTCTAAAAGAATAAATCTGCCATATATCAGTATAGTATAAAACATTCCCAACTTGCAGCCATGCCCGAAGGTCAGCCAGTAAACTATAACACTAAGGAAAATCCTTAACTTATCCGCGGTGTTTGCTGACGGCACTGGAAAATGAAAATAGAAATTATTAACAAAGTATCAGTTCAATCAAGAACATCCAGGAGTTACAGAAATCCTAATACCTAATCTAAGAGTAGAAGCAGATATTATGGCCATCTCGAGCAATGAGTCCTGAACCATACCATCGCACAACCACTCCATACATTTCGCATTCATTTGGCAGTCACTCACTTGATATCATAAAAGTATATAATGTGGCATTACTTGAACTATTGAACCTAAACTAGAGGAGGCAACAAATTAAATAAGGCAACTTTACCCCAGCATTTGGAATATCAAAGCGAAAAGATGGGAATTAACATATCATATGAATAGGACAAAAAGAATATTTCTTGTTTTCAATAGATAATGAGTGTAGTACATAAGCACGAGAGGTAAAAGCATGATTATGAAGTCTATGCTCGAAATTAAATACTGTGAGGTCTTTAATTACATAGGTATAAACGCTTCTCTAAAAGTGCCATCTTCCTCTAAATAATGCATTGTAAGGTTCAGTACTCAAGAGTATGCTGTATGCTTGCATCACCCTATTGCTTGCTCTCTCTCTAAATTAATTTATTATGATCACTAATGTAGGAACGGAATATTGCCCGGCTACTGGCTATAATTTATTTACTTGCAAATAAGTTTCCTTACTGATAAGAGGCAACAAAGTCGTAATAGAATAAACACACCTCTTTTACTTTTAGGCTATGTTTATTTGGGTAGTTGTTAATAAAATGAAATAAAATATAATATTGTTTCATTGTTTGAGACGAAGGTTTATAATATAATAGAATAGAATGAGATTGTTTTACATTACATCTTATTTTATCCTAAACAGTAAAAATAAGTAACCAATTTAGAAAGTTTAGGATGGGAAATATAATGATAAACAATATTTCACTATATTATATTATAAATCTTTCTTTCAAACAATACTTCACTATATTACATTATGAACTCTTTCACTTTTTTCAAACAATAATTTTTTAATATAACATTCATTTATATCCATTCTATTATAAACTGTTACGTTCTATTAAAAATTTTACTTCTAATCAAACATAACCTTAGTATCCAAACATTAGAAAACGTATGATAGAGCCATGTATTGTTCACGTTCAACTGAAATCACGCCTTTGTTTGAAGTTAGTTTGTCGAGATATCAGATATGTACAAACACGATGAACATGCCCAACATCTAGTTTGACTAGCTTGTGAATGCTACGGTTTGGAAGAATAGAAAGCTTCTTAAAACCGCCCCTTGGGTGGCTTCAAATTCACATAAAATAATGAAGGAAACAATTTACATAGCAGCACTTCATTTTTATATAATTGGTTCGTTTGTTTTGTTATATTAATAATACGCCAAATATATGTACTTTAAAATCTTGTAAATATAAATATATTATTAAGATCAAAATTTTAAGTTAGCAATTGAAGATAGGTTTAATTTATAGTATGGCGATTTGTACCATCTCATATCAAAATCATACATCTCAAACATTGTGAAATATTTTTTCCCGTCCATTAGAAAGTTTTGAAGCAAATATTAAAGTCCAAATAGCCATCGCAGGCCTTTCTGAAAAGTCATGTCTCATCATCTCTTTAGTACGTCATCATACAGCAAGAAGACAAAACGAGCACTACCCATTGTGCCACGTATCCACTTAACTTTTCATCTTAGTCTCACCTCCTGGTACTATCCTTGCTTATCGGGCTCTCTCCTTCTCAGCCACGCTTTATTTTCTTTTTTATCCCACCCATACTCAAAAGCATTTTCCTCGAGAAAGGGATAGAAAAGTCAGAAAAAGTTGCAAAGGGCAGAAAAAGGTTGGCCTCAGCATGACGAAGTAATATTAATTAATTGATTAATAAAGGGCAACATATTTCATCAGAAAATATAACGTATGTGTGTTACATTTGCCTTTTTTTATCCCCATTTGTAATAATATAACCATTTAACGATCTTATGGGTGTGAGGTGACTGACAAGTAACCGACTACAGGCAGTTGTTGGAACAGGGTTAAGCACCGACACTGACGCTGACGAAATCAGACAGACTGCACGCGAGGTGACCGGGTACAAGGACGGCAGGTCATTTTAACCTTGAACTCTGTGTATTTCGGCGGGCATGTTTGGTCGATACCCCACATTCTCCTCGATTAGACCCACGTTGCCCTTGCACGCCCCTTGTGTCCCAAGTGAACATTTCATATTATACTCTCAACGGCGGCGCGTGAGTTTTTCTTTCTCCTTTTGGTTTCACACCAAGGATTTCAGTAACACTGGTTATGAATAAATGGAGTAAAAACTAAAACGAAGTTTGGAGAACCAAAACAAACAAAACTTTATCTCCTTTAACTTCTGAAAAGCTATGCTTCTGCTTACAATTCACCATTAACACAAATATCTTGACATATAAGTTTTTCTGAAAATTAAAGTAACCCAAAAAGTGCCATGGTATCATATAGATATGTCGTCTACAGTCTTCTCTCTTCTCGCATTACTTGTAGCTTTGTGCAATTTCATTCTCATGTTTTTGTAAAAGAATATGGGAAGTTATTAAAGTTAGTTTATAGTTGAAGAAATTGAAAGAAAATTAGATTACTCTGAATTTTAATATTTATTTATATTTCACTCCTCTGTTGTTAATATTTACTTAGGAACGTAAGAGGAAGAGCCCTTCAAATCATCTTTTCACATGTTCAAACTTTAAATTATAAATATGTAAAATTGTTGTTGTTATTATTGTACTATAAGGATGACCATAAATTTGTCACATAATAACGACCGTTAAGTATTTCTTTCTAAGTAAGATTTAGACTAGAGATATTAACCATGAGAACACAAACTTGGTGAATTTTTTTCAAACTATCAATCAACATAAATTAATTTGTCATTCAATGAAGATGACCGTTGTTTTTCTTATACAATAACTTCTTGGTAAGTATTTTCAACAAACTTAGTTGACAAATACGAATCTCTAATTTTCTTACCATTTTAGTTAAAGAAACTTTTTGACATCTCTTTATAAGTTTCTTAAATTTAAGCACAAGTTCCTTTGCTTTCCATTTTAGTTCAAGCACCTTTTCTAAA
>JANQAP020000014.1:6581846-6595905 GCA_026874005.2 Erythroxylum coriaceum
GACATCTCTTTATAAGTTTCTTAAATTTAAGCACAAGTTCCTTTGCTTTCCATTTTAGTTCAAGCACCTTTTCTAAATTCTATTACAAGTTTTTTTCAATTCAAGTACAACATTTTTTAAAGCACAACCAAAAACGAAATCTCAAACTTGAAAAAGAAACAAAAGGAGGGAAAGGAATGAATGCTTTATCTTTATCTTTAGTTTTCTTTCAAAAGACAGGAAATGGGATCTACATTTTCAATTGACTTCATTATTATGCTTGAATTTCATCCCATCCTTTCTAATTATCATAATAACATTTATATCTCTCCTCTATTTTTCATCATTATGCTTGAATTTGACACGTATAAGACATCGATATTAAATTGGGTGTGCGAATATAAAACCTGTGTGTAAAAGTAGGGGTCCACATCCTCCAACGTTCTTTAAATACTTCGAATCCTCCTCGCATCGTCACGTTTGCCACCTCTGCTTAAACCCTAAACTCTCAGACAAACTTTATCTTCCAAGAAAGCATCCCAATTTCTTACCATTTCATTCTTTGTGATTGATCCTGTAACTTAGCCAAAACGGGTCTGCCTCTGTGGATGCTTGGTTTGGACCCGCATCGATTGTGGGCCGATATGAACCGGTTACTAGCATTACTCTTCCACCAGGTAATCATCATCACCATCTTTCTTGCTGTAAATTATCTTTTATTTCAATGTAAAACTCATAAGTTTCTTACAATAACGTAGATGCGTATGCATTTGTTGGTTCCCAAGTTCCATGAATTCTTTTAAGTTTACCAATGAATCAAAACAAGTGACTTGCCAATCAAGAAAACATGCATCTCTATTCTTTCAGTCTTATTAATGAGTTATTTGGTTGCTGTGTTTAGGGTGTGCTGGATGAGCAATTCTTGCAGCTCCAGCAGCTTCAAGATGAGAGCTCACCGAACTTCGTGTCTGAAGTTGTCAACACCTACTTCTATGAGTCCGACAAGCTGTTAAGGAATCTTAGAAACTTACTGTAACAATCTTTAGTCGTCACTTTTTCTTCTTCTTTTAAATTTCACACTTAAGACATACTTTTCATATAGGAGAGTCGAGATTGGTTTCTATAATTCGATTATTCATCTTTTTCAACACTATCATTTCCCTTTGGTTGAAGTGTTTACCATGAAAACATCCAATTCTCGTATGCCCAACTACTAGTCATACCCCGATTAGTGTCTGTTTCTTAAAATTGACACTGCAACCATGCATCGCACAAGCACTCGTTTTTTCACATATCGGTTGCTGTTGCTTTCTTAAGTCTTGGCGTTTTTTGGTTTTCGAAAACTACTTACATTAAAGTTTTTTCATAAATTCGTCGATCTCTGTATGGTAAGTGATGCAAGTTTGGGTACGATCTCCTGGTTTAGCCAGGTCCGTATACTTGTGTAAAGCGGAGATTTTGATGGGAAAATACTTAATGATGGACAATCATTGATGGGACAGGATGGATAGAGAGTTCTCGGATTACAAGAAAATGGGAAGCCATTTGAATCAGTTTATGGGAAGCAGCTCAAGCATTGGAGCCAAAAGAGTCAGAAATGTGTGCGTTGCCTTTCGCGCCGCTTCTGAGCAAAACAACCGTGCAGGGTAAAAAAAAAAAAAGCACAAACATTCCACCTACCTCTTTATTCGAGCTGCACTCCCACTTCCGACTATTTGTTTCAACTTTCACTAATGCTTTACCACCCTGGACCAGGAGTCTACAAATAGACAGACATTGAGAGGTCCCTCTTGCTGTCTGGTTGATATTAATTTCAGAAAAGCCAATGGCCTAATGTAACTGTACTTTCTCTATATTTTAAATCAGACATGTGACCAGAAATATGTTTAAATAAGGGGGAAGTGGTAAGCATAGAAATTGAAACAAATTAGCAACGAGTCTAAATTCAAGAACGCTTAAATCATTATTTTACGATTAATGGGTTGTTGTTTTAAATTTTTTAGATAATATTTGATAAAGATATTATCTTTTACTAAATTATGACTCCATAATTGATAATTGATGCCCAAGATACATTTGTTAAAAGTATGAATCCTCCAATTGAATGACTAAAATTTCTGGCATGGGTTTAATATTCAGGTGCTTGAGAGCTTTGCAGTTGCTAGAGCACGAGTATTGCTACCTCAAGGACAAGATGCATGAACTGTTCCTAGTAATATTAATACCACATACCTTTGTTCTGTTAGCTTTTTGACTTGTCTTGTTTTCTGATGGATATGTCTCACACATTTATGTATTTGAATTTATCGTCTTGAGCACAGATTGAGCAGCAGAGAGTTCTGGCAGCTGGAGTGAGGTATCCAATTGCACAGAACAACTAAAGCGAAAACTATGACTTTGGACGTTTCACTTGAGTATATTCAGTAGTCATGGTGCAAGGTGGTTGCTAAAAACCAAGCTAACCCTGTTAAAGACTAATTAGTTATTGTAGTGTTAAAACAGAAAAAGGAAGCCCTAAGAACTGCTTATTTCTGTCTACTTTCACATTTGCTGAGTGCACTCTTCTTTGTACCTTCTTCTCTTTTCCAAGTAACATTTTTTTTTTTTTGTGGTTGTGATGACTTGAATGCCAATGACCAAAACGTACTTGAGCTTGCAGTTCTAGTTCAAAACTTTATCTTTTCTTCCTTCTTTTTGGTACTCTCTCCCTGATTTTAAACTTGGGATATCAGCTTTTTGCAGTAGTAGAGCTCCTGCTTCTCAGAATCGTCAATTTTTTGACTGCTATATATTTGCATGCAAATGGAATCAGTATCAAAATCTGCTATGATATATCAGTTTTAATCTGCCACAACACATCAATCACTCAATTGACGAAACGGACTGCTCAAGGCAAGATCTTGATGTTTAAATTTCGATGACAGATGGTAGTAATATAGGATTCATTTAATCAAAAGAACTGAGAAAGAAATCCAAAAACTACTCGTGACTCGTGGGTGTAAAGGATGTACAAGGAAAAATGAAACATTTGTTGTTATGACCAGAGCATCTCTTCAGTATATCTCTTTTTTTTTCCAGGCAATTCATTACGTTTAAAATATTGGATTAGGTGGAAATGCAAATGTTATCCTTAATTAATAGACATAATAAATAAAAGTCTTATAGTTTGAAATAATTTAATATTTATTATCTTCCTAATCAACTTATAAATTCAATATTACGCCCTGTAATTAATAGATTAATTGTATAATTATAAAATATTTACTTAAAATATTCTTATGTTTATTTGTTTAATTAACTAGATTATGAGATAAATCTCAAGGGATAATTATACTTTATAATTGAAAGTACGATAATACCATAATTATGAAACTTATATTACATTTATATATTATTTAATAATTGTTTATAGTTATCGTTTTATTAAAAGTAAATTTTAATAAAGAAAAAATATTAGCACAAGCTATTTTTTATAAAATAATTTATCTCACATCCTGAAATAGGAAAATATTTAAATAAATATATAGTTATTAGAAAATAAGTTTATTGGGATGATTGTATAAGCAATTAAGCATTTAACTTGAGATCTTCAAGATATCTAATATATGGATTGTATATTTTCATATTGCTCAGGACATATCCTTGTCGTGATGAACTCGGCAGTAGTTAATGGATATGTCATGAATATCCTTGTCGTGATGAACTCAGTAGTAGTTAATGGATATGTCATGAATTACATGGAAGTAAATGAGTAATCCATACATGATTCACGTCTTAAAATAATTAGGGAAAATATTATATTATTATCAAATTATTATTCATTTGAGAATTATTTGGTCAAAAATAGAGTGTCACTTTAAAAATAATTAAAATAATCAATTACTATTGTTAGAAAATTAATATGATCGTTTTAAATAGAATTAATATTAAATTAATAGCATATGTCTAATTAGGACATAAAATGATGAAATGATTAAATTATACAGAAATATTATGTATAAAACATTTAATAAAAACTAATTTGATATTTCTAAAATAGGATGATCATAATTTATTGTTATATGTTAATTTTGGTCTATATATATAAATTATTTAATTATATATAATCCTAAATATAATTTAGGATTGTATATCCTATATCTATTGCCAACATATTTCAAAATCTAGCGAGTACAATACAAAAAACAATTAAAGAAAAAAAGAATAACTTGATCAAGTTAGAATCGATTATAAAGTTTAAGAAATTTTATAGTCAAATCTAAGGTATAAAATGGGATTAATATTGGATATAATATGTTTCTAAAATTGGTTTTACGTAGGATTTACTGAAAGGAAAATCAAGTTTTATAATAAGATTTGATTTATAATTAATATTTTATTATATTTACATATTATAAGAATATTAGAAAATTATTAAGAACTTTTATTTATTCTATTGCATACATAATAAGATTATATCCAAAAAAATTCACAACTTTATAGAAGATAGAAGTTTAAGCTAAAACAAAGGAATACTTTGAATTTATTAAATTAAAAACAATAATTATTGACACAATTAGTATGAAATTGATTTTTTGTTGACGTCAACCCTTAAACGTGAATCTAACGTTTTACATGTAATTTTATGTAAATAATAATTTACAAATTCACTTTTTAAGTTTAGATAACCTAAAATAAGGAGGATATAAATAAAATGGAATAAATGAAAAAAGTAGAATTGTGTTCTAATTTCACTTAAGATAAATTACACTTTAAATTTGAAACTATTTTGATTTTGCAATACTAGTTAGAATTACTAAAATTATCAATTAAACATAGCTCACTGTTAAGTTCATTGTTAATGGTGTTGATGTGAACTGTAACGTTAACTGGTCCCTTTGCACATTAGCATACAAATGATATAATTTTAATTTTGGAAAAATGAAAATATGTAATGCAAAATAATGATAATACAAAATATAAATACATACGTATAAATAAAAATATGTAATGCGGTACATACTACAGTACATATAGAACATGGTAACGATTAACAATAAAAGATAAAATAAGTAAATAAAAACACAAATTAGAAAAAATGACAAGTGCATGAATAAATCAAACTAGCTATTTCAAGAAAGTAATTAGGTTAAGTAAGAAACTGTTTAGGATAAATAACTAGGAGGGAAGTACTATGTAATCAAAATATTAAGGCTAATTATAAAACGAAGGACTTGAAGGCAAATATTTAAAAAAACTAAGAGAACGAGAATGTCCTCTTTATGAGAGATCCTTTATCTGAATCCTAGTATGCCAAAGTTTTTTATTGAGGGTCATGTCCTCGATAAGTTCCAATAGAGCCATGTAATTTTTTACCAATTCCCCTCAATTCTTCTTAGGCCTTCTTTTTTCCTCTTACAATCTCCAAGTATTATTTTCTCACATCTTCTCACTAGAGCGTCAGCGTGTATCTCCTTTTGTATTGAATAACAAAATTTTCAATTTTGTATTGAATTATTGAATCCCTAATTTCCAGAATTCAAACAACACAAATGAAAAAACACATCTGAACTTCCAAATTCCAAATACTGTAATCTTATATTAAATCCTCATTCTCATTCCTCAATTTCCAAAATTCAGATAAAACAAACATATCTATATGCTATCCTCAATTTCTAAACTCACAAGTCATAATTCACAACTATAAGTCACTCACACACACAACAAATGATAATTATAAATTAACTCAACACTAACATTCAAGCAACATAACACAACATAAATTAGCAATCAGCAAACTGCACTGCACACATTTCAAAATTTCAATTGTTCAAGCCTAAATTAGAATGGTTGACTTGTATTTTGCAATTGCAACCATGAGGATTGAACAAGTGATAGTGGTAGAGGTCGGTCCGTGAGGCAACTGTGTAGGCAAGGCACTAGTGAGGCAAGGCCAGGCGACACAACAGGCGACTGGGGTGGGTGGTGAGAATAGAAGCAGACCAAAGGCAGTTGGGTGTCAGGTTTATGTGTAAGTTAAAATGTTTAAGGTTATTTTTTAAAATTTTATACTTTAGTTTAAAAAAAATTTAAATTACATTTCAGTCCTAAAAAACCAACGATATATCGATATGGTTTCAACTAATGGTATGAAATTAGTAGGTATCGTATCATTTTTTGGCTCATACCACTCGGTACGATACAATACCCACACCATTAGGACAATTCGGTTTTTTTTTTTGCTAAAGGCTAAAGTTCTATCAAGTGTGTAACCTATTAATGTAAGGGATGAAAAGAATAAAGAACTATTTATATTTTAATTGGCAGAAAAGAGTGACTTGTTAAGTGAGGTAGTATAAATATTCATTTGTTGGCATAATTGAATTCGCATGGTTTACAGTTTTTATGAAGTTAGGATGTTGAAACAATATAGAGGAACTTGTGAAAAGATTTTCTTAATGTGACGTTGATTTGCTTAAAAATGTAGAATTATGTTTTGTTTGCATAAAATGGAGGTTCCCACATTCTGAAAGGGAAAAGAAACATTTTGGCCTTGATGATAGATCCTATCATAACATTTAACTTACGTCTATTAATGGATCATTTCTATGATGTACAAGTTAATTTGCTAGTGACATGCAAATTTATCAAGTGAGCATATGGTTTGTAGCAAAGGTCTAGGAAAGAAACAACCTACATGGCAGATTTTCTCCATAAAGGAATTGCATGCAACGACAAAGAATTTTAACCATGACAATAAGCTAGGAGAAGGGGGTTATGGCAACATTTATTGTGGTTAGCTCTGGGATAATCACAAGTAATAATCTAAATTTCATAACACTTTGTTATCGTCTATTCAAAATATTAACTATATGTCATAGTTTGTCTTACTGTGGTTATCTTTCAAGTGCATAATATTTTTCTTCTTTAATAGTTTGCTTTTCCTTTTATTGAAACTTGGCATTTGCTCAAAATTATTTAGCTCCTCTTAAATAGATTTTCTTGATTGTTCACTCATCAGTAGTCCCATATAATTAGTCTTTCTTCTCTTATTTTGTCCTTTTTATTACTAACTCTAAATCTACTATAGTCTGTTTGAAATTGAGGTGCTTGTTTCAGTGATGCAATTACAATAGCTTTATTGCATAACTTAATGAAATTATTTTAGCGATAACGGCCAAGGATAATATAGGTATTGTTTTGGTGCTATAATAGCATCTTTTAGGAATTTTGGTTTATTTAGGTAGCACTTATCCTTGTTTCTCCTATAAAAATTGTCCATCCGCAACATTATTGACATGTCGATAAAGTTTTATTGCAATGAGCTTACTAAATTGATATTTATGCTTATGATGTAATGCGTAACACGAGTCCTAGTTACGCGCACAAGATCAAACATGAAAATGAATAAATGAAGAAAACACAAGAAATACTTGTTTTGCTCTCTATAACTTTGAACAACCTTTTCGATGCTAAAACCTTTGTGTTTTCATGACGACCTTTATGAAAGTCAATCAACTGGATGTAGTTAATGTCTTTCTGCAACTTTTTTAATGCATGAACCTCTAAACGGGTCAAAGAATCCGAACGTTCATGACTTACTTAAGCAGAAGCAGGAGACCTTAACCATTTATATATAGAGCATCCACATCGGCCTACCCCATCACAGGCCCAATGCATGTTCAGCCCATACTTATTAGGTCTATTTTTTCACTAGACTTCAGCCTATTAAATTAGATCTTTTATCAGGCTACTTTATTATCTTTATCTGGATCAAATTTGATTCGCTTAATCGTAAATTTATTAAAATCATACAATTGTAATTAATTGTTGTCCAACTTTAGGAAAATTACTAACATTTTCCCCCTTGGACAATAATTAGTTATAGTAGTTGTAATAGTAATAGAACCATTAAAAATGGTTAATTCAAATCATTGTATGGGTCAACCAAGTTTAAAAAACCATTTGATCCAATGATAATGAAATTCCATCATTTTATCTCACAAGGCTTTTGATATCGAAAAATATCAAATACAAGTGTCATGTGTAATACAGATCTAATACAATCACACATATCTAATGCTTACTAACATGAATGAGAAAATGGAGTGTGGCAAACTAAGATGATACCTGTATGATTTGAAATATATCATCTTTTCGTTTGTAGGTCTCAATTTCTCTGAACTTTATGCTAACTGCACTAAAGAAATTTGTTTTCTCTTACTAAATGCTAAATTGCATTAAAGAAAACCCTTATGGGATAAACACTTATGACCCCCATGTCAAATTAAAGTTCATGGGTTTATACATGTATCTATATGTGTACTAATGACATAAGTGACATGCACGTCGTAACGCTAGTCAAAATAAAATAACTAGACTACTACTATAGTAGTAGTAAGTCTAGGTTGATCCCACAGAGAGTGTGTGTGAAGTTGTTGAATGAAATTAATCAATGTTTAGCTTTAGGGGGTTTTGGATTTTGAAATAATAAAAAAATAAAAAACAAAATGAAGCTAGACTAATAAAAACAAATTAAAGAAAACTTGTGAAAAATGATAAAAGTGGGGAATTCGGTAGGTATTCGGTTCTTTGGTTCAATCTCAGCCTACACCTAATTAAGCATATTTCAACGATTTGTTGTTCTCAAACCTCTCCTAACAACTATTAATCGTGAGTTAATAATTAACCCGAGTTTTCCCTTAGGTTTTGTTTAATGAAGATACGATCATTAATTAAACCTAACCACCGAACCTAGGACACGATCTCTAGATTTAATTAGGCAATAGCATTACATAATAGGAAAATCGATTAATCAAGGCAACAATCGCATATGATGTGTCATTTAATGTTATCCCTAATGATTATGAATCATTAGTCGCTACACATGAATTTCAACATAACAATTACAGATTATATCAAAATTCTAGCAATGGGTATGCAATTAAACGATTCAATGAACACGTTAAAATCATCCTTTCATAATACTCAATGGGTTCGTACATAAATAACTGAACAATAACGAAAATCCAATTATCTATACACAAGACCCAAATCAGTTAACATAGGATAACACAATCAATTTCTAATAAGAGAAAGAAACAACAAAAACAAGAAAATACACTTAAACCAGGTCATCGGCATCAATTTCACCTCCGAACCGACGTCGAGACGTTTAGCCTTCCATAAGTCTCTTAAGAAAATGCTTCAACCCCACGTTGTAACCCTACCTAATAACCCTTTTGTTTCTTCTTCACTACTCAACTCTCTTCTCTCTTTCACTATTCATTAAAGTGACAAATAAAAATGGTGGTTTTTGATCCACCTTCACTATTCACACTACACACCCTTCATTTTTGATCTGCCGCAAGCCTCCCTCCACTATTTGGTGATGTGACGAATAAACTTTGGGGTTTTTGTCCACCCCATTATTCACTCACTTCTCTTCTCTCACGCCTAGTTGCAGCTCTTCTCCATCTCTCTTAGCCACCAAGTCGAAGCCCCCTATCTCTTCACACCCCCTACTGTTTTATTAATGGGACAATTTAACTTCAGAGTTTTTGGTCCAAGCCCACTACTCTTTCTTTTCTTTTCTTGCTATGTTAAAACCAGCTTCAGTGAAGCACTCAAACTTTCACGTTTTCTTCACCAACAAACATGGGAGCTTCGGTTCTCACATTTCAGCCCCTACACTCCTCATTTTGTTCTCCAAGCATCTAAGAGTGGTTCTACAGATAATGAGGGAGAAACAGCTATATCTCAAATTCAGTAAGTGTAAATTTTGGCTAGATCCAGTAGTATTTTTCGATCATATAGTGACTGGACAAGGCATACAAGTGGATCCAAAGAAGATAAAGGCAGTAATGAAGTGGGAAGCTCCGAGAAATGTATCTGAAATTTGGAGTTTCCTAAGATTAGTCGGATATTACAAAAGGTTTGTCGAGGGGTTCTCGTTGATTTCAGCCCCTCTGACAAAACTTCTTAGGAAGAATGTAGTGTTCAGATGGAATGAGAAATATCAGAAGAGTTTTAAGGAGTTGAAGCATTAGTTGACTACGGCACCGATGTTAACTATTCCATCGGGAACTAGAGGATATGTAGTATACAGAGATGCTTCACATCAAGGTTTGGGATGTGTGTTAATGCAGTATGGCAAGGTGATAGCCTATGCATCGAGACAACTAGGGTCTCACGAGATTAATTATCTGGTACATGATTTAGAGCTTGCTGCAGTTATCTTTGCTCTAAAGATATGGAGACATTATTTTGTATGGAGAGACTTTCCAAATATACACTAATCATAAGAGTTTGAGATATCTGTTGAGTCAGAAAGAATTAAACATGAGACAGAAGAGATGGATAGAGTTGTTGAAGGATTATGATTGCACAATTGAATATCATCCGGGGAAGGCTAATGTGGTGGCTGATGCTTTAAGTAGGAAGTCTAATACCAATGTAGCTCAGATACAGGGATCGAGGTTACCAAACTTGATTCAATTGAGAGCTTTGAATGTGAAGTTGAACCTAGAGCATAATGGAGCATTGATAGCTACATTAAAGCTAAGGCTGATGCTACATGATAGAATCAGAAAAGTACAAAACAAAGATCCTGATATGGTGAAGCTCATTGAGAAAGTGAAGGTGAATCCAGATTCTGAGTTTGAATTGAGGAAGGAGACATTATGGTTGAAGCAGAGGTTGTGTGTACCTCATGTGGAAGATTTGAGAAACGAAATTCTAGAGGAAGCTCATATGGCTACTTATGCTATGCATCTTGGTACCACCAAGATATATAACATGCTAAAGTAGCATTTCTGGTGGCTTGGGATAAAGAAGCAAGTAGCAGAGTATGTTTCTAAATGTATAACATGCCAATAGGTTAAGGCTGAGCATCAGGCTCCAATTGGAAAGTTACATTCGTTGTCTACTCTGGAGTGGAAATGGGAACGAATTACTATAGATTTTATTATGGGATTGCCTCAGACTCCGAGGCAGAATGATGCTATATGGGTTGTAGTGGACCGATTGACTAAGTCACCCATTTCTTACCAGTGAGAGAGAATAACTCACTAAACTAGTTAGCCCAGAGGTATGTGAATGAGGTGGTTAGATTGTACAGGATTCCAGTGTCTATTGTATCGTACAGGGATTCCAAATTTACCTTGAGATTTTGGAAGAGCTTGCAGTCAGCTATGGGCACGAAGTTGAACTTCAATACTGCATTCCATCCTCAAACAGACAGACAGAGTGAGAGGACAATCAAGACTGTTAAGGATATGCTCAGACCTTATGTATTGGAGTTTCAAAGAGCTTGGGATCAGTACATAGCTTTGATTGAGTTTGCATACAATAACCATTACCATAGTAGTATCAGAATGGCACCGTATGAGGCATTATATAGTAGAAAGTGTCGATCGCCTCTATATTGGGATGAAGAGGGTTTGAGAATGGTTGAAGGCCCAGAATTGATACAAGATATTGTGGATAAGGTGAAACTGATCTGAAGCTGAATTAAAGCGGCTCAAGATAGACAGGAGAGTTATGTGGATCAGCATCAAAAAGATATGGAATACAGTGTAGGAGACAAAGTGTTTCTGAGAGTATCACCTTGGCAAGGAGTGCTGAGGTTTGGTAAAAAGGGCAAGCTGAGCCCTAGGTACTTTGGTCCTTATGAGATCATTGAGAGGATAGGATGGTTGGCATATAAGTTAGCTTTACCGAATGAAATGTCTCAATTACATAACGTGTTCCATGTGAGTATGCTCCGAAGATACCGATCTGATCCGACACATGTATTACCAGCTCAAAAAATTGAGGTTGCTAGTAATCTAAGTTATGTTGAAGAGACAAACAAGATAATGGAATATCAAACAAAACAGTTGCGAACCCGAGTAATTCCATTGGTGAAAGTCCTTTGGAAGAACCATTCGAGTGAGGAAGTGATTTGAGAAACGGAGGAGCACATGAGGAGACAATATCCCTACCTGTTCCGACAATCAGGTAAGAATTTTAAGGACGAAATTTTTTAAGGAGGGCAGAGTTGTAACATCTCGTTATCCCATGTTAAGGGTTAGGACCCTAGAATTCCATACAAGAGAGATTATTGAGAAGTTAGAAAGTGTATTTCATGCTCATACATAATATAACATACACACATAAATGAACATTAATTTTTGCAAACATTAAAATGATTGTACATGCATTTATTGACATTTTTCGGGTATAATTGATATTTAAAGTGATTATGACGTGAAGTGTGGATTATATGCCTTGAAAATTGTTTTGGAAAGTATAAATAGTGATTTAGAATTTTATTTTGGTGAAATTTAAGAATTTTATGAGATTTTGGGTATTTTTAGACTAGAAAAAAACCAAGTGGCAGGATAATTGATAATTAGCAGAAGAAATTAGTGTCAAATGATAGTGAAAATTTTTATATATGACTTTGAGACTTAATGACTTATGTTATTGAAGTTTGGGAGATAGTTGGATTAGAAATTGAAGTCAAATAGACTAGTTATTAAAAAGGGTCCAAATAAGATCATGGTAGAGTGACAAGTGGCAGTGACATGTGTCACTACCACTAGCCACTCATCCCTCATGTTGCTCACTCTCTAACTCTTGAAAGACCAACTTAATTATTTTTGTCTTGCTTTTTCTTCCTCTCTCTTCGTAACCTTCATCATCTTCTTCATTCTTCTTTTCTTTTCACAATTTTAACTCACCCAATCTCCATTCACGTTACCACTTGCTCTCATCTTTCATTTGCTACTCTCATCTTGCTCTCTTTTTCACTTCTCACAAAAGACCCATCCTTATCACTCTTGGATGATGATATACGTGGTTTATGTGGAGAGCTAGGGCTAAGAGAAATCTTGAGGACTTTGAAGCTAAATCAAGTAAGTTATGCTTTAATCCTTATGGGTAATGTTAAATCTAGTTGATCTGATGAGTAATTTAAGATTGATGATTTTATTATGGAATTTTATGTGTATGATATGTGGGTGGATTAATGATAAAGACATCATGTTCTAAAATTGTAGGGTGTCAATGTTATTCATGAATTGTTGGGGAGATAAACCAATTATGATAATGAGATTATGAAAATGGTGTATAAAGAAGTGCAGAAAAATTGATTAGTGAATGGTTGGTTTTATGCTCTATTTTTCCTTATATTAATGTGGATTTCTTTGATTGTTTAGAGATGAATTAACATGAGTTTAGAGCTTATAAGAAAGAGTATTATGATGTCTTGAAATGAGGTAAATTAGAATTATAGTTAGGAATGAAAAGGTGTAAATGAAGTAGAAAGATGTGCAAAAAATTTGATGTTTGGAAGTGTATAGAAATATGTCTTGTTTTTGGTGTTTATGATTAAACATAGATGTTGATTGAGTATAGATGATATTGAATTGAAATTGAAATATACTATGGAAAGAGATAGGATTTCATGAATGATGAAATTAAGTTAATTTGATCAATTAGAAATGAAAGAAAGATGATATCTAAGTTGAACATGTGCAGAAAATTAAGGATCAATGTTTAAGTATGAATGTTTGTTTTGTTGATTGTGATCAATAATCTTGTATGATGTGTTTTATGGATGAGATGTTTTGTGGATGTTTTGAATTGGGATGGAGGCAAAAATGAAGAGAAGTTGAAGTAGGAGTGAGAGGATATGCATAGGATTTTTTAGATGTGATTGTAGGAGCTGAAAATCTAGAATTTTTCAGTAAATGTCCGTTTGGAGGGACATACATGTCCACTAGGTGGACCTTCTCGGGAGTTTCAGTGTTCCAACTCTATTTATGTCCGTTTGGAGGGACATGTATATCCACTCAGCGGACATTCTCGAGATAGCTACAGTAACTTGCGATTTTGTAATGGCAAAATCTCGCTTTAGGGTCTTCATGGAAATTGTAGAACTCAAAGTTCTCTTCGAAACTGTACAATAATGACCTTAATGTGACATCCATAGTGAAAGTTATACCTATTGTCCCAAATCATGTACATAGATAACTTATTAACTTGTCAATGCTTTCATATGATGTAATTAGGCTTGAATGAGATCTTGAATGAGCCTAGTAGATGATGAATGAAG
>JANQAP020000014.1:6629615-6646162 GCA_026874005.2 Erythroxylum coriaceum
TGATAATGTATATATATATGGATGATGTTGTAATGCTACAATGTATATAATGTTTTATGAAATGAAATGAGGAAATTGGTGCTTTGGAGATTATGAGATTTATGTTTTAAATTATGATGCCATGAGTTAGTGAAAGTGACATAGTTAGCGCGCCGCTTCCGTCGGGCACATGCACCGACGTCTAATAGGTGTACGTGTATATGTCGGGCAGGAGGGGGTGCTACACCTAGCATAGTGAACTGAGCCACTATTCCACATGATTCCACATATTTGGCAAAAGGACCCTTTTCTTATCCTGAAACCCTATGTTTGCCATAATATTCTCCTCCAACAGTTAAATATGACAATTTTAATAGACCTTTCCAATTGGTCCTCAACTTCAGCCTTAAAGATTTTAAATTTCTCAAGAATTTCAGACTTTTCTTTAAGTAAGAACATATAACTATAATGGGAATAGTCATCAATAAAAGTCAATAAATATCTAGAATTATATAATGTAATTGTATAAGGTCCACAAATATCTGTATGTTTTAGATCTAACAAGTCAGAAGCATAATTTGACCCCTTTTCCTTTTTTTTTGGTCAACTTACCCCTGCAACAGTC
This sequence comes from Erythroxylum coriaceum, assembly GCA_026874005.2. NCBI lineage: Eukaryota > Viridiplantae > Streptophyta > Magnoliopsida > Malpighiales > Erythroxylaceae > Erythroxylum > Erythroxylum coriaceum. The sequence goes on from JANQAP020000014.1 coordinate 6,630,220, forward strand.
AACACATGTTTCCAGATCATCAAAATCTAAAGTTGGGAGAATGTTTTCCTTAATCAATCTCTCAACTTTATCTCTGGAAATGTGGCCCAACCTTTTGTCCCACAATATGTATGACTTATCCTTTATTATACTTGTTCAGCAATATATCAAAGGTCTCTTTCTAGTAACCTGTTTAGCAATATATGAAGAAGCATACATCTCATGAGGGGCAAGACACATTTTATACAATCTATATCATAAGAAGGCATTAGCAATATGTTTTGCATTGAAAGATAACTATACAACAAAAGCATCAATGACAAAACTATAACCTTCTTTGTACACAACCGTACAGAGATCAAGTTCTGCCTAAAAGACGGTATATAAAATGTGTCACGTAATAACCTTGTATCAAGGTTTAAACGTACATCCCCTACAAACATTACATTAAGTTCTTCGTTATTGCCAACTATCAGTTTTTCCTCCTCTTCATTTGACTTTCTCTAGCATATATGGACGTAACATGATTAGAAGCTCCACTATCTAGCCACCAAAACTTGATGTGGCTATAGCAAGATTACATTCATGGATCATATAAGCCAAGGAGTTACCTAACAATTTTTGTTTTTCTTTCCAAGACTTATATTTTTGAAAATTGGACTTTTTATGTCCCTTCTTCTTACAAAAGAAGTATATCATACTTTTAACATCTACAAGACTTTTAGTAATACTGGATTAACTGATATTCATATGAGAAGAGAATTTAGATTTCTTACTTTTAAACCTTTGGGGCTTTACCTTTTCTTTTCCCTTGGTTGCTAGTAGGGTCGTATAAGCAATATTCTTTAACTTCTCTTCAACAACACATCGAGAAAGTAAATCATTAATGTCCAAAGCCTTATCCTTTGAATTATACGTTGTAACCAAAATACTAAACTTTGAAGGAAGTGTATTAAAATCTTGGTGTACAATGCACGCATCAGGAATAATGATGTTCAAAGCCTTTAACTTACTCTGAAGGTGGACCCTTCTGATAATGTACTCCCTCACTCCCCTTTCTCCTGTATACCTTATGGAGAATAATTCCTTCATTAAGGTACTTATCTCAGCATTGGAAGATACCTTGCACCTCTAGGAGACATTGGTCAGTAAACCGTTTACTATGTTTGTTTCTGAAAGTCCACTTAGCAGATAATCTAGGATTAATCTCTTGGCGGTCAAATAGCACATCCTATTTGATCTTTCCCAGATTGCAAATGTTGTTTTATCATTATTTAAACTGTAAGATGTAGATGTAGGTGGCCTGTCTCTAATTATGACCATATTAATGTCTATCATCTCTAACGTAAACTTTACATCTTACTTCCATTTCTTAAAGTTGAAACTAGTTAGGGTTTCAATAATGACACTATTATTGTTTACAGAAAAGGTGACTGCAAAATTGACAACGTAATGTTTAGCACAAATGAAGGATAACAGCAATACTCAAAGCCATAAATAGTATTTATACTGAGAATCTTATCACACATATCATGAAACACCTGTGGACTGAATACATAATACATGCTGATACAATTTCCATACAAAAACGATTAGATTACACACCATTAACTCTTATGAATCTACCACTTGTAGGTGAATAGATCATTCAAGCAATGGTTTCCTCCGTCTAATGATTTTTATGTACATCTCAAAATCTCATATAGGGTCAACACCTATGGGTAGAATAACAAACACAAAACTATAGACATCCTCAAACATGTAAGAAAAACAATCCAAATACTAATTTGAAAGGTCACTGTGGTGACTAAGTTCTCATTAGTACACAAACAGATCCATAAACACAAGTGATACACCTTTATATCATCCTCACATTCTGTACGGGCATATAATATGTCACATTCTCATCATCACATATCAGTGCTGAAAACATCATCAATTAACTTTATTTGAGACTTTATTACAAGAAAAATCTCAATTAGAGTGATAATCATGTAATATCAAACAATAAACACACCACATGAGATATCAAAACCACATGTAACTCTTTCATTTCAATATCAAAGCATGAAATTTCACTCAAATTTGGCTTTAATAACTTTTATTTGTTTTTTCTGAAGCTAAACCTTATTTGTTACCAATGTAATAAATCCAGAAAAAATTAAAAAAAAACTCACTTTATGAATTCTCGGGACCTTAAAACTGATCCAAAATAACCTGAGAGACAATTTGGTGAATTTTGAAGTTTTGAATTTTTTTTGGGTACTATAGCTAATGTCAGCATGTACTGTAGTGCTGATGTTAGCATTACGTCATTATTGACGTCAGAGGTACATGTGGCACGCATATAACCTGACATGCCCTGGATGCATCAGGCGAGTGTTTTGCATACACCACACATGCACCAAGGTGCCCATTACCTTCTGGGCACGTGGTGCATGCAACGCGCCAAACATGAGGTCACACTCATTTGTGCCACTACACGGACTACACTTACGCCTCTAAGAGGCACGGGAGTCGTTTGAGTGCGTGTGTCAACAGCTTCTCTCTCCTCTCTCAACTCTCATCGGAAAGAGGCAATTTCCGGCAACTTTTAGGCAGTTTTATGGGAACGGTTAAGCATGTAAATAACCTGTTATGAAGTATCTGACAGTCATTTAGGATTAGAAAAGCAAGTACAATTTGTTCTTCTTGTTAATTGGAAGCTTGTGGGGTGTTCCTTATCTTAGTTCATCAAATATCTTAGTATTGTGTTGCTTTGTTCTTGTTTTGAACATTTATTCATAAGATTGTGCACCTGTTCATTACCCAATGTGATTCTATAAGTGAGATTTATGCAGATTGCAGTTAAAAGGTTAAATGTTTGGAACAACAAAGCTGAGATGGAATTTGCTGTTGAGGTTGAGATACTAGCTGCTGTTAGACACAAGAACTTGCTTAGTTTTCGTGGTTATTGTGCTGAAGGACAAGAACGCTTGATTGTATACGAGTACATGCCAAGCCTGAGTTTGCTTTCTCATCTTCAAGAGCAACATTCGGCTGAGTGTCTCCTACACTGGAAGAGACGAATGAATATTGCAAAAGGTTCTGCTGAAGGAATTGCGTTGTGGCACACCCCTAAGTACCTTGTTATCATAAGATCCAGTGAGATGTACTAATTTCATAGTTCTGTTGATGATCCAGCTATCTTCACCACCATGCAACGCCACATATCAATCACATAGATGTCAAAGCTAGCAATGTTCTATTGGATTCTGATTTTGAGGCTCAGGTTGCTGATTTTTGGCGTTGCTAAGCTAATCCCTGATGGTGCAACACATGTAACCACCAGAGTTAAAGCTACCCTCGGCTATCTTGCCCCCGAATATGCCATGGTGGGTAAAGCATCAGAAAGCTCTGGTGTGTTGTAGCTTTGGCATTCTCTTATGAGAGGTGGCTGGTAGCAAGAAACCTGTTGAGAAGCTAAGTGTAACATCGAAGCCACAATTGTAGATTGAGCACTGCCATTGGCTTGTTAAAGGAAGTTTTCTCAACTTGCTGGTCCAAGGTTGAATGGCAAGTTTGAGGAGAAGAGTCGAAAAGAGTAGTGGTCAGTGTCAGCCGGAGAAAAAGCCCACACTGCTTCTAAGTCTCGACAGCTTGCTGATTTTAACGAAGGCAGGCAAGTTGTTGAAGATAGCTGCCACTCCATCTCAGACTCGAGAGGATAAGAAAGATTCCAAACGTGATGTTGAGACTCGAGTAATTACAGAATTTGAATTTTGATTTATTTGCACCACTAATCGATTTATTATATTTGTCTAGCAAATAGGCTGTCTCAGTTGGTCGTGGAAGCATGTTTTTATGAATGCTGAATTTGATTGATTTTTGTATATTGCCCTAATGCTAAATCTTCCAACTGTCTATTTACATCTGGAGCTTAACACATCACTTCAAACTTAAGAAAAGTGGTTCTCACAAAGCGTATTAGAAAAAAACAAATCAGTACCGCCAGGAGTCCAGGGCTGCTAGGTGAATGTATCCTCCCGGTCACCCTCCGCAGTCTCAGCCTCCTCGAGGTTGCTGAATTCCAGGAAATGGGTGGGCCTATGATCCTCATGGTAATACTCTCGGGGAGACCCCAGCTTCATGCCATATTTCATGCTTGCTGTATGCTTCACTCCCATGAAGTTGTAATTCCATGGACCATTGTCGGGAACCTAGTATACACGCAAATTTGAACGCAGTTAGTGATCTAACAAAAAGGAAGGAATTATCAAGCAAAAAAAATATCAAAGGGAGACATCATCCAGAGACAGCCTAAACTTTCATGTACTTACCATATAGAAACCGAAAAAGCGATCACTTAGAAGCATCTGAACCTTCTCATAATGAGATGGCAAGTAACCATGAGGATTGCTTCCAGTGTCCTTGTTGAGTCGCCCCCACTCATAACCGCTTGGCGTTAGCTTATATGCAGTTAATGAGCATGATCCTGGAGTGAAACTGCAAGTCAATATGATGCACTTTTCACCATCCCACTGCTTGCTGTTCTCTAAAATCCGAGCATGTGCCGTGAGATCCTGTAAGAATCAACTAGCTTCAGTTAGGACACGAAGCACAATTGTGTAGCTAACATTAGAATGAATCAAATCGACTGCAAACCAATAATTTTAAGAAGACAAACCTGTGGTGATAGCTGAGGAAGCTCATTTGATTGTGTATGCATCCACCCCAAAGGCTCCAAATCACTGAGGAAATCATGCTCCGGCAGAGCTGATGGAAGATGCACTTGTTGATGAGTTCCCCATTGTGGTGGCATGGCAATACCGCGAATCTCCTTAACCTGAGGATTGTCCGGTGGACTTATACCATACAAGTAGCCAGCAATTTGTGTCCGCAGATCTGCTACGCATATAAACTTCTTCAATACATTCTTTGGCATAATGTATGTATATCCAGTTTCCTGTGAAGTGATGAACTCTAACTTGAGCAAATCCAAAAAACTTTCAAACCCGATAGAATAAACATGAATATAGAATATACCTTAATATCCTCCGAATTCACATATATATGATTAACACGAAGATAGAGATTTGTGGCTGATATTGCTCTAACACGCCAATCTGTCTTGGAACCAAATGCAGCTTGCTCATAGGGACTTGTTGTGGTGACAATGAGTTCATCACCATGCACATTTGTGGTCCTTGTTGTGACTGCCGTAAGCTGGCTTGCTTCTTTAGCCTGAAAAGTTCACACCACTGTGTTAGCCGCATAAAAATCAAAAACTAACAAGGAGAAAACACAAAGGTTACCATACATTACCTGTTTCTCTATCTCAGCTATTTGCTGCCTTTGTTGAGAAGGTGGTGTGATCTCAGCTCCAAGTATAATGTCTCGGATCTCCGATTGCGTTAGAGCTGATGTATTTACATTGTTCTTCTTGGCATAGTCTGAAAGTATAAGATCTCTTAAAGCAACCTCAACTTTCATCCACTGATCATCAGTAAGAGAAGGCCAGATGTGATGAGGCTCAGTAATGATGGTTTTGTCAGGCTTCAATAACATCTTTGCCTTCTCATTGTTTACATGGAGTGCACGAAGGATCAAAATAAGTCGGGAGAATGCAGTATAAGAAGAAATACTCTTTAGCCAGTCATCATAGATATTAAACAACACCATTTGCGGCTCTGTTGCCTTCAAAATTAGATCACCAAATTTCTCTATCTTCAAGCATGCCTGGAATGGGAGTTGCAATTCACTTCCCTTGATAACTATATTTGGAAAATCAAGTAAGTGAACCTCCAGTGGATCAAGCATTCCTTTACGTGTTACAATAATTTGCTTTGGCTGCTCCTCAACAGGTAGAGAACGAACGAGAGCAGCAACTTCTTCTGCTGTTTTCCACTTGGCAAGCTGACCGAGACGCTTCTGTCCTGCCCATACACTAGTGTGGATGACCTGCAAGATATCAAATTATTAAGAATCTTCTATAAGGAAACAGGTCCAGTTCAAGTAGAAAAGCTAACGAGGATCAACCTTCAGAAAAAGCTGCCCTGTTCTTGGATTGAATATAAAAATTGCACCATTGATGGGTTTTGTTGTCAGATTTCCTTCAAAAGTCTTGTGAATTGTTACACGATAGACATTAGTGTCATCAACAAACCATATTATCTGATTGCTAAAGATCTCCCCATAGTTCTGGGATGATAAATAAGGTTCTGTGGGCTCGGAAGAGTACAACTGTAAACCTTTTCTAATGCGCTCCCTCAAGACATATAAAGCTGGGTTTGACTGCATTAAAACCAATGATTAGCACAAAATGCAGAAGTCATCTGTGGCTTACTCAACTGAAAGATAATGTTAATAGACAAATTGTTTACCTTCATAATTTTATTCATTGCCTGAGCTAGTAGTGGTTTAGACCCAGGAAACCAGTTGCCAAAAGCGGAATGCAAGTTGTATGCTAGATCAATCCCAATCATCACCCCTGAAGCCAAAGAAAGGAAAAATTAATCATTTGAGATAGGAGGAGGAAAAAAAATTAATAGAAGAAAAATACCAGTTGGAGATGGATATATAGACATGTTGTCTGTTGTGTAATCCATAAATTTTGCCCGAGTATAACGCTCAATATCATGAGAGTCGTAGTCGCCCCATCGAAGCTGAACATCTATCCAGTATTTGTTGCTTGCCTTCTGATCAAACACATCCTTAGACTCAGCCACAAGACTAGGCTTTGACATAGGCCATCTATGGGCTGCAAAGAGGAGAATGTCTGCACAAGAGCTGTTCATCTTATAACTCTTCCTTGGATGGATGGTTTCTTTTTGCACAGTTTCAATTTCCAATGCATCCAGCTCCTGATCCAAGACCTGACAGAGATCCATGACAACACTCTCATGAATCTTCTGCCACAAGTGAGCACGGAATATCTGAATCAGTGAAATCTTCAAGGTTGGAATCTTCCCATGCATAAAGATTCCAGTTAGATCCAACTGCACTTGGAAACCCACATACACATTTGCTCGGTTTATTGTAGGTGACCACCACAGAGTAAATCTACGGTTAGGAATTTGGTTTAAACCGGATCTTTGAGCATTAGTGAGCTTCTTATACTTCATGGACTCCTCAAAACCAGATGCTTTCTCCCAAAAGAGACCTTCCCAGGTTGGAAAACTAGAATACAAGTAGAGCAATTAGAAATATGCTCTGGATGAGAATTCATCACCTCCACTCCAGAAGCACAGGTAACCAATAATAAACAATCATAATTAACTACAGTTCAAGGACCATAGAAAATAATAATCAATTCAAAAATTTTAAATGTGCCACTAGAGGCGCCACAAGCAAGCTTAATAAAGTACATCAATATTCCAGGTCCAACGTATGTGCAGCCACTTCTTAACTCCCTCTTAACAAAGTCCAAGAAACAAGCACATAAATTCTTCAAAAAGATTATTATGTAAAAACAAATACTCACTAAGTTCCTTTGAACAAGGTATGCTCAAGAATCCCCTCAACACCACCAAGAGCTTGAATGACATCTGTTCTATAATTGTTCAAGTTCCACAGTTTCCCATCATGCCTCTGATGAGTCCACCAGAAAGGATTTTGCTTTAGAACCTGGTACTGTTTGAAATCAGTGCGCACCCTCCATCCTTTATCATATGCTAGTGTGTGCCTGTCCTTTTGAAACAATGTATTGATACGTGGAATTCCCCTATCCCATGAATCCTGTCAATTGAAGGACATAATTTTTAAGAATATGTTTTCAAAATAAGAGCAGAAACATTATATAAATAATCCCCTTTGCCCCTTCCTTTTTAAAATTTTTCACAAGTTTTAGGGAAACAGTCAGTAAAACTATGAAGAACGAAATATCTTTTAATCAATCAAGATACTGCATCAGGTGACTCCACAAAGCAAATTGTAAACACTCCCGAACCCAACAAAAATATAAAAAAGAAAAAGAATAACAGCTTACTTCCAAATCTTCAAGTGTTAAGCGCCTATTCTGTGCCTGCGCTTCCTGCCTCTTTAATGCATACTCTGCCCAGACCCGCTGTGAGTCAATAAACTCACTTTCCCAGGGCTATTCACAAATTAATGAAATTATCAGAAAGATGAGGACGTAAGCACCAGAAATTAAATAAATGGCATCCCAAGAAATTCTCTGAAGATAACTGAATTTGAGATTACCTGAATGTACCGGTAAAGATTTGGAATCAATTGGTCTTCTTCATGACTCATACCACTCCTGAAGTGGGTTACGCCAACATCTGTCTGCTGACTATACCTCAGGTCACTTTGTGGGATCAATATATGACCCATTGACAACATGCCCAGTCCTCCAATTTCTTTTGGAGTATAGAAAATAACAGGAGGGAATCTGAATAACGAATTACACTCAAAGACTGTCGACCAAGATACCTAAGAAGATCATAGCAACATAAGATATTTTAACAATTACCTGCTCGGCATTTTTGAGTTCAACCCAATTTTGATCCGGGTTTGAATTTTGTTTTCACACTTAACAAGTAAGTCTAACAGCTCCTGTGTATGCACAGTTGCCTCACGGAAATAAGTCATTAGCCCTAAAAGCAAACAGGAGAAACACATGAAAATTTTCAGAAAAATAAAAATTCAGCAAACAAAATGATTTTGAACCAGAAATGATATTCCAAGAACCTATCAGGGCTGTATTCCATTTGTTGACTATTTTTGTAAAAGTAGTGGACCCAGAAGACATAAGAATCTGCCGCACACGATTCTCAAACACCTTCATGTGCTCGTCATCAACTCTTAGGAAAGCAACTGCAGTACGCTCCTTGGTCTGCTCATTCTGCAAATTCCAAACACCATCTCTGGTATTGCTGAATGCTTCTTGTGTCATTCTTATCTTGGGAAGTATTCGAACCTCAAAACCACACCTGCACATATTAAAGATGTGTAAATAAATATTACAATTCTACAAAGAAAGATATGAAAAATCATAAAAGCAAATATACACACATGCTGAAAAGCAAGTTCGGATTATCCTTGCTGTAAACAGAAACAAAGCTATTTTCCCACTCCAAAGTTGTGATGCTTCGAGGAAGACGATTCTTCATATCCCAGAAGACACTCCGCCCAAGATTTACTGAAGTAAGAGTTATAGAGAAGATTTAACACCATGATATTATACAACTAACAGAATTTAACTTAATAACAAATACAATAATCACTCAAAATAAAAACTTATATCATGCACATTACCATCATGTTTCATGAGCCTCATTCTTGCATCTCTGGGCCAACATTTCTTATTTTGATATCCAACCATATTTTCATTGTTAGGATCAGGATGCTCAGTTAAATACCGCTGGATAAGGTCTCGGGCCTCTTCATGAGTAAAGCGGAACAGTATATGCACTCTGTCAATATACCTAGAATACAGTCGAATTGGATGTCGTGTCTCAACTTTCGTATCCCAATAAGTCATGAATTCATTTGGCATTTGTGGTGGACCAGCAATCTCGCTGGCTCTGGTAAGTCCAAGAAGCAGGAGATCCAAGACAAGTCCATAGTATTGCACAACAAAAGAAGCAAACTGAAGACCGCGTATCAATCCATACGAGTTTGTGTGACTCATGTCTTTGTAGGACAACACAACATTATTCTTTGCTGTGACATAATCAGCAATATTGTGATCAAGAACCAAACGAAGAAGCCTGCAAAATCAAGGAAAGAAAGTGAACCTTCAAAAATCGCAACCCCTGTCAAAAATACTTATCAGAAGATACATACAAATCTCACCTATTTAACATTGTCAAGTCAATCTTTTCAAAGAATTTTTCGAACTTCGTTTGAAGCATTACCACACACTGCCCCTCACTTGTATCCCAAACACCCTGTAAATTGTTTATACCCTGACACCATTTATAGACTAATAATGGTGGAGGCTCAGAATCTGCAGGTTTAATCCAGTTGGGGAAGAGATGGCGTTTGTCACCTTCATACCATAGGTATTGATCAAGATATGCATCAGTTATTTTTTCAAGAGGCTCAATTTCATATACTGGAATCAGAGAACTGTACAAATCCATGAACTCTATGCCAACCTGCAAAGGAAATAGAAACAGAAAACATGATAAAGTGAAGCTAAATTCAAACTCAACTATGAAGAAAAGGAACAAGCCAACTGAATTTTGATCATTAACATACTTCTTTGAATGCACGTTGAGTGAGCAGATGACGCTTAATTCGTGACAATGCCTCATGTGGATTATCATAAGCTTGTTCAATTAGACCCAATTCTTCCCTCTGTAACTGGTTTAGTCTCACAGCCACACTGTAGGATTCCTTCAACCTCTCAAGGGCAAGGATAAGTAGCTTGGTGTCATGCTTATATGATAATGGAGGAAATGGAATGGGGGAAAACTTTCTGGACTCCAACCAGTGCACAGTTGTTGTATAGATGGCAACTGCTTCTTCAGGGGTAACATACGGACCATCTTTCAGATAATTGTGTTGACGTTCCTTAGAGATGCAAGATGTGCCAGTACAGTAACAAAACAATAAGTAATCAATTCATGTAATAATTATGCAGTAAAATGAAAGTTATTCTTGGAAATTTTACAAGGAACAATTACCTGTTCTGCCTTCAGCCAAAGGCGAGTCAACCTCCCAAGATTTTTGCGACAAACTGTCTTATCAACAGTTGCACCTCTTCTTATACGTTCACGATTATAATGAGCAACATTTGTCCACCAGTCTGCTTTTGACTTGACATATCGTAGAATCATGTTTTCAATAGGAACTGGCAAACCAGGAACTTTCCAAGGAATATTCGCTTTCCAACATCGCCAAGCTTCACTAAGATGCTGCAATATGGTCCTAGCTTTATTCTGTTTGATGCCCTCTGCAATATTAACAGATCATCAGCAGACAAGCTAAACCACAACCCAAGGAATATCAGAAGAAAATTTGTCATTAATGGAAAGATGTTCACCTGGCATGGCATCAAGAACATCATGCATAACAGCTGCTCGGAGCTCCAAATCAAAGTGGCTCTCAACGCGTTGCTTCGTAACAGTCTTAGCTGTTCCTTTTGAATGACGCCCTTCAAACTGTCTTGCCAGTAGATTGCCCAACCACCGTTCTAAGAGAGGCACTATGCCACGCAAGAAAAACAGCCAGACCCTCCACATAGGTGCCCAAAATCCACATCCAGGCCCCTTCCCCACTGGTCCAGTATTGAAACGATAATAAATCAAATGCTTCAGGTCTTTGCACATCCTAATTTGTCGCATCAGCCTGTATTTGTAACGGTACATCCCAGTCAACTGGCCAACATGAGAAAATATATACTGTAAACCATCAGCCAGTTGAAAGGCATCCACATTACCCAATCGGAACTGGATATTAGCATCAACGACAAGCTTTGTCAAACGCAAAATCTCGCGGCAGAGATGAAAAGCATTGCCAAAACGCGACTTTTTACGTTCCTTTGTAGTAAGAGTCTTCACAGGCTTCAAGTTGAAATTATAATCTAGGTGAAGGTAATTAAGATTTTTCCTGTGTATTAGCAAATTCAACATGTTGTAACCCTGCCTACAGACTTGAAGACCTGCCTCAGCCCAATCAAGTTCTGTTGATTGGAAGAACTTTGTTGCTGCTAGAGATCGAAACAAGTGCTTCTTCTTTTGAGCTTTGGGTGGCTTACGATGAAGCTCATTCAATACAAAGCATTTTAAAAGTTTCTGATAGCTGACCCTCACTTTCACAGGATAGGTTGGAGGACTGCACAACATGAACCAAACAACATATTAATTCACTATAAACCAAATGAATTAGCATGTTAAAGTTGAAAGAGAAATTATGATCTTACCAATGTTCCTTGTACCACTCAGATACAAGGGGTATGTCTTCTGCTCTTCGCATTCGACCAGACCTCATGTTAAAGGGTCGCGGAGCAAACAGAAGAGAAATGCCAGCAGCAGTGGTATCCGTATAAAGTTGAGTGTATTGGAGCAAAGGTTCTACCCCTTCTGGCAAAAAGAAATCCTCATCATCATGAGCTTTCTTTTCACGGCGTTCCTTGGGGGAAGAGGTTATGGGATGTAGTAGAGGATCATAATAGAAAGCGGGTAAATCAGGATCCTCAGCCTTTATATACATTACCATGGGTGTATGATAAACGCCAAGTTTCACTTTCCTAGGCCTATTATTGTAAAGATGGGGGAATGCAATTCTGTACTCAGTCCTCAGAGGCGACCGTATAATGAGTTTGTTAATGTCATTGAACTCATTCCAGTCTTCATCTCCTTTCTCCATGTCACGATACAAAGGCTCAAATTTAGGTCCACCTAGTAAAGGAAACCAACTATAGTTTAGAAAGATTTCTTACTCAGAACTCAAAAGAAAATTCTGTCATTTTCTTATCAACATGACTAACTATAGCATCAATCACCCATTAAGAAGGGCGGGGACAAGATGAGGTGAACAAGGTCAAGCAATAAGCAACTAACCTAAGTTCCAACAAAAATAAAACATTCAATAACAACCAACACCAAAATATTGAAGTCGCACAGAGTCAAAAAAAATAAACAACAAAAAATATGAATGACATTATTCATGGTCTTTCAAATAAGCAATTTAGTCAAAGTTTGTAAAAATATCAGATATAGCGAGACTGGATCCTATAGGAAACCACAGAAGTATGAAGCTTACCAGGTATGCACATGTTCAAAGCCTTAGCTGTGAAGAAAGACTCCATGTCAAACAAGTAGAAATAGTTGCGATCAATCAGATCAGAGAGAAGCTGTCCTGCCAACCTGTGAAGAGTTGCCATGATTGGAAGGGAAAGATGCCACTTCCTATAACTCGGACCATTGATAAGCTTTGTTTTGACAAGAGGCTTATGGTCATAAAACCAAGTATATACAGCAGAATCTTCTTCTTCATCTAACTCTAATTGGATAGGCTCTAAAGGATCAACATCTAACAAATTATCAGCATAGTCTAATGGAGGCTCCTCATCATCAAATGGTGGAAACCTCATTCTTTTGAAGTGCCTCCGGTCCCTCTTCTCTCTTCGCATCATAATCCACATCGAGCCCCACTGGAACAGGCATCAAATTTTCAACTGCATTATAACAATGAAAGTAATATAGGAAAAAAAGAAGCCCACGCCACACTTACAACTTCCTTCTAATTGAGAAACATACCTGAGCTAAATAAATAGGTTCAACAACCCATGGAATTTCATTCACAAACGTGATTGCACCAGTAATGTGATAGAGAACCTTCACATCACGAACCTGCTCCCAAGGCATCGGCATATTCTCCAGAAGCTTGTAAACTGCATGTGGAATGAATTTAAGGGCTCCAAGATATACACGTTTATCATGCCGAAATTTCTTCGTAGACATATCGCCATGGTCTCTGACAATGTAGATACATATATTTATTAAACTAGCTGCCTCAAAATTATTTGTCAATATGGAAATATTACACAAAAATCCAGTTTCTAGTCCTTAAGAACTTGAAAGGTACATATCAGTAGTCAACAAACCAAAATACCTCACTTCACCCAGAACTTCAGAAAGGTACACAATGAGAAAAAAAAGGATAAGATTTAAAATATTCATAATCAAGCTGAAAAGCAAACTTAAATGGTATTTTGTTGACCAATATAAAAATTTGAATGAAAGCAATTTTTACATAAAAAGTAAGGCTATAACTAAATGATTCTTCAAAAAACAGAGAGAGAGAGAGAGAGAGAGAGAGAGAGAGAGAGAATACCCATTACAACAAAAGACCTACTAGAATTATTTCACCAGATTCATAACTTGAGACCAAGGAGGAACGTGATTCAATATTAAATGAAATTGCCACGTACTAACAAAAATAATTCACAACTGAGGAAACTAGGAATAAACCAAACAACGGTGTTATCAGAAAACCTAAAGTAACTCTGGAACCCTCTAGCAACCCCAAAATTACAACTAAATTGAGAAAAAGGAAATTTTCAAAACTCATAACTTTCACAATTCGCATCATGAGTGAAGTACTAAATCAAAAAACAATTCTTTAAAGACAAAACTAACCTGATAATCTTCCTCACATGCTCTGGAGGCATGTCCTCCTTCTGTGTCTCAACGAAACCAAACTTTCTCTTATCACTATATCTCTTCGTATTCAGCTGCTGCCATTTTCGCGCCTTCTCCTCAAGCCTCGCCTCGGCGTCGGCTGAAGTATCAGACGGAGACTGCGGTGCAGCATGCGGGAGCACTGTGTACGAAGGCTGAGAAGGCGGCTGCAGTACGGGGGCACCTGCGGTTCCCGGAGGCACAAGATGAGCATCGGAATTGTTGCTCCACATCGTGCTAACTCCAAACCTACTTCACATACAATTATCAATGGCGGATTCTCAGGATTTCGAGGGAGAAGACCGAATTGAAGTTCGTGGCTTTCTAGTTACTTTGCACTGCTCCTCTCTACCGCTCCGTGGGTGAGAGAAAAATAATGAGAAAATGAGCAAATCGAAGAAAAAAAGAAGTATGCTTTGGGCTTGAGGCGTTATAAAATGAACATGGCGGTCAGGGTGAGAGTGTAACAGGTACCGCCTTTCGATCTGGATCTGGATTGGGCGATTAGGGGGAGAGCGAAGGCCTCATTCTGGACTTGAGTGGGCTATTTCAAATTGGCCCAAAGAGAACCCAAGTATAAAGAAACATTAAATTACATTTTACTCCAAAAATTTTTATTTCGCAATAATAGTTGTGATTTTCAAATAAATCACAGGGATAAGAAGAAAGGAAGGGTAGGAAATTTTTGGGGTTTTAAAATTATTTTTTAATTATTTTAATCTTATGTTTCTAAAAAGACTATTTTATGTAGATAATTAATTATCAGTAACAAGTTTATTGGTATATAGCACATCTCCCACGAACTATGCTCCCTGTCCATCGGGTTTCCCCTTACCACTATTTGAACGCCCCTTCACAAGGTCTGTTGCGCCCAACATAGCAAAGCTATTGAGGTAGACTTCTTCTGTCGAGTCCTCCTCCTCCTCTCCTTGATCTTTTGCGACCATGGAATTAACATGCTCCTCACCTGTCGTCCATCTTAGGCACTCTCGAACAAAGTGCGACACGTTGAGGTAGACTCCTTCCATCGAGTTCTTCTCTCCCTCTCCCTCTACCTCTTTGTCGAGTTTGTCTGTGTTTTTGTTTGAACACTCCTTCACAAAGTCCCTTTCACCCATCAGAACAAAATTGTTAAGGTAGACTTCTCCTCGCGAGCCATGAAGCATTGTTAGGGAGGAACTGATCCATTAGCTCATTCTTCATCTTCTCCCAAGTATCGATGGGAGGTCAACCTGCATTAATGTCGTTGGAGGTTCTCATTCTCCACCACAGCTTTACATCATCCACTACATACATCATTGTGATCGACACCTTCTTTGAATCAACTACCTTTGCCGCTACAAAGTATGGGTCCATATCTTACAAGAAATTTTCAAGCTCCTTGGCACTCTAATTATCGTTGAAAACTTGTAGCTCTCACACCCTCACCAAAGTACTTTCCGCTCATCCAATATCCTATGTTGCAACGACACGCCTTAGGATTGCCACCTCGAACCTAGACTCCTCTTGTGTTTTTATCAACTCGTCCATTTGATGCTGCAACTGTTGGATTCACGCCTCCAATGTAACATCCCGTTACTTATGTTAAGGCTAGAACAATAAATTATGATAAGTTTATATGACTTAAGGCAAATGCACGTTAGACATAAGTTACTTGTGACATACATATAGTTTTGCATATTCATATGATTGTACATGCATTCATTAGCATTTCCGGGTAAATTGGTTTACAAATGGCTAATTGCGATTATGACAAATGGTGAATCGGTAGATACAAATAGCACACGTGAAGGACATGCAATGAACCCACGTATTATTATGTTTAAGTTGGAAGAATCCACTATAGTTTC
>JANQAP020000014.1:6646262-6658107 GCA_026874005.2 Erythroxylum coriaceum
ATGGCTTATGACAACCAGTTCATGCATAAAATGAAGAGGTAGGGTGAAATTGGGTCACCCTATCTCACCCCCTGGCTGGTTTGAACTCATTCCCCATTGTACCCTCCCAGATAACTCTAGTGGAGGTGGTTGTGAGTGTGCTCATTATTAAATTTATGAAACTGATGCAGGCCTGTGTATCTTGTATAAAGCTCCACTATACCTTGTCAAAAGCCTTTTTCAAATCCAGATTGATTATAAACCAACCTTGTTTACCTTTTGTTTGATGCATGGTGTGTATTGCTTCCTGAGCTGTTAATATACTTTCTACTATGCTCCTTCCTTGTAAAAAACTAGATTGATTTTGATGAATCAGTTGAGGTAGTACCTGTTTGAGCCTGCTTGCTAGTACCTTTGTGGTGATTTTGGCACAGGTATTGATCAGTGTGATTGGCTTGAATTGAGTGATTCTCTGTGGATCTTTTATTTTTTGTATCAATGCATTCATGCCTTTGTTGTGATGTGGAGGGAAATTCCCTGATTTGAAAGTATTTTGAATCATTTGGGTGAGTTGTTTGCTCACTGTCTTCCACTTTTTCTCGAACAAAGTGATAACGTACCTCCACGTGCTTGGTTCTTGCATAAAACACTGAATTTTTCGCCAGACATATCATTGATTGATTATCACAATGTAGCTCCATTGGATAGTCCATTGATTGATAAAGATAACTGTAGCTGCTTTATCCATTCACCTTCTTGTGCTGCCATTGTTGCTGCATAGTACTCAGCTTCAGTAGTTGACAAAGAGACAGTTGGTTTTTTGTTGCACTAAGAGATTACACGACATTCAGGTTTGAACACATATCCAGTGGTTGATCTTCGAGTATCATGGTCTGCAGCATAGTCGGCATCACAATATCCCACTATCTTGCATGTGCCTCCCTTTTTATATAGTAGTCCTAGGTTAAAAGTTCCTTTAACATACCTGAGTATGCGTCAAACTACATCTAAGTAAGGTTTTCTTGGATTTGCCATGAATCGACTAGCCACTTTAACAGCAAATGCTATATCAGGTCATGTTATTGTCAGATAAATCAAGCTTCTCACAAGTTATTGATACATTGTTGGATCTTCTAACTCGCAACCTTCTTCTGAACAAAGTTTAGTATTCACCTCCATTGGGGTAGAAACTAATTTGTAGTCAAACATTCCAAACTTATATAACAAGTCTTTAACATACTTTTGCTGATACAAGAACAATCCTTCTTTAACTCGCTCTACTTCAAGTCCAAGGAAATGCTCCGACTCACCAAGTTCCTTCATTTGGAAGCGCATTGAAAGATTACTTTGAATCTACTGAACATCTTTTTCATTATCACTAGTAATGATAAGATCATCGGCGTAGACAAGCACTATTATCGACTTTCCATTCTTTTTTTTCATAAACAAGCTTGAGTCTGCTAGAGCCACTGTGTATCCACTGTGTATTAAGAATTCAACAATCTTACCATACTATGCCCTTGGCGCTTGCTTTAACTCATTAAGGGCCTTCTTTAGTTTACATACATAGCCTGCATGAGCATTGTCTTCAAATCCTTGAGATTGCTCCATATATATTCCTCTGTTCAGTTCTCCATACAAGAAGGCATTATTTTCATCCATATTCTAGAGTTTCTAAGATTTATTAGCTGCATAGGCAAGCAAGACACATACCGTTATGATATTTACTACTGGACTAAATGTTTCATCATAGTCTAGCCCATACTCCTAAGAAAACCCTCGTGTAACTAATCGAGCCTTGTACCTTTCAATCATTCCATCAGGTCATCTCTTTACCTTCAAAACCCATTTGTAAGAAATTGGTCGTGCATTCTTGGGTTCTAGCACTAAGTCCCAAGTTTGATTATCTCTTAATGCTTGAATTTCTTCATCCATTGCTTTCTTATAGTCTAAGCTTTGTGATGTTTCTTTATAGATTGTTGGCTTAACTATTTCATTTTCTTCCGTTAATGCTGCAGTTGCATACTTGGGATTCGGCCTTCTTTTTCTAATTGACCTGCATCAAGAATGTTGAAGAACTTCTTGTTCTTCTAGCTCTTTTAATTGATATGATCTTTCTTCTTCAAAAGTTATACGATGCACTCCAGTTTGTCATGGATTTCTCCTTGATGACATGTCACCAATCTCTACCAACTCTTCTATTGATCTTACTTCTTCAACTGACTCTTATGATTTGTCAATCTTAAATGGCTCTTAATTCTTTTTTGTAGCTTTTCCTCTATTGGTTCATAATCAAGTAACAAAATTGCTTGTGGCAACCACCATAACGATGCCTCATCGAATACCACATTTCTAGATAGATAGCATTGATTTGTTATTGGATTACAACATCTCCAACCTTTTCGTTCGCTGTCATATACCACGGATATACATTAAATTGCCTTTTTCTCAAACTTACTTTGCAGGTGGTCTAGTACAAACACATAGAAAACATAAACAAATACTCGAAAATGACTAACTGTGGGTTTGATCTTCCACATTTTTTCAAATGGTGAGATAAACTACAATCGAGCTTGAGGCAATCTGTTTATAACATGTACTGCTATCTTCATACACTCGGCCAAAAATCTAGGTGGTACACTTTTGGCATGTAGCATGCTTTTGCATATTTCTGCCAAGTGGCGATTTTTCCTTTCAACAATTCCATTATGTTATAGGGTGCTCGGACAACTGAATTACCTAAAAAATTTATTTTCTCATAGGTAGTTAAAAAATGTTTTAGATGTATACTCTCCCTTATTTTCTATAAAAAGGTATAATATTCCTCTCCCTACTTTTTTTCCACTCTTTCTTTGAACTCCTTAAATTTGATTAATGCTTCATACTTTTCTTTCATAAATTCAACCCATACGTACCTTGAATAATCGTTAATAAATGTAATCATGTATTGAAATCCACTAATGGATGGTTATTTCACTCATCCAAAAATGTCAGAATGGATCGACTCAAGCAGCATCTTAGTTTGGTATGTAGATTCTTCGTAAGGGAGTTGATGTGCTTTTCCATATTGGCATCCAGCACATATTGTATCATCACGAACATCTAACTGAGGAAGACCTTTAAGCAAGGACTTCTTCATTATTTCCTTCAGCTTATGATAACTCACATGCCCAAGCCTTGCATGCCACAGATCAAGTTTCTTATTTTTTTTGTCTTATTTATATATGTCATTTGTGCAGACATAACATAGATAGACTTTATACGTTGCCCTTCTATGATGGATATACTTATTGGCTTCAAACTTTAGTACACCTTAATACATAATTTCCTAAAGATGTGAGTTGTGAAATTGAGAGTAAATCTTTCTTCATACCTAGCATACGGTAGACATTGCTTGACTCCACCTTGTGAGGATTGTATTGAGGCACTATTATAGTATGGCCGATGTGAGTGATTGGCAGCTTAGAATTATTTGTTGTGACCATGACCCGTCTTCCATTATATTCTGCTAGATTAATCAATTTGTCTTTATCTCTTATTATATGGTTAGAGCACCCGGAATCAGCAATCCAATCATCACTGTAGTTAATTAGCTCATCCTTCATCTTTATGAATGCAGATTCTTCCATTTGCTCATCCATGTAAGAAGTTTCATTCTCTCCATTCTCTTCTACTGCTATAGATGCTTGAAGATCCCATTCTTCTTCACTATCTTTATCATTCTGGGTGGAAGTTGTAGCATTGCCTTCAACTCTATTGAATCAGCAGTCCCTAACGTGGTGTCCTCTCTTGCCACAATTGTAGCATTGGTTGTTCTGCTGTCGGTAATTTTTTTCTTCATTATTTCGAACCTCTTGAGCTCCCCCTTATTAAGAACATCTTCTTTCTTTGTTTTTCCATCAACCATCCAGTGACTTCCCTGTATTATCATCAGCACGTCCCGTAACAATTTTGCTTTTCCCTTTATATGCCCTTTGCTTACTGAACAAGGCTATCTCCTTTTCCTTTAATAAGACTTTAGACATTTGGTTGTCTAAGGTCTCTTGATTGACAAGAATATTTTCTAACTCTGTAAAGGTTGGTTCTTTGGCCCAACCACAAGTTGCAGTGACAATAGCATTATATTTTGGTCATAAACCATAAATAATGATTCTCCTCATTCTAGTCTCTGTAATTGCATTTTGAGGATCTAATTTTGAAATTTCTTCACAAAGAGATTTAACTTTTGTAAAATATTCACTTACCAAAATATTTTGTTGCGAGACTGATAGGAGCTCATTTTCTACTCGTTGAAGCTTTGTGTCATTCGTCCTAGTGAACAGTGTTGCTAGAATATCCTATGCCTCCTCAGGTGTTTTTGCATCCTTGATGCGGTGTAACAGGCCATCCTTAATTGTCACAGATGGTACGTACATAGCTTTGTCATCTTTAATCTTCCATTTATTTAATTCTTCTGTGTCTGTGGGTGGTGTGGTATTGTCACCACTAACAATACTCTATAAAGCTTATCCAAGCAAGTAGCATTTCATTCGCAAGCTCCAATTGTTATAATTAGAGCTATTAAGTTTTTCAATAGTACTTACCAAACTCACAATATCTACCATTATAACTTGGTGATGCCCAGCACTTAACGAAGTTAATTTAGTCCCAAACCAACTAGATTTACAGTCACTGACTGTAGACAGATAGAATTTTTACAATGTCAATCATTGGCAAAAGCTCCTTGCACAACGATTTTGACGACTTAATAGTATGGTTCACTTGTAGACCAACTTGTGCTCTGATACCATTGATGTTTATCATAATGAGTGAAGGACTCAATTGAAAAGAAACTCAAAACACAATATATTAATTGTAATATTTTACAAACAATATTCACACAAAGTTTCCACTCACTCACAACACACACCTCACTTTGCACTCACTCACAATTAATTGTTGGTCACTCAAACACACTTCACTTTATGCCTCACTGTCACTTATTAATTGTTGTTCACACATACACGTACACGACTTATGGAGCTTAGCTCCTCTTATAGATATCCTAAGTTGGTTATCAACCAACTTTTAACCTTTCTATAATATTCTAGATATTATTATAGGATATTATGGAAGGTTTGTATAATAAAATATTATTTATGTATATAGGACAAATATGAAAACTCTAGAGAGATCAAGAGAGTTGTCTGTGACTTCTTAACACTTTAATCCAACGTAATATGTTTATAAAAGAGAAGAATTATCCAGTAAAAAATAAACCTCATATATTTAAAATAACACAAAATATATATTTATATATATATACACACAAGAATAAGCAGACAACAATATGAAAGTAAAGATAAGATATCCACAATTTTACTAAATTGGCTAAAAAGATAAACTATAAATTTATAATGTTAAGATAGAATTTGAGTCAACTTTAAACACACATTTTATGGACAAATATAAACTAAATTTAGAATAAGTAAAATGTGAATTTATCTAGATTACATAGTCCTTTTAAATAACAAACTATATATATATATATAATCATCAAGTGTTTGCACTAATAAGCCATATGTGTGCCTAATTATTCATGAGTGCTCTAGAGATTGGCCAATCCTCATAGGAACAACCCCATTCTACACTTATATATGTGACTCCTAGTGTATAACGCAATCAAATACACCACCCATAAAGGATATATAATTCATTAAGAGCCCAACTTATTCTCACTTAAGTTGCATTTTAGCACTAATTACACATTATAAGAAGGATATAACTATTTGATAGTGCCTTTCAAAATTAATCAATAACTTAGATATTACCCATATAAACCTAATTTATGGGATCACTAATTAGATAGGTTGGGTTATCATTATTGTTGATATCTTGTATTGGCTTTAGTCATATTCTCATTGATGTTTCAAATATTTGTTTCTTTCCCAGTGATTCAGGATCGTCCAAATTCATTTCTAACTTTACATAATCAATGGATATGATGTAATGTAACTCAATTGCATCAGAGATAACAATGTAGAAATTAATAACATCATTCTTATGTTGTCCCTTAACCACAACCCTACAATTTTGGCTTATAAGGTGACTGTCGCGTAATTTTATATGAAATTTGGCTATTAACAATACAACCTGTATATTTTTTCCCATACATATGAGGCCCGCATGTCAAAATATATAATGTTATTGTCGCTTCTGTCAATTTATGGTTATGTAACTGCATCATCTGTAGAAAAAAAATATATAACTAAAAGTTAATGTTGTAATCTCACCTATAATATTCATTTATTCATACTATCACATGAATAAGTTACTCGTGTCCTAAACCATGATGGAAAGTTTATCTTGTGTCTTTCTTCAACATTAACCCCGCCTTTACTTCTAATGTCACGTTTGTGCTCTCTATTTAAAAATGTAAATTAATGTTAAAAAAAAGTAAAGGTTGAATGATAAATTTTAATATGAAATAATGAATGAGAAGTAATATACATACTCCATATATAAATTGACTTGCACATAGTTGTTCAAAATATACCAATGATCAATATCAAATTCGTCTTTAGCTAACTCTACATATTTTTGTTCCAAGTGACTTTTTTTAGGAGAAAACTAACAAACTACCATCTTGATCGAAATCGAAGTTATGTTCTTATCTATTAAATCGTGTCTCCACGTTGTTTAAATATATAAAACAAAATTTCAAGCATTATAAGCCTCTGCAATAAAGCCTTTAGGTCCAGCTTTATTGCGCAAGTAGAGCTTAAGAGAGCCTAAAAACCTAAAAATTATTAAAACTTAGCATTTGTTACTAAAAAAATATCTAAAGAAAAAATGTATAATTGAATACAAATTACCTTTCAATTAGGAACATCAATCAAAATTAAACTTGTCCATAAAGTTTTGCCTCACTTGCCAAACGAATCATAACACAAAGAATGATGGCGGGAAAACTAGTTAAGCTTACATAGAATCAATGCTGTCTTTTTTCATTTTTTTTTAAGTTCTTCTAGTTTGTGTGTCTTGCAACATAATTACTTAAAAAATCACCCATTTTTTCCAAAGTTATGGACACATTCTTTGATAGACACCCACTATTCCAAAATAATGTAATCGTTGCAAAAGTACATGACAATCATAGCTTTTCAACTCAAAAACTTTTCCCTCTTTAGCATGGAGACAATGGGCTATATTAGAGGCATACTAATCAAGAAACTTAACTAGTTTAAGAAATTGACAAAAACCGTGTTTCTCCTTTTTTGACATAGTGTAACATGCAGGTGGAATCATATATTCTCACAAATATTTTTTAAATATCTATGACACTAAGATTATACCTCAATAGCAAATCCTTCTAATATGGCAAATTGAAAATGATGTATTTTTTATTCCAATTAAGATCAAGAAGAGTTCGCTTTCTCTTTGTATTATGTGGGTGTTTTATAGTTATAAACTCTTACAATTGTGATAATTGATTAAGCACATCAACACTTGACAAGTGCAAAGGAGCTTCACTATATTATACTTTGTCTTTAAAAAATTTGCTTCTCCACCATATATGTCTATATGCCAAGTATTGACGATGTCCCATATAACATATTTTACTTTATAGCCTCATTAAATGAGTTTATGTTTACACATAGGATATGTCATATACCTTTTAGTACTCTATCTAGACAAGTTGTGATAAGATGGAAAATCATTTATAGTCCATAAAACAGTCGCATGCATTCTAAATTATTCATCTTCAGCAACATCATAAGTTTCTAATCCAACCTCCTGGAGATGTTTTAAATCATCAATTAGTGGTCACATGTATTTGTCAATATCCTGACCAAAAGTAATAGGTCATGGAATAAGTGAAGATAATAAGAAAAAAGACTCCTTCATACACTTCCATGGGGTAAATTATATAGAATAAGAATTATCGACCACATACTATAAGTACTCATATTATCAAATGGATTAAATCCATCAAAGGCTAACCCAAGTTAAAGATTATACAACCCTCTACAAATTATGGAAACTTCCCATCACAGTCTAACATCAACTCATTTAATGAGGCTACGAAGTAAAATTGTGATAAGATGGAAAATCATTTATAGTCCATAAAACAGTCGCATGCATTCAAAATTTTTCACCTTCAGCAACATCATAAGTTTCTAATCCAACCTCCTAGAGATGTTTTAAATCATTAATTAGTGGTCACATGTATTTGTCAATATCCTTACTAAGTGAAGATAATAAGAAAAAAGGCTCCTTTACACACTTCCATAGGGTAAATTATATAGAATAAGAATTATCGACCACATGCTATAAGTACTCATATTATCAAGTGGATTAAATCCATCAAAGGCTAACCCAAATTGAACATTATAAAACCCTCTACAAATTATGGAAACTTCCCATCACAATCTTTCTATGCCTTTAAGTATGTTGGATGACACATAATGTTATCATCAATGTGTTTCCTTTTGTGCCACCTCATATTTATGATTGTTTTTGTTGACAAAAAAAAACCTTGTAGTCGTGATTTAATAAGGAAGTATCTCAAGATTTTATAAGGTATCTTTTTTCCTTTTCCATAATCCACTTGTTACCTTGATGTACCACAAATAGGACATTCTTGAAGATCTATAATGTCCTTCCAAAAGATAGCATAATTATATTTACAATCATATATTGATATATATCCTAATCTAAGGTCCCTTAACAATTTTTTTGCTTTATTGTAAGATTTGGGCAATTTGTAGCCAATCGTTAATGTATCATTGAGTAACTTAATCAACATGTGAAAAGATTTGTTACTCCACCTATTGTATACCTTTAAATGCAACTACTTCAAAACAAAAGATAGTTATAAGAAATTAGAGCACCCTAAATATAATACTTCTTAAGCTACTTTCAATAATTTCTCAAAATTATCTTCTGTAATTCTACCAAATGTATTAGGAAAAGATTTTATCATTCAAAGTCTCCGTATAATTCCCATATCCTCTAACATTTCTGTAATCCCATCATTTACATCGTCATTAATATCACTATCTTCTACATCATTATTATTATCACCATCATCTCCTTTATTAACACTTCTAACATTACTTGCTTCAAAACGTTTACTATGATAAATCCATGGAGTGTAAAATTTATCTATGTCCCATATTAGCCAGTGATTATGCCACATCTTCACTTTGATTGTTGAAATTTAAACAATATATGCATGGAAAACGAATTTAATATTTTAAACTCATTTGGTCTTTTACAAATTTCATGAAAGTCTTCACTCCATCTAAGTATTGATTGGACATTTTCGATAAGACATCCAACTTTTGTTCATGTAGCTATATAATTATAAGTTACTATATTACTAAATGCAATTTTAATTTATAAAAAACATAACGGTAAATCAAAATTGACATACCAAGTTTGAATTATACCAATGAATGAAATTGGTTGGCAGACTATGACAAACCTTAAAATAAGATATATATGACAACATAATATTACAATAAGCATATCGTGAGAAACTCTATTCAATGAAAAACATATATAGTATGGTGTATGAGAATAAGAGTATGATTGTAGTCCCCAATCATTCATCAAAACCACTCCTTAGCATTGCCTATCCTAACCTTTCTAATCCTTATTAGTAGACGAAAGTGTGGAGGATCTACTCAATTCATCCCAAGATAGAATTTAAAATTAACTTGGAGAGATATCTCCTAAACACACAAGTGTGTTCATTTTTATAGAGCAAGAATGTAAAAACCACTTCCAAATATGTCCTAACATGTCATTATGATTATATACATATCTAAAGCAGGTTTTATATGTAATATATTGTGTTACATTACTTATATTTTGAATTGAAGAAGTTTGAAGCTTATTTCTAACATTATTTTACAAAGTTTTTAATACTTCTAATACTTCCCAATAATCTTGTCAACAGACCTTTTATCAAAAACAGAAAAGATAAACATCATAAGAACAAATAGTATAAATATAAGATTTTCAAAAACACTCAAAGATTCATATTTACATCCTCAATTTGAGGTGATCGATAGAGAGAAAATAAAAATATCGAATCTTTTCATATCTAGTTTGTTAAAATGGGAAAAAGTTTTGGAAAATTGACTTAGATAGATAGATAGATTAAAGGTTGTATGAACTAGAAAAGGGATCAGTTGAAGAATTAAAGTAGAGTAAAGAAGAAGAATATAGATAGATAGATTAATAACATATGCCCCCCACCCCCGACTCTTAAAACCAAGACTTCTATCAGCCATTAGTTTTGTTAAAATGAGGCGGTGAACTTATAAGGGATCCCTATAAGTTTTTTGTATTGCAAAAAATCATTTGGTACTAAAAAAATATTACAAAGGAGATCAAGTGAAGATAACGACAACCTCTTACAAATGAAAATATCATTCTTAAGTTAGGTCCATTTTTAAAAACTCAAAAGAAAAATGTAAGTTACATTGATAGCACCAAGTTGTTCGATGATGTCTTATATTTATAAAATTATAAGAAGAAAAAAAAGTGTATACTATTTGCAACTCTAACTAAAT
Organism: Erythroxylum coriaceum; assembly: GCA_026874005.2. NCBI lineage: Eukaryota > Viridiplantae > Streptophyta > Magnoliopsida > Malpighiales > Erythroxylaceae > Erythroxylum > Erythroxylum coriaceum. Next base: position 6,656,807 of record JANQAP020000014.1, read on the forward strand.
AAATTTCTACACATATAAGAAGTTAGTGCATTTTTGGACAATCATGCAACTTGATGGATTGTTACTCTACAGAAAGCCATACATATTGTATCATATTATGAGCAACATAATAGACTATTCTCATTTGATTATGCTATTATCGACTTCATTTTTTCACTATTATAGATTGGGAAACAATTTAAACTTTTTATAGGTCCCTATTCCACAAATATTTCTAGATGTTCCACCTTAAAAAGAGATTAAAGATGTTAAAATAAGTCCCCTAGTTAATTTTATTATCATTTCTTGTAGGAGTCTTTTATCACTACACTTAAGTTCAATGCATAGTTCTCTTACCTTAGTATGGTTGCAACATTTCTAACCAAAAATCAAGCTACTAAAAGGATGCTTATGATCAATTAATGATTATGGAACATATGGTTTGTGCACATGATTGATATTCCAATTCCAAGCTATAGGCTAAATGATAGAAGAAAATGGTCTATGATTGTACAATTTTAAATGCCATTTATTCATAGCACAATTAAGGTACATTTTCAAAGCCTAATGATTCAACCAACTCAGATATGCTCTATTTTCTAGCCATCTTATAACTGAAGAGGTGAGTCTTTATTCAGAGATCACCAATATATGATTGACCTTATTCTACCAATAAAAATCCATGCCTTTGTTTTAAATTGAGAAAAAAATCTCAATAGATGATTGGAACTACAAGAACGTATACACAAAAGAAATAAATTGTGAATTTATGTCAATTACTTTAAACAAACTCATCGAAATCTTCAAAATACACTAAAATATTGTATGTTTTAATTTCTTTAACCAAGAAAATTATAAGATTGCAGTTAGCATTGGCTCAAGTGAAGGTCTTCAAGCTTGGTACATGCAATAAACTAAACATATGAATCAAGATAAAGGATATGCCAAATAATATACCGATAGGATAATAAAGTCTAAAACTTCCTCCAAAAGTAGCAATGGCACCTAAAACTACAATCAGTGGAGGAAGTTGCCAACAAATGCAGTGTTGCATAAAGTTAGGATAAGAATTAACCACAATTGCTAACGAGAGCAATATAGTCTAGTGAACCACACTACAAGTACAAAAAATGTGTACTTTGTATCAAGTGAATAGGGTAAAGCAAATGGGAACAATGGTGATAAATAGAGGTGGGTATACAGAGAGAGGTGGGTATAAGTGAGAAAAGGAAGCATATTAGTCTATTATTCGCACCTACCAGAAGCCAATTAACACTTACTACAACTCTACATTAACTAAATTTACTCGACCCTAACTTACA
>JANQAP020000014.1:6864646-6876655 GCA_026874005.2 Erythroxylum coriaceum
ACAACATAAAAGAAACTTTAGTGCCAAAAGTTTTCATCGTTGAAAGCCCATAAATCGTTGTTAATATTGATTAGCGATGAAAATATTTTCGAGTAGCAAAAAATATTAGTGATGATTTAGCGGAAATGTTGTCCGTAGTTTTTTCCTACGAAGAATTGGTGAAGATTTTTGCAATGAAAATATTTCGTGTTCGTAGCGAAAAGCCATAGGGAACGATATACCAAATCATCGCCAACAATTTTTTGGTACGCTTAATTTTCGTGGCAAAAAGTTATTAGCTACGGTATAGGGAATGTAGCTAAAAATTTTTAGCAACGATTTCTGTGACATAGCTCATTATTTTTAGTGACAAAAGTGAAGCGCAGCCAAAAGTTATTAGCAACGATTATGTAGGTGTAGCAAAATTTCTTTAGCTACATTTTTGGAAACGTATACTTAATTGCTGAATTTAGAATACAAAGTTTTTCTTTATATTTTTTTGATTTCGTTGTGGACATGTATTTGCATAGTGACCTTCTTCTTTACATAACCAACATTTACGTGTTTTCTTATTTTAAGGACAATATTTTTTCTTTGGTTTAAATTGTCTATAATTTTTTCTTCTAAAAATCTTTTTATAAGGTTTAAATGGGGACCTTTTATAATTGTGTTTAGGATATTTTCGCCACTTATATTTATCTTTAGGTTTTCTTTGTTTTGAATGAAAAGAATCGCATCCATATTGTTAAGGTACTTTTGAATATTTTAAACAACATAATTGAATATCGGTATGTCTTAATTTGTTTCTTTAGTTTGGCTTCTAAACATTTTCGTGATAATACCTCTTTTACTATTGAAATAGCTCCTCTTAAATTGTCAGCTACTAAATTATCTTGTTGTTTTATTAAAAATAATTCTTTTATTATTTTATTTATAGGATAAGGTAATTTCTGTTTAAAGATTTGTATATAAATTCCTTGTTCAGGACGTCTTAATTTATAATAATATTTTTTATATTCACAAATATATTCTTCTAAATAATAAAACAAATATCACAGATTCTTATATTATTTAGATGCCATAATGCATTTTTTCTTTCTTCATTTTCAATTTCTTGTTTATATGAAGCTATATATTTTCCTATAAATTCTTTATAAATTTCATTGGTTACTACTTGAAAAGCTTTTATAGGTTTAATAGCATTAAGAAATTTAATGGTATTTTTATTCGTATTTCATCATCTAATAAAAAATTTAATATTATACCTGTTGTTTTATAGGTGATAAAATTCCATAAAGTACTTATATTAGTTATTCCTTCAAAAGGTTTTTCGAGTTAGATAACTAATGCTAATCTATTAGACCATTCAAGTAATAATTTTTCTAGAGATAAAACACAGTCTAAATTAAGAATTCCATCTGATCCTAATGCTTTGGTGTATATTTTGTATGAAATTTTCATATTTTACTATCTTTTCTGTAGTATTCAAAACAATTTAATTCTTCTTGTTCAATCGGTCTATAATTCCAATCATATTTTTATTGATTTTCTCTTTTCTTTTTTCTCCATTTTGGCTAGTTTCAGGTTGTTCAACAAATTTTGGTTGTTCCATATATACTTCTTGATCTGATTTATATCCATAAATTATTTCGTCTTGATCAGTGATAGGTTTTATAAGTTCATATTTTAAAGAATTATTTTCTTTATCTAATGTTAGTCTATTAACTAATTGGGTAATTTCTTCTAATTGAATTGTTATATTTTTTCTATATCTTCCATGGTTTTACTAGAGTTATGTTTGGGTTTGATGAGTGTGTTGGCTTTGATACCACTTTTTCTAGTTTTTCTAGTTTTGCCTCTATTTGATCTAGTTTTTAAAGTAATTTTTCATGACATTTACAGTCAATATTTATTATTCTATTATTAATTTTAGTAATTAAAGATTCTAATATTTTGTGAATATCATTAAATTCATTAAATTTTTGTGATTAATTTTGATTTTTATTTAGTAATGGTTGTATTACAATTAATCCTTTAATTGACTTTCAATATTAATTTATTTATCTAATAATTCAGATAATTGCTTAGTAACACTCATAATGTATTCTTAAGATGATAATTCTTGAAATTGTCTTTTAATATTAACTAATTCATCAACTAATTGTTCTATATTCTTTTTTTCATTTGATGTTCCAGGTTCAGTAAACCTAATAGGTTTTTCTAATCATATAGATTGTGATCATAAAAGACTAGGTTCTTGTTTAATTATTTTATTTTTACATAAAGATAAGTGAGGAATATCATTTAAACTTGTTATGTTTTGTAATTTTATAGGATAATTAATATTTGGTAATTCTCTTAAGTTAGTTCTTAAATTTATTCCAACTTTTGCTACATCGTTAAATAATTGGTCGATATAACTACGAGCTGTATTTTTAAATTCAACACTATAATGAGAATTAGTTAAAGCATAACTTATTTGATAAGTAATTTAAAAAGGATATTGTCCCATTGTCATTAAATTTTCTTGAAAAAATTTATAGGCTATAGTAATTGTTTCATCTAAATTTTGTGATTATAAAGGAATTCCTAATTTAAGGCGAGTATTAAATTTGATTTTTCCATAAGCTAAATTTCCATTTATGATTCCAATCACTTGATCTTTTAAATCAATCATTCTTTCATCAATTATAGCCACTCTTATGGGATAATCTATTCCTTCTCAAAAGGTGGATTTTAACAAAATTTGGATTGTAGAAAGATGTATTCATCCAATTTTAAGTCTCTTTTCTTCATGTTGAGCAAATGCTCTTTGTTACGTTATATAGAGAGGGCGCTTAGTCGCATCCAACAACTAAAAAGTGAAAAGAAAAAAAGATAATGATAAAGATAAAAGAACGATAAAAGTAGATTCCTGAAGTATTGTCTGGAGAATATGATTTTTCTATTAGAGTGGCCGACAGTTGGCCTATAATAATTGAATGCTTTTTATAAAGCTATTACATTTTATTCTTCGATATACATCTATAGATGAGGTGTCATCTTTGTCTTGTTCCTTGGATGTTGAAGAGCATTGTGGACATTTATGAGTTGGATATTGACGAAATTGTTGACAAATTGCAATTTCCCAAATTACATTTTCCTAATCTTCTGATAGAGTGGTGAAGCCTCCTTATAATGTTGAAAATAAATCTTCCAATTGTTTGATAATCTGAAGTGAGTCTTTGGAGATGTTTGCCTTATAGCTTGATGTCATCAATAAGTTGGGTCCTCTGTAATTCAACTTGATCATTGATTCTTAAGTAGTTTTGATGCTTTGATTGTAGGCCCCTTCGAGGCAATGTAGGTTGAGCTAATTGATGAGATCCCAATCAAAGTCATATTTTGGAGGATCATCAATAGGTGGATACATTCCATTGCTAATTGTAATTTGTACATAAGCCATACTAGATAGTTGTATGTCTGAGTCTTGGAATTTTTCTTTTTTCTTGAAGATAGGGTAACTACTAAATACTTTGATAAAAATTTCCCTTTCCTTTGCAAAACGTTCTTTGTAGTTTTTTACTGCAAGGATGAATCCTGTTGGAAATTTAGAAAGGATATTTAGATTGGTTAAATAAATGGTATCTAATAAGCCACTTTGAAAAAATAGGTAAGTGGTGAGTGCATCAGCTTATTATTGGTGACATTTTTAATCCATGTTATTATATATAATATTTAGATTTTTGGTTTATAAGTTAGTATACAAAAATATAATAAAAATAATTAGAAATTAGAAGCATTTTATTTAGATTTTTTGTTTATAATTTAGTATACAAAAATATAATAAAAATAATTAGAAATTAGAAATTAAAAGCATTTTATATAAACAATAAAATATCATTAAATGTTAATTACAAATGTTAACAAAAGTAGTTATGTACAAAATAAAATTACAAATATTAAGACTCGTTTTCATCATCACTACTTACATAATTCAGACTAAGTAATTGTTTTACATACTTTTCAAGCTTAGCCAACTTTTTTTCATTATGTTGTAACTATTGTTAATTACGTTCTAATTTAGCCTTTATCGACTGATTCTGCTTGAAGATGGTCAATATATGGTGGTCTTGATGAGGATAAAGCAGTTGGTTTAGGCTCAAGCCCATGACCTTCGATGTAGTCGGATCTTATACCAAACACCTTGCTACAAATGTCATCTACATTTGGCTAATTTTTATCAGACATTGATGTTTGCAGCAACTCCTACATCTTATTCTAAAATTTAACAAACAAAATAAATATTTAATTCAAATATTATTAGTTAGTACTATATAAATAAATAAACTTAAAATTTAAACAAATTTTTATACTTACATAATTATTGTGCGCTTCTTCAAACATCTCACCTTCATCTTCTTTGTAATGTGTCAGTATGTAGAGTGTGATCCTATCACACTCTTCTCCATGTAGTTTCTTTTGACTCTATTTTATAGAGAAAACAATTCAAAACATAATAAATAATATTGTATTGCTAATATAATTATAACTTGTAAACAAAGAACTCACATATTCATTTCACATGACAATAAATGATTTAGAGCCTTAGTTGTGAGGAATTTTCATTTTTCCTCTATTCAACTTGGCCTTCTCACACTTTTGTTAAATAAAGGAAAAAATAGTTATTAAATCTTGTAACAAGATTAATGGAAGCAAATGTGAAATGAAAGAAAATGAAATTGAATGTTGGGAGAGGCCCAATAATCACACAAATTATTCCAATTTTTTGGAGACATCTGTTACGAAACATGTCTCTCTTTTCCTCCTGATCTGAAGAAAAAGATTTCTAATATCTATACAGTCAATAATGACGATCATTGATCCTTTGTTTCAAAAGTGAAGTGACACAATTTGAAACATTAGGGTTGTCGATATTGCTAATATTCAACTTCATCTGTAAACAACAATTAGAAGTGTAATTAATGTTTAAATAAGTAAAAGAATATTGTATATAATTAAATAATTGAATTTTTATCGAAACTTTGTCCAAAGCATTCTCTAGCAAGTTGTGTTCTTTCAACTGCTTGGCATACTTAATACAAGGCAATTCATTTCTAACAGTTACCCCTAACTTATTATACAATTTTACATATTGAATCTTATCTTCAGGATGACCTTAAGACGTATTAATATCTACAAATAACTTACTGTTCATTGCAACATTCATATATTGCAACTCACAACCTTTACTTATACCACTACTTCTTTTTCTAGTAGTAGTATTAGAACCTGACAATAAATGAATAATGATAAGAAAATACACATTAAACATGTAAATATATATTTAAGCATAAGTCTAATTATAGGTGTTAAACATTAACACACCTACAGATCCTTCAGTACTAGTTAAGGCAGATGGAGGTTATTATTGAGTTGGTTCATTGATGGATGAGGTCGATTGTTATTGTTGGCTAGGATTTGATTGATGCGGTTATTGTGGAGAAGGATCTTATTAATGTGGTTGTTTTTGACTAGGGACAACTTCAATAGTTATCACCTTCTTTCCTTTGTTTCTACCAAGTGTCATTATATTAGATATATATAATTCAAATATGAATATTAAGCATAAACATAAGTCAAACATCAACTATACACATAAACATAACTCAAACATCAACAATCCGCATGAACATAAGTTAAACATCAACATTTCGTATAAAAATAACTTAAACATCGACGTTCCGCATTAACGTAACTCAAATATCAACAATATGCATAAACATAAGTCAAACATCAACAATCCGCATAAACATTCAATCCGTATAAATATAACTCAAACATCAACATTCCACATAAACATAACTCAAACATCAACATTTCACATTAATGTAACTTAAATATCAACAATACACATAAACATAAGTCAAACATCAACAATTCGCATAAGCATAACTCAGGCATCAACGATCTGCATAAACATATGTCAAACATCAACATTCCGCATAAACATAACTCAAATATCAACATTCTACATTAACGTAACTCAAATATCAACAATACGCACAAACATAATTCAAACATCAACAATCCACACAAGCATAACTCACAAAGCAACTTCTTGCATTAACATAACGAAAAACATCAACAATATACATAACCATAACTTAAACATTGACCTTCCATGCTTGTTTGATTAAAGCCTACTAACTATTTGATGAAATGTTTGTTAGAGAATGAAGGCTACTTCTGCAACGGATGTTTATGTCCATATTTACCATATGATTGCTTTTACACCAAATCTTTACAACTTATAGTATATAGATGTGTCCATACAAATGACTTGATTTCAACATATAATGAGGCTATGATTAGACATAATAATTAAAAGTGAAATGGTCAAAACCAGAAATATTAGCAAGGCATGAAAATATGTATAGGTAACAAATGTATAAGTTTGAATATTTCATTCAACTCACTTGGGATTGGTTAATTACTTCATTTCCCATTACATTGAGTTTTCTTGTTACTACCTTCTTACTTTTTCTTTTTTTGGTACTTTTTTTAAGAATACTAAACCAAAATTCTTTAAACCATAACACAATAGGTAAGGATGTTTAAATAGAGAATTTGGATTTTAATATAGTTATAAAATAAAAGAATAAGGTTATGGCTCAAAGGAGCTAATTAGGGATATAGAATTGGAGTGGGTTCTTAATTTAAAACTTGTAAACCAATGAAAGCCTCTTTTTATTCTTATAGCCTTTTTTATTCTTATACATTTCCTATATCAATTAGGTCTTCAAATGTTCCAAGAAAGTTCTAGAGAAATATCCTAATATAAGACAATACACTCCAAAGGAAATACATATTGATTTGAGTGTTTCAAATTTTTATGGCTCAAAATCTTAAAATTTATTTGAAATCACTTCAACGTTAAATGATGCCTTATCGTTTGATTAGCAAAGTTTATAAAAGTGCATACTGCTAGCTAATTTAACCGTTCAACATATTTTTACTCTTATTCTTAAAAGACCAAATCTTTTAGCATACACACATTTGAATTTATTGAAAATATATTTTATGAAACCATATATATAATGGACTAGCTCAAAACTAACGAGTTAATTTTTGAGATAAATTAAAAGCTAAATCATAATTACACAGCTATTTACATTAGAGGATTTTGCAAGGGATGTTTATGCTTCCCTTAAACATAGTACATACAAACTTAACATTCTCAACCTTATCATTAAATGTAGTCTTACTTAATAAATCATAAAATTAACATTGCTAGAATTTTGGAACATTCAAATAAGAAGTCTTCTATTGACTTTTCATAATAAAACTGTTAATATTAATTCATCATGAAATGTCAATTTGGTGACTAGTTTCCAATGGTGGAAATGAGCTTTGTTAGGAGGAATATGACAAAATTCTCCCTAATGAAGAACAATCGATGCACAACAAATCTCCTCATCAAACATTAATCACTACTTGCCTTCCATGGCTGATCTTCTTCTTAAAGGTTTTTAGTATCATCTGAACTATCTCTCTTCCTTTATTATCTATATCTCATTTTTTATTAGGAAGCAATTATATGAACATCTGATTGTATATACTATATGTTGTGTTAAGCTTCCTCGAGTCTTCAAGAAAATATAAATAGAAGTGGAGGTGACGGTGATGTCCCGATGGTCCCTACAGGATTAGGAAAATTGATTATTTTGGAAAAGTAGTTTATTACAAAAACTATGCTTGTTCATTGTGACGATGATGGAGTTTATCAGTTAGGTATGCATGTGTTCAAATATGAGTTCCTAATACTGTTTGATTTAACTTTGATTGTTTTATACTATTTGCTCATTAGGTGAAATGCATAGTACTTACGGCTCATCTAATACTGTCATCGTTGATTGCATCTGGGAAATCGTTGACTACATTTGGGAAATTGTTGACTGTATCTTCTGCAAATTTAGTTAAAGCAAATATGTTGTTGGAAGAGGGTGTCAATAAACTAGACCCTAAGGGAAGATGTTTAACTGTTTAAATTGATGGCTTGGAATATGCAAGGAGCCCTCTTGGGAATCCAGGCATTAGAAACCCCTTTACCTTTTCTACAGACTCTAATATCACTTAAAATCCAAAAAAATAATTATTTTTGTTTTTTCGATGGACTTAGCGTGAAACTTTATATTGCTTTGTCCATAAGAATTGTTAAACTTCTAAGTAAAATCTTGTACCACTTAGCATATATCATTATATTTTATTGCTTACCATATTTCAATATTTATATGTATTACTACTTTACTGTTAAAAATATTAATGATTAAGAATAGTAGTCAATTTAAATTTATTATATTTTGATCTTATTAACATTACAATTTTAGGTATGTTTATCTTTTTATGTCTGAAAAACATTTACTTTTCAAAATTTAAATTACCTACCATGCATGTGTTTTTCAACAATATGTTTAAAACTTTAAAAACATTTTACAATTTTTAGATGCTCTATTTTTATATGAACAGAGGTGTAGCACTATATACAAGAGGCACCAATACAGAATCATTTATGTATAAATCCATAGATTTAAACAAATTTATAGAGTTTGAATGCATTAGCTATTTAAACAAATTTATAAATAAAACAAATGAAAAAATATGAAAAATCATGTAAATGTCAATTATTATTAACCTTAGGATTAATAAGAACACTTATCATTAAAAATTATCTTTGTAACATTATTATTTTTAAGAATACTATCACACACAAAAATTCATCAAAATTCTCCTAAGAATATGTAAGATATAAAATCTTTAATATTAAATTTTGACAAAGATTTGAAATTTTGTCACCAAAAGTAGACTTTTAGCGACGATTAATGTGAATCGTCGCAAAATATATTTATTTAGTTGTCTTTAAATGTTAATCCTTCATCACAAAATATATTTATTTAGTGACAATTATGTAAAACATAGCAAAAAAAGGTTACTTTTAGCGACAATTTTGAAATCGTCTCCCTAAAAATCATCGCCAAAGGTATGTTGTTTTTGTAGTTATGAGGTTGATCATGGTTGGTAGTTCCATAGAAGTAAATAAAGTTCCTAACACACATTTCTTTAGTTGGGAATATGGAATGTAGGGTGAATATTTACCCCTGATAGCAACTTAAGTTAATACGTTACTGCGCTAACTTACTCTTCCATCAGATATGGCTTATGGAGTATGGGGAGAGTTTCTAAAAACCCCTCCTTTGTAATGAGTGTTGGCAACACAATTGCAGTTTTAAGAATACCATATCTCTTTCCTTAAATTCTCGTTTAGTATGACTTTTATCTGCTTGCTATTTCATTATGTTCTAAGCCTATTTTAGATGGAACCTTGCAGATACTAAGGCCACCTCTTGTTCTTATAGGATCTGGTCCATTGCTATGTTTGGGTCGTTGTTTGTCAAGTAAGGTATGTACACGAGAGGATTATACCCTTATGGCAGCTTGAATGGAGTAGAATTAATAGCTTTATGGAATGTGGTATTGTACCACCATTCCGTCAAAGGAATCCATTCTATCTATCTTGTGGGTACTTCACCACTAAAACATCGAAGATACGTTTCTAAAGTGTGATTAACCACTTATGTTTGTCCATCCATTTGTGGTGGTATGCGATGGGGAATTGGTGGCCGACTCCCGACAACTTAAAAAACTCCCCAAAATTTACTGAGGAAGACGAGATCCCTATCACTTACAATTCGCTCGGGCATAACATGCAATTTGAATACCTAATCCAAGAATAATCTTGTTATATTGAATACAGTGGTAGGATGTTTAACGGGAATGAAATGACTGTACTTGCTAAAATAGTTCACAACACCATGATCCCTGTTTTACCTCACGAGGGTGGAAGCCCTTCTACAAAATCCATGCTTATGTCCTTCCAACACTATGTTCTCATGTTTGTTCCTTTGACATACATTGTAGAGTTTGATGTAATTTTGCACATCATTTCTAACTACTTTCCAATAAAAAATGTTATTTAACCACTTCGTAGTTGCATTCATACCAAAATGTCCCTTGACAGATCATCATGGCCTATGGATATTAGTTTGAAGCGCAAGTCTTTATTAAAGTCAATTACTACTCTTCCCCTCCACCATAATAGTCCTTCCCGCTATTTATAGTTTCTTGACTTCAGGATCCCCTTTTTTGCTTGTTAGATGATATTAATGATCATTTTATCCTTACTCTAACTATTCCAAATCTCCTCTTAGTGAGAAATTGACAAGGTTAGTAACTCGTTGTTTGTTATACAGGATATGGCATCTGTCGCTAGATTCTCCTTTCTACTATGATATAATACTTTGAAATCATACCCGAATAACTTTAGAAGACAAGTTTGCTGAAAAGGTGTGGCCATTCTCTGTTCCAATAGGAATTTAAGATTTGATGATCCATTTGCACCTAAAATTTCTTCCCATATCGGTAATGATGCCATTACTTGATTGCCTTAATAATGGCTAGAATTCCTTCTTGTAGGTAGATGAACCCTTATGTTTTTTTTCTAAGGTTTTGCTGAAATAAGCTATAGGGTGCTTACTTGTTAGAATATAGCTCCAATTTCAGATACGCTAGTGTTGACTTTCATTACAAATAGTTTAGAAAATTTTGGTAGAGCCAAAACTAGGGCAATTATGATTAGAAATCCTTCAACGCATTAAAGGACATCTATTTTGGTTTTTCGCAAGCCCACTTGCTCATAGTAGGGGCCTTGAGCATGTCCTATAAGGGTCAGGTCAGTTGTGCATAATGGCAAATGAAAAGCTTATAATAGCCCATAAGTCTAAAGAATCCTCTGAGCTCCTTTAGAGATTGTGGTAGAGGCTAGTTTTACCGTTTCTACCTTTTGGCCATTCGTCACCACTCCCACACCAAAGATGGTTTGTCTTAAGTACTTCATTTTCCTAGCTCCAAATATACATTTATATGTCTTTAGATGCAACTAATGGGTATATAAAATTTCCAAGATTTCCTTCTGGTGGGTTTCATGCTAGTGGAAGTCGCAGCTATAAACCAAAATATCATTAAAAATTGAATTAATTTTCAGAGAAACGACCTGAATATCTCATTCATCAATCCTTGGAATGTAGATGGAACATTTGTTAATCCAAATGGCATTATGAGGAACACATAATGCCCCTCATGATTTCAAAATTCTATCTTCTTTACGTCTTCCTCCCGCATTAGTATTTGGTGATAACCATATTTAAGATCCATCTTCGAATACGACCTTGATCATGTCCTATGATTATATGTATGATGCCTACAATGAATTAACTTGATTTATACTTCTTTGAGGCCTAAAGGGGTGTAAGTGGGTTTGCATATTATCATAGAAGTTATGCCTATTCTTCCCTTAATTGTAATGAACTTTGTGCCTAGGTTATGAGTCATATATGAAAGCATGATGCTTGCTTTTAAGATTAGTCCTAGTGCATTTGGAATGTGCATGCATGTGCTTGGATGTGAATGCTCCATACTGATTTGTCACATTAGACAATGGTTCTTTATTATGCAATTATTTTCCTTTAAAAAAAGTGGGTTTAAAATTACCTTCACGTCCCTTGTTATATCCTATTCCATGCCTATCATTGGAATTATTTTAAGCTTCTAGCATATTTTCTAGTTTTTCACTCCCTTTAGTAAACTTAGACAAAGAATACTTAAATGAATCCACCTCCTTTTTCAATGTTTCACTTTCACCCTTTAATGCATCTAAATTATGATGGTCATCAATAATTACATAGTTTTTGATGTTCCTCAAGTTTGGAAGATAATTTCTTCCTTTTCTCACTCATGATTTCTAAACTTTCAACTAATTCATCATTAGTCAAATCAATATCACTATCACATAACTTAGAATTGGATGTGTTAGTAGTGTGCCCTAGGCCAATAGTCATATATGACTTTTGTACTGACATTCTGACTTATTAATAATATATTATGATGTATTCTTTTAAATATGCATGTATATTGTTTATGTAATGTGATTTACAT